>SEMN01001860.1:0-22815 GCA_005408345.1 Macquaria australasica | reverse complement strand
GATAAATGCAAATGTAAAACCAAGTAGAAACATGATACATAAAGGCATTTTATAGACAGTGGGAAATTTTCCGGTGAGGAGAGTTTCCAGTGATGGCTCATGCTTCGTCATGCAGTAAGCAGTGTATTTCTGCTGCACAATGGTCAACTGTGATGCAGGTCAAAACACCCGTGCTTATTGTTTTGTATGTAAGCCTGCTAACAAGCCAGCTCTTGGGGATACACCACTGATTTTTACCCCGCTTTTGACGTGTGTCAACTTTCCAGAAAAGCAATTTTATCACTGTACTGTGACTACTTCTTGTGTCTGGTGTATGCTACAGTTGTCAACATATGCTACTGTATGTGACGCTGCCAGTGTGTGTCGTAGTTTACATTGTACTACCTCATGCATAAAACCAAATCTGTTGTGTGTAAAACCAAAACTCTCTGGCAGCCTAGCTTATCCAGAAGCTTGATCTTTTTCTCTCTCCTGTGTGTCAGAAAGCAGTGGGCTTTAACTGCTTCCACACAAATAACTGTTTGGATTAAATGTATGTCTCTGTGCTTGTTGGCTCAGTTATTTGGAAATTAATTAATTGGTTGAATTTATTGTGACTGATAATGAGACAAATTATCAAAATCATACCATGTCATAACATTCAGAATTTCAGGCTACTCATTGTCATCTCATCTATGTATTGATGTTGTTGATGTTTGATTATGATTTCGACAGACTTGCTGTCTTCCCCGTCTAGTGACAAAGTCTACTCATAAAATAGATTAATACTACACTGTTTATCCTATTCAGGGTCACAGAGGGTTAATAATAACAACACAGAGCTTTGTGATAAGTGGACAGTGTTGGTGGCACGGTGGCCAATCACATTCTTTCCCCTCCACATCCCAGTGTTCTGGTTTAAGCCTGGATGTTGTGTATGCTTGATGTTGGGATTTTTGGAAATAATGTTGTGTTTTACACTGGCTGGACACTGTATTCAAGATACTTGACCCTTCTCCTCACTCTCCTCTGTGCATATGTAACTTAAATCTGTACCTGCTAGCACCATCCTGCTGACCCTTGGATCACGACCATGTCCTTGGGAATAATGATGACCTCATCAACCAACCTGGTAAGTTGAAGAGAAATAAATTATTAGCATTATTATTTCATTTGTATTTTTGTCTTTATTTTGTGAATTACCTTGATCAGAGTGTTCCTCACCTGTCCCTAATGATTTGTAAATTAACTAATGAATCACATCAATCAATAACCGAACACAACAATCATTGTTAAGGAAACTGCCCACATGCATTTAAAGTTTTGATTTACCTAACAAATGAATAACAATGTTTGTTGAAGAAACTAATGTCCGCTTTCCGAACTCTTTCGGTGTTTCCACAAGTGATTCTGACTTGTGGCTGTTTTGTCTCAGAGAAAGAGACACACACACACACACACTCACACCAAACTTCAACACACACTTCCACAGTCTCATATGTGTATATAATTGTTTTTGTTTTTGTTTGTTTTTTTGCTATTTTCTTGATTTTATTAATTGAAACAACATACAGTGGTATAGTACAGTACAGTACAGTTCCACATAGAGATGTATAGTAATGGTAGTGGTAATGGAATTGATGTTAATATTAATGAAAATAATACTAATAGCAATATAATAATAGTAATACTAATAATAAAACCAATAACAATAATAGCAGCAGCGGCTGTTGAGCAGGAACACGGGGGCAGCAGGTGGCTGCAACCATAGATCCAGACTCTACAGCTCCGGAGGCAGAAATACCTGCAGAAAGCAACAGAAGGAGAGAGAGAGAGAGAGAGAGAGAGAGAGAGAGGAGAGAAAGCACACAACTACGGGAAGAAGTTGAATTAATAACAAGCATTGATGGGATATGAGGGCGTACAGATGGAGGAGAGAGGAGCTCAGTGCACCATGGGAAGTCTCCCGGCAGTCTAGGCCTATAGCAGCATAACTAAGGGGTGGCTCAGGGCTCACCTGAGTCAGCCCTACTATAAGCTTTATCAAAGAGGAAAGTCTTAAGCCTACTCTTAAATGTGAGGAGGTTGTCCGCCTCCCGTACACAAACTGGGATCTGGTTCCACAGGAGAGGAGCTTGATAGCTGAAAGCTCTGGCTCCCATTCTACTTTTAGAGACTCTAGGAACCACAAGGAACCCTGCATTCTGGGAGCGCAGTGCTCTAGTGGGGTAATAGGGTACTATGAGCTCTTTAAGATATGATGGTGCCTTATGGGGCTTTTTTCCTATCTTTAATCAAGAGCATGGTCTTTCAGTTTGAGAGCATGTTTAATTGATTTCATGTTCAGTAATACTCTCTCTCACAACCCTGCTCTCGCACTCAAATAGCTCCTGCTTGCGCTTGGATTTGCTCTGCTTCTGCTCAAACTGGATGCTTGCACTCAGATATATTGTTGCTTGCACAGATTTCCTGTGCTCTAGCTTCAGCCCTTCTTCTTGCACTGAGGCTGCTTCTGTGTGCTCATGAAACGTCTGCTCTCAGATTTCTGCTCTTGGATTTTTTTGTGCAACAAGCCTCTCAAAATTCCCCAATCAACAGAATGCCAGCAGCAGTGTTAACCAATGAAATGATCGCTGCCTCATTGTGGGGGCATTCGCTTTACTTCTTACAGCGTCCCGCAGGGGTGGTCACTCTTTAACCGGGTTCATCCACTCCCGCCCTCCACGGCTCTATTATATATATATATATATATATATATATATATATGAAAATAAGCAACCGTACTTTTTCTTTTATTATAATTATTATATACCGTATACCAGCACCCGCACTGTTTATTTTACTATAATAGCTAGTAGCCGTATAGCACACCAACGGAAGGACGGTGAGAGGAAAACGACGTCACCTTCAAGACTGAGGAGTGGGAGTCTGGCGGATCGCTGGACAACATGGACCACCAAAGTCAAGGACCTCAAGTAAGTTCTTTACTTTAATGATGCCATTACTGGAACCAACTTCTTTGTGATATTGTCTTATTTTGCTAAGTGGCATACTGAACGTGGTGTACTGAAAACAAAATAAAACAGCAGACAATGCCTTTACTGTAAACAAGTTGCCCACTTGAATTGCTTTTGGTTTAAAACAATGTCAACATGCAAAAGTGCAGAACAATCAACTACAATTTATATCAAATAACTTGTAAACAGTATATGCCGTAGAATCTGTTTCCTGGCTTTTCTGGAGGCAAAGTCCTTAATGACATCGCTGTAAGAGATCTGACAGCCAACTTTGGTGGTACTAGTTAGTCCACTCAGTCTTTCTTGTGCCATGGAACATCAAGTAGTTCTTGATCAATTTGATCTTAGAAAAGACTCTCCCTGTGACTGTAGTCCGACAGAACAGATGACCACTCAGCTGGGTCACCTGGAGGAGCTGCTGATCCTGTTACGTTGAGCTATCTAGGTAGCAGGGAGAAAGGACCCAAACGCAGACCGACGGCAGGCTGAGTGGTGCAGAACGCCGATTTATTACACACAAAAATGAACTTGCAGAAACTCAGGAAGCCACACGCAGGGAAACACGAGGAACATACCACAGAGAGACAACCAAAAAAACATCAATGACCCAACAGAGAATAAAGGGAGAGGACCGGTATATATAGGGGAGGAGACAACGAGGGAAGCAGACACAGGTGAGTAACAAGACACAGGTGAAAACAATCAAAACTGGAGGGAAAAGAACAAAGACAGGAAATAAAAGGCACACAAGAAAACAAGAACCGTGATTTCAAAATAAAACAGGAAACAACAAGACAAAAAAAACACAGGTATCATGACAAATCCATGGTGCAGGCTGGAAGTTGCTGAGGGAGTAGATGTGACATCGATCTCAATGACCACAGAAGTAGAAGGACCTATAGGGAAATGAAATGAATAATTAAAATACAAAATTTTCATCTCAGGGTATTCTATAGTAAACTGAGCAAATAAAAAGGTGCTGTTAACTTACCAGCCACATCAGCTGAGGTTAAAAGAGACACAGAAGAGACAGTAGGATCAGTGGATGCAGGTGCTGGTAAGTGCTCCTCACCTGCAGAGAAGGATGGACCTAAGATGAAAAAAGAAAAAAAAGCCAGCCATGTTATGTCATATTAAAAGGTAATGTGTCTGTCAACATCAAAAAAGATCTCACAAAAGGCAAGGTTTATCCATATAAATATATTGATCTGGTAAAATAACCCTTTGTTGAAAACTCACCTGGCAAGATCATCACTGACTCTTGGGGACGTATCAAGGGCAGGTGGCGTTGGTTGTGCTCCAGCTCGCTCCTGGGGAAGTTTCATCTAGTATGAGTACATAGCTGATGAAACAGAATGAGTTTATTTTACCAACATAAATGATTATACTAAGCAGCAATTTGTACACATGAAACAACAACTCTTAATCTATAACTAGCTAATTAAGACATAATGATATTGCAATATAATAGCAAAGATGGTAATGTAAATAATATTAAGCTGTTATCAGTACCAAGTTTATGGAACTGAAGTTTATTTTCATTACAGAAATATATATCCAAAATTGATCCGACTTTGATTCTTTGTCTGCCTGCCCATCCCTGGTTCCAAGGTGTAGGCTATTTTATTGTTCTATATCATCACACTATTGTTAATTTCAGGGGGCAATATTAATACAAAGTGGTAACCACTGCATGCGAATGCATGAATGGGCCAGATCTACACTCCAAAGGAGAACTTTTATTAGGCTATACAATATCACCCACCACTGGATTTGTATAAACTGCAATAATGATTACCTCCTATGAAACAACATTACCCTCGTCTAGTCGTACTTCTGCAGTTATTTTGGTGAAAGTCATGCAAAAGTAGTGTAATCAGTAACGCATATTACACAGACAGTAATATTGTAAAGTAACTTATCACTTTCAAATGAAAGTAACTAGTAATATGTAATATATTGCCTTTTGAAAGTGACTTGCCCAACACTGTACCCAGCTACAAGTTAGTTTTACACAGCAGCAAAAGCGTACTAAAAACGAATCTATAACTAGTTGAGATATTTTACTAATAATCACAAAATGCTAGTGTTATCAGCATCAAGCTCAGTAAAGTTATACAAACATGAAAAAGTTATCTTGCTTTTATTTCAAACCAACAATGAATACCGTAGCTAGCTATCTGTCAGTTAAAACTGAAATTTGTCCAGCTAGCTAGTTAGCTACCTTGCTATTATACATACAACTAGGTGGATTAAGATGTCAAGACTATTTAGGAATGTTTATTCAAACATTAACTTTCCTAAGACAAGATATACTACCTAGGCTATGTTGTTAACTAACTAGCTAGCTAATGTTAGCTTACAAAAATAGCCTAACTCCCAGTAGGGCGTGGGCTGACACTTGGCACACATTTGAATCGGTTTCCCAAACAGCAAATCCCTTCCACCGCCCCCCCTGTCAGAAAGCGGCCCCTTTGTCATCCCCCCCTGTCAGAAAGGGGCCCCTTTGTCATTCCCCCTTTGTCATCCCCCCCTGTCAGAAAGCGGCCCCTTTGTCATCCCCCCCTGTCAGAAAGCAGCCCCTTTGTCATCCCCCCCCTGTCAGAAAGCAGCCCCTTTGTCAATTTGATAATTGTGAAACAAATACGTCCCCGTTTGTCAGCACGCCAAACATCAAGCGGTTTCCCGAACGTCAAAATCGCGAGGGATAGAGCAGCGTTCATGGCTGGCTGTGGATGTGATTCACTACCTCCAGAGATTTCAGGGGCTCATCAGCTTAGCCTTCCCGGCAGAGAGTGTGCGATCCTCTGCATAAAACTCTTAGCCTTCCCGGCAGAGAGTGTGCGATCCTCTGCATAAAACTCGCTGAGCAACGGCCTATGGAGGACCGTGATTTTTTATTTTATTTTAATTCAGCAGGGGGGGGAGAGCTTCAGTGTTATGCGCAAAGGATAGAGCAGCGTTAATGGCTGGCTGTGGATGAGATTCACTACCTCCAGAGATTTCAGGGGCTCATCAGCTTAGCCTTCCCGGCAGAGAGTGTGCGATCCTCTGCATAAAACTCGCTGAGCAACGGCCTATGGAGGACCGTGATTTTTTTATTTTATTTTAATTCAGCAGGGGGGGGAGAGCTTCAGTGTTATGCGCAAAGGATAGAGCAGCGTTTATGGCTGGCTGTGGTTGCGATTCACTACCTCCAGAGATTTCAGGGGCTCATCAGCTTAGCCTTCCCGGCAGAGAGTGTGCGATCCTCTGCATAAGACTCGCTGAGCAACGGCCTATGGAGGACCGTGATTTTTTATTTTATTTTAATTCAGCAGGGGGGGGAGAGCTTCCGTGACCCATCGCATGAGGATAGAGCAGATTTATGGCTGGCTGTGGATCGCGATTCACTACCTCCAGAGATTTCAAGGGGCTCATCAGCTTAGCCTTCCCGGCAGAGTGTGCGATCCTCATAAGACTTCGCTGAACGCGGCCTATGGAGGAACCCCGTGATTTTTTATTTTATTTTAATTCAACTGAAGCTTCAGTATTATACGCAAAGGATAGAGCAGCGTTTGCATAACAACTGTGGATGCGATTCACTACCTCCAGAGATTTCAGGGGCTCATCAGCTTAGCCTTCCCGGCTGAGAGTGTGCGATCCTCTGCATAAGACTCGCTGAGCAACGGCCTATGGAGGACCGTGATTTTTTATTTTATTTTAATTCAGCAGGGGGGGGAGAGCTTCAGTGTTATGCGCAAAGGATAGAGCAGCGTTAATGGCTGGCTGTGGATGCGATTCACTACCTCCAGAGATTTCAGGGGCTCATCAGCTTAGCCTTCCCGGCAGAGAGTGTGCGATCCTCTGCATAAAACTCGCTGAGCAACGGCCTATGGAGGACCGTGATTTTTTATTTTATTTTAATTCAGCAGGGGGGGGAGAGCTTCAGTGTTATGCGCAAAGGATAGAGCAGCGTTTATGGCTGGCTGTGGATGCGATTCACTACCTCCAGAGAGTTCAGGGGCTCATCAGCTTAGCCTTCCCGGCAGAGAGTGTGCGATCCTCTGCATAAGACTCGCTGAGCAACGGCCTATGGAGGACCGTGATTTTTTATTTTATTTTAATTCAGCAGGGGGGGAGAGCTTCAGTGTTATGCGCAAAGGATAGAGCTGCGTTTATGGCTGGCTGTGGATGCGATTCACTACCTCCAGAGATTTCAGGGGCTCATCAGCTTAGCCTTCCCGGCAGAGAGTGTGCGATCCTCTGCATAAGACTCGCTGAGCAACGGCCTATGGAGGACCGTGATTTTTTATTTTATCTTAATTCAGCAGGGGGGGGAGAGCTTCAGTGTTATGCGCAAAGGATAGAGCAGCGCTTATGGCTGGCTGTGGATGTGATTCACTACCTCCAGAGATTTCAGGGGCTCATCAGCTTAGCCTTCCCGGCAGAGAGTGTGCGATCCTCTGCATAAGACTCGCTGAGCAACGGCCTATGGAGGACCGTGATTTTTTATTTTATTTTAATTCAGCAGGGGGGGGAGAGCTTCAGTGTTATGCGCAAAGGATAGAGCAGCGTTTATGGCTGGCTGTGGATGTGATTCACTACCTCCAGAGATTTCAGGGGCTCATCAGCTTAGCCTTCCCGGCAGAGAGTGTGCGATCCTCTGCATAAGACTCGCTGAGCAACGGCCTATGGAGGACCGTGATTTTTTATTTTATTTTAATTCAGCAGGGGGGGGAGAGCTTCAGTGTTATGCGCAAAGGATAGAGCAGCGTTTATGGCTGGCTGTGGATGTGATTCACTACCTCCAGAGATTTCAGGGGCTCATCAGCTTAGCCTTCCCGGCAGAGCGTGTGCGATCCTCTGCATAAGACTCGCTGAGCAACGGCCTATGGAGGACCGTGATTTTTTATTTAATACGGTGCCCTGGAACTGGCTGATGGGCCCGTGTGTCACGGGCTCACCCCGGTCTCATGGAACTGGCTGACGCGCAGAGGGGCCCGTGCGTCACGGGCTATGAACGCGCTTCACAGCCTCCAGAGATGTCAGCTGCGCTTTAGCAGAGACAGCCCGGCAGACAGTGCGTCTCCCGTGCGGAGGGCGGGTGAAGTGAGTAAGCAGGACACCGACCAAACGGTTTATAAGATTTACTACGGCAACAGCGGCAAAAGCAAACGAACTTTATTCATTTTAATTCCTTTATTTTTGTGCATCATTATTGCCGCTAGAGTCTTTTTTTTCAGCCCCGAGCGCTGCTCTCCTGGTCCCGCGGGACCGGACAGCTGGTCCGTGGGCGGCTTTCAGTCTGTCGCCCAAGGGGCTGATGAGTACCACCGCCTTCTTGCACCGCTCCGTGGCTCTCCTTGTCGGCGTCTGGTGAGGAAACAAATACACACCCAGTGAGAGAAGCATCAAGATCGGCCAGGCCTCCACTTTATATACGGGACAAAATAATTTAAAATACGGGACAAAATAGACCGATGCCTACGCTCTCTGTCCCGGGGGTCACGGAGGTGGAGGCAGCGGGGGGGCTGCTGGATGATGTGGCCTCTTCGAAACGACGGCGCATCTGCCTGGACTGCGCAACATCCAGGTTCAGAGCGTAAAACTTGTCCGCGGTGGAGGTGTTGTGGCACATGAATGTGGCCATCTTGTCTCTGACCTCCGCCGAATGTACATTCTTGGCCTGCGAGACGGTGGTGGAGGAGGGGGACTCGTAAAGATCGCTACTGCCGGCAAAGGTTAAACTGAGGTGGGCACCGCCGTGGCGCAGTGCGACTCACGTGTGCGGAGACGGCGGTCCTGAGGTCGATGAAGCTGGGCTTTCCCGGCAATCCCATCTCCGACCAGGCACCCTGCATGTATCGAACGAGATTCCGTGCCGGCCCTATTCCAGCCGCAAACAACACGCGATCAGACGTGGGCCTGCAGCGCTCGCGCAGCTCCAGCCACGTCTCCAGCCACTCGTATTCTTCGGGCCGGAAAAAAAATCTGGGCCGCCCCGAAGTCCCTGCTGGTCTTGTGGTTGCTGACCTGCAATGCGGAGGGGGGGAGAAATACATTAAATTAAATTAAATTAAATTAAAAAAAAAAAAAAAAAAAAACACACACATTTAGACGCCCCGTCAGATCGAACTCAAATTTCGGGCACACGTCAGCGGAGACCCCCGTACTTACCGAGACCACAAAGCCCTCGGCGGACCGGTCGCCGGTGGTCTTCGCTGCTTCCACTTCCTCCACCGTCATGTTGGTCAGGACTCCGGGACGGTGCCCGTAGATGCATGCCACAAACGCGGAGAAGTATCCGTAGAAGCTATACCTCAGCGCTTGTGAGCCGTTCTTCTTCATTTCATCTGAGCAGAGGACACGCCAAAAGTAAGCCACCTCAGAGATGCATTTACCCGCCCGCCCGCCCGGGCTAAACAGCCGGTTACATACCCAGCAGTGCGGGGATTCGTGCCCCAGCCGTGTCCCGGCACTTTTTCAGGCTATCCCTGGAGACGACCTTCGCCATCTTCTCCGCCTTCACCTGCATTTGGTGCAGGACCACCTTTTTTGTGATGTTGGTGAGGGCCGATTTGACGTCTCTCACCACGCCAGTCAGCTGGGCCTGGGACAGGCGGCAGAGGGGAGGGGGGGTCTCCTTCATATATTGGAGGAATTGGTACACGTTTCTCATATAAAAGTTCGCCGTTGTCACCGCCTTGCCCGTAGTCAGGAGATGGGAGGACCATCTGTTAAATTAAAAAAAAAGAAAAAAGGAAAAAAAGCACAAAGCACAAGGTCAGGGACCACGGGCCGGGCAGCAACCCGAGAAATGATTATGAAAGCCGGTCACACTCACTTTCTGATCTGGGCCCCGTCATCCAGAAACATCCAGCTGCGTAGGTTGCGTTTTCCCGTGGCCATGAAATAAACAAAAGACTTCACGCGGCTCACCTTGGAGTAGGCGTTTTCGAGATGCTTGGTAGAAGGGCAGATTCCCTCCTGGTAATGTTGGTAATCCTCCAAGTAACTCGCAATGTATTTGGGGAAGATCAGATGGCGCAGACCCGGCATTCTTCCACTACTTTGGATAAGCCCGCGCACGACTCCTTCCTTCGGTCTTTTGGTCAGCGATGGCCCGCTGTAATCCCCCTCACCCGATCCTTCCTCCTCATCCACCACCACAGCCCGTTCCTCCTCTGCGGCCCGTTCCCCCCCCCCTCCTCCTCCTCATCATCATCCGCCGCCCCCTGCAGCAGATCCGTCCGCTCTGTCACCACGCCGGACTCGGGCGTTCTGCGACCAGAGACGGCCTGTGACAGCCGCCTGTATTTTTTCCGGAGGTCGGCCAGTTCCATAACCAGCCTCTGGTTCTTCCTCCACATCTCCGTGCATCCCGGGTCGCTGCACGTGGGCAGCCGCGTCCCTTCCTGCACCCGGCATGCCAAACGCGCGTCATCGCCCTCCTCTCGTGCCACCAGGTCCAAGCCGGAGACCATGGCAGGTGAGGGGGTTTTGGCACGGAGCGCAGCCAGGAGGGCGATAGTTTTATTGCTCCTTACCCTATTTAAGTGGACCTCCACCTCTTCTTTGCTGAGCTCCGGGTGGCTTTCCCTCAGGTGCCTGTCCAGTCTCGTGCTTTTGTACGCGCATCCAGAGACCGGACAGGCAAGGTCCCTGATGTTTACCCTTCGGGCGGCGTGGTTTAGGAGAATCCTCCGCTCATCCAGGTTCGCCACATTGTGTGTCCGTCTGAAGTGATTGGACAGTGCCGCAAAAGCCTTGAAACAGAGAGGGCAGGTGGAGGACTTCTTTGGAAGTGTCATTGCTGAAGAAAAAAAAAAAGCGATTAGACCGCTGTGATAAACGTGCAATTTCCCACCGAAATCGGGGAGAAGAGAAACACAACCTACCTCCAGCGTGTTCTGTGGAAAATGAGGGAAAACCAAAGCCGAAACTTCACTCTTATATGCGGAGTGAATTTCCAAATCCGGCTGGAGACTGTCTGTGACTGGCTGAGACCAGAGACAAAGGTGAAACCGTTTGCCATTTGGCGTGCAGATAATTGAGCCGTTGCAGGCCACCACGTGAGCCAAAAACACGCCCTCGTTGGCCTCACGTGAGACAGGAACGATGCCTCTATCCTGGGCAGATAATTCTGAAGCACCCCCTGAATAATAACTAAAAATAAATAATGATGATAATAATAATCACAGTTCTCCACAGGCCGTGTCTCGCCGCGTTTTGCGCCCGGGAGACGCACTGCCTGCTGGCCTGTCTCTGCTAAAGCGCCGCTGACATCTCTGGAGGTTGTGAAGCGCGTTCACAGCCATCTCTCCAAAGGAACGTAATGTCCTCCGGCGGACCATCCAGCCCTTAGCTTAAGTCCAACAGCCACAGCCACAAACACCGGGAACTCGCACAGCCTCTCCCCGGCGATGACAGGCCGTCCCCGGGGCGGACATCCGCATACAGCCGCGCGTAATGTCCTCCGGCTGACCATCCAGCCCTTAGATTAAGTCCAACAGCCACAGCCACAAACACCGGGAACTTGCACAGCCTCTCCCCGGCGATGACAGGCCGTCCCCGGGGCGGACATCCGCATACAGCCGCGCGTAATGTCCTCCGGCGGACCATCCAGCCCTTAGCTCAAGTCTAACAGCCACAGCCACAAACACCGGGAACTCACACAGCCTCTCCCTGGCGATGACAGGCCGTCCCCGGGGCGGACATCCGCATACAGCCGCGCGTAATGTCCTCCGGCGGACCATCCAGCCCTTAGATTAGGTCTAACAGCCACAGCCACAAACACCGGGCTCTCACACCGCCTCTCCCCGGCGATGGCAGGCCGTCCCCGGGGCGGACATCCGCATACAGCCGCGCGTAATGTCCTCCGGCGGACCATCCAGCCCTTAGCTCAAGTCTAACAGCCACAGCCACAAACACCGGGAACTCGCACAGCCTCTCCCCGGCGATGACAGGCCGTCCCCGGGGCGGACATCCGCATACAGCCGCGCGTAATGTCCTCCGGCGGACCATCCAGCCCTTAGATTAAGTCTAACAGCCACAGCCACAAACACCGGGAACTCGCACAGCCTCTCCCCGGCGATGACAGGCCGTCCCCGGGGCGGACATCCGCATACAGCCGCGTGTAATGTCCTCCGGCGGACCATCCAGCCCTTAGATTAAGTCCAACAGCCACATCCACAAACACCGGGAACTCGCACAGCCTCTCCCCGGCGATGACAGGCCGTCCCCGGGGCGGACATCCGCATACAGCCGCGCGTAATGTCCTCCGGCGGACCATCCAGCCCTTAGATTAAGTCTAACGGCCACATCCACAAACACCGGGCACTCGCACAGCCTCTCCCCGGCGATGACAGGCCATCCCCGGGCGCACTTCCTCCGGGCTGTTCAACCACCTCTGGGGCCTACACGCAGCACCTTGCACACCGGTCGAACCGGCGGACCCACACTTAAGCACCCCACCCACCCTCCAGACAGTTAGCCGCAGCCACACGCGTTCCGTGGTCCTGGTAGGCTGCATTGTACTTAGAATTTTAAAAACACTGCTTAATAGAATGAAGCGTGGTACCAGGACAGAATAGTACCAGGACCGCGTAGTACCAGGACCACGTACTCTCTGCCACAGCGCCCTGGGCTTGGGAGATCTGCCGGGCGGATCCGCTGCCACCAGCCCGACTTCCCTTCCTCTCTGTGGGTGCGGCTGTGCAGCCCTCTCTCTGCATGGATGGAAAGAACGCTGTGGAGGGGTTACGCGTTGCAGTTTTGCCGCACACCCCCAGCGTTCGGCGGCATCTTGCGAACATTGCTTGCCGACCCAGCAGAGATGGCGGTATTAAGGGACGCAGTAGCCGCGCTTATTCGGAAGGGGGCAGTTACCATGGTTCCCGATTCAGAAGCACGGAGCGGGTTTTTCTCCCCGTATTTTCTGGTACCCAAGAAGTCGGGGGGGCTGCGGCCGATTTTGGATCTGCGTGAGTTGAACACGTTCATTGCGCGCAGGCCTTTTCGCATGTTAACGGTCAGGCAGCTTATGGAATGCATTCGGCCAGGGGACTGGATGACATCCATAGATCTGACCGATGCATACTTCCATGTTCCCATCCTACAGCGTCACAGGAAGTACCTGCGCTTCGCGATGGAGGGTCAGTGTTATTAGTACGGTCGTCTTCCGTTCGGATACTCCCTCTCCCCGCGCACGTTCTCCAAGTGTGTGGAGACGGCGTTGGTACCGCTCAGAAAAAAGGGGGGTGAGAATCCTGAATTACATAGACGATTGGCTGATTCTCGCCGCCTCCAGACAGGAGGCCGAGGCCCACACAGCACTGGTCATTCAGCACATCACGCAGTTGGGCTTCGCTGTCAACCCCAGCAAGAGTCTTCTGCGGCCGAGTCAGCAGGCAGCGTATCTGGGGCTTATACTCGACTCCCGCGCCATGACGGCACGGCTGTCGGAAGCGTGTGTGACAGCAATTGTGCAACTGGTCCGCCGAGTGAGGGGCTTGGCGCTAGTCCCAGCGGGCAGTGTCATGTCGCTCCTCGGTATGATGTCGGCAGCCCATCCGGTAATGCGTCTGGGCCTGTTGCACATGAGGAACCTCCAGCGCTGGTTTCTTCGGCTTCGGTTGCACCCACGTCGCGACAAGTGCCGCGAGCTTCATGTCCCGGGGGTGGCACGGCGGGATGTCATATTCTGGGACTCACCCGCTCGTCTTCGCCAGGGGGTTCGACTGGGGGTGTGTCTCTCATTACGTGCAGGTGTTTACAGACGCCTCTCTGGCAGGTTGGGGCGGGACCTTCAACCAGGCCAGTGTGGGGGGCATGTGGCAGAACTCCTCCCGGCACATCAACTTGCTGGAGCTAACGGCAGTACAGAAGGTGCTGCACCACTTCGCCCCTCAGCTCAGGGGGAAGAATGTCATGATACGGTCCGACAATACCACGGCTGTGGCCTACCTGAACAGGCAAGGGGGGGTTCGATCACCAGCACTACACAGACTTGCGGTGTCGATTTTGACCTGGGCGGATCGCCACTTCTCGTCCCTGAGGGCTCGCTACGTTCCGGCTTCCCTCAACACGGGGGCAGACAGGATGTCCCGGGGGGGTCCGTTGGGGGAGGAGTGGAGCCTCTCCTCGGAGATGGCAGCTCTGGTCTGGCAGCGGTTCGGACTACCGGTGGCCGACCTTTTTTGCGGCCAGAGAGAACGCTCTGTGTCCGTTATGGTTCTCTCTGAGGCCGACGGACGCTCCCCCACTGGGGGTGGATGCTTTGGCTCATCCACATCCACAACACGACAGCTGTGCTTCTCCCTCTGTGAGCAGTCGGCATGTGAAACAGGCCTACAGTACATTATGAGCCACTCTGAAAGCCTGCGATGTTTTCTTCTCACAGCTGTGGTCTGAAAGGTGTGTTCAGCCTGCTGCAGTGTCACAATATAAGAACCAGTCTGATGAACACTGCTGCAGAAAACACAGCTCAAAGTGATGCACATCAAACACAACACAACGATCACAAGCTGAAGAGCTTTAAGGACTGACCGTTAAAAGCTGGAAATCAAAATTAATTCCTGACATCAGGCTTTTATTCTGAAGATTAAAGTAAACAAGCAGCAAAGCTTCCTGGACAGCGACTTCCTTACTAGCCGACAGCGTGAATCCTCCGTTAGGTAGTTTTAATAAGTTAAAGCGGGTCTGAAGTAGTTCTGTAGTTATCAGTGATCAATACTGTCGTCTTAGAGCACAGGACTGTGGTCAGCAGCTGCCCACCGTCAGTTTGTTCGGGATATTTAACTAAAAACATCTCCGCTAACGGTAGTTACCGGGAGGTCGGTTACTAACCGCCGTGAGCTAACAGCGTCACAGCACCGAGCTGGTCGGTTCCTCCAACATGTTGAGAATTAAACTAAATCTGACGTCTCCGCAGCTTCTGTCCTGGTTCTGTCTGCTGACTTGGTCCGGATCAATACTTGGAAACGGTGAGAAAGTTAACTAGTTTCTGAACTGTCCAGAAATCTGTTTTAACCGGCCCGAAGTGTAAATGCTGTTTCTTTACTTTGTCAGTGGCATCATGAAAACACCAGTAAATGTGTGTTTTGTCAGCTGAGTCCGTTAGTTACTGGCTCTGTTGGCCCCGTTAGCTGTTGTCAGTAGTCTGTACTGTTTGTGCTCTGCAGGTTTTCCTGTGTGATTTATTAACCTGATGCTCGCTGCAAATGCTGCCGGTGCAGTGAACGCAGCTTCAGATGCCTTCACGTGACCCTTGATGATCTTTGGCTGTTTTCACTCAACCATCACAAAGAAAACCTGGAGACTGTTTTCCGTTTGCAATAATCAGAGTCTCGTTCCTGTTGAAGAGAAACGTGTTGACTCGTTCACTGCGAGAGAATATAAAGAGGTTCATCACCTCAGTGAGAAGTCGTGTGTAAAGGGACACATCAGCTCGGTTAGCTGGTGTTTGAAGGGACGACGTCACGTCTGTCAGACTGCAGGTCAGCAGGTCAGGAGCAGCTCCAAACCAACCTGGAAGCATCTCTTCTTCACTGAAAGGGACATTTGCTTTCAGGGTCCAGGTCACTCAAATGTCACAGGCTTCACCTGAGGACGTCACCGTAGTCCAGGTTAGATTTGTCTCAGGAACTGTTTTATCCAAGACGTCTGGTCGGGGAGGATATTTTGTGTTTAAGAGAAGAAGGTTGTTTGACTTTTTGCTGTCGGGAGTGAAGAATTTCTTAATTTCATTTTGGTAGAAGAAGAAAACACTGTGACCACACAGAGAAAAAGAGCGCCGGGGTGCGCTGAACCAAAGTTAGAGTAAAAAAGTACAAAAAGGGTTCACACACCCAAATCAGTCAGGATGTTCCTTTTATTCACGTTCCAGTGTCAGAGTTCAGCACAGGGAAAACAACACGCACAGACGTTTTTGGTGACAATGAGTCAATCAGCTTGTTACCAAGTTGTTACGAGGTGCACCAAGTAGCTCCCTGCAGTCTGCCCTCAGCTTCCAACCAGTGTAGAATTCAACTTGTCTCCTTTCCTGTAACAAGTTGTACAACATTTATATTTCCTTATACCGTGACCGTCTGCTATAATGACTCAAGAAGGTTGGCCTGATGTTTTCATCGCAGCGTTCCTCAGATATGTCTGGAGTTATGTTGTGTAGTTTTTTGTCGTCCATGTTGGTTGGAAACAGCTCATATATAATATCTGTTTGTGTGTATAATCTTTATCTAGTGTTGTGAATGTGTGTGTAGCTTTGTTTTTGGTTGATAGACTTATAGGATTTAATGTTGGGAAGGGGTCCTGAGGCAGGTCTGAGGAGGCCTCTGACTACAGGTAGCCACTTGGTGCACCTTTTGGTGATTGACTCTCATTGTTGGTTAAAAGGACTCAAACTGAAGAACGCCTAAACGTCTGTGCATGTTGTTTTCCTGGTGCTACATTTGACCTTGAAAACTAAATAAAAAGGAACATCCTGACTGATTTGGGTGTGCAAACCCTGTTTGTACCTTTTTTAGTATCTTTTTCATTTTAGACACCAGTCTGATTTTGTTGATTGTATGAACAGTTTTGAGAACACAACACCTTTTGGAGCATGTGTTTGCTGTTTGTCACCTATTCTCATAACCAGGCTTTGGATTCTAGCTGTGCTTCCAATCAATGGAGAAAAACTGTGATCTTAATGTCTTCATTTCTGCAGCAATCTGTTATTATATCTAATCATTTGCTAAATCAAAACACAATAAACCAAAACGTGGGTGATTGTCTGATACTCGGCACACACTGTGTGAAACTGGTCAAAAACCAAAATAACTAGCTCTCTTAAAGTGGCTGTGTCATGTGACTCATCAGGTATCTTGTATAAGAATCCTTAATCTCTGCCAATTTGAAAAATATCCATAAGTAATCTGACTAACTAATGTGCTTGTAGGTGTTTCAGAGTAACTGAGGTGACATGTAAATGTGTTATCTGGTTTGCTGCCTTTACCTGATTGCTCTCTGTTTAAACAAAATGATTAAAATATGTTTCTCTTTCAGGGCCGAGTGTCGTCAAAGTGGTCGTGAAAGAAGACAGTGATGTTACTTTACCCTGTTCCCTCAACACCAAGGAGAACATTGAGTTAAAGCTCTTTGACTGGAGGAAAGATGGTCAGAAGGAGGTGTTCCTGTATGATGCAGGCCTTCATTACATTAACGGGCGTCCAGGTCAAGATGAGCAGTTCAAACATCGCGTCTCACATTTTGAAGATGAGCTGAAGTCTGGCAACGCCTCCATAATCATCAACAATGCAAAGGCAGCTGACAGTGGAGACTACACCTGTGATTTTCCACGTCTTCAGCCAAGACAAATATTCCACATTCAGCTTGTTGTTGGTGAGTGTTTTCATTAAACAGTTTATCTTAATGTATTTTTGACACTTCAGATAAACCTAATTTGTTAATTTCAAACTAGTCTAACGTCAGTATAGAGATTAGAACAAAAGATACTCATCTGTGAGTTCACACCAACAAACTGTAGCTGCTGAGTAAACTTATAGCAGAGCGACATGAACTGTTTCTACCTGTAACAGGGATTTTCACTGTGGGTCTCCCCTCAGACAGAAGAGAGACAACTGTCTTACCTCCATTCAGCCTGCGATGCTCTTACTATCAAAAATGGGCCTGGTGACTTTTCTTCCTCCTTTACCTCTGCTAGGTGTTTTCTTTCCATGTAAGCAACTATAATTACTGACACACAAGTTGTCCTGCTGCCTGCAAGATCTTCTACGTCTTCTGCGTCTCTACATGTGAGAACTGAGTCTCTGCTTCTGCTTCCTACTCTGCCTCTAATCTGAACTCAGGTGACTAACACAACTGCTGCTGTATGCTCTGACTGCTCCTGCTATCTATTTGCTACATGGACCAAACCAAAACGTGTTGTTTGTATCTTTGAGGTCTAACAGATGTATTGAAAATATTTCCTTCCTTAGAAAACAACACAAACGTATTTGAAATCCTTCATTGTTTACATCCATGTTTACCAGCTTGCACTCTTCTGCTCCGTCTCTGTTGGTGCATTGGTGCATGTCCTGGCATGTTACCGCCACCTGTATGTCAGTCCTGTCAATGGTGTCACTCTATTTCACTGTATTGTGTGCACGTGCCTCATGCATGTCAGAAAACCTTTAAGTGTGAAGTCTGTAGGGCTCGAAGGTTCCTCCTTCAAAATAACTTCTATCATTGTGAGATTAGGTTTTAATGCAACATCATATTTGTTGACAGAAAGTCATGGAACATGATCTCAAGAGACCTTATGTGGGAGTTACATGCTGGAACTATTTCTTTCTGATTTTGTGGTATCTGGCCATCACAGTGAGGTTGCCAGGCAACCAGCAAAGAGTCCAGGAAGTCATTGTGCCCGATCAAGAAATAGTTACAGCATGTATGTCCCCGTAAAACCTCAACCTGTGGTTTTACATTTGTTTGTGTGTGGATTAAACACTTTAGTCTGCTGGTAGACAGTCAGGCTAGCTGTTTCCCCCTGCTTCCAGTCTTTATGCTAAGCTAGCCTAACTGTCTGAGAGTGGTATTAATCTTCATATCTAACTCTGTAACACAGCGAATAAGCAAACAGGAAATGGGTAAGTGGAGTGCTGCCTAATCAATTCCACCTGCTGAGCTCAATCAGACAGATTGTGACAGTTAACCAGTTAGTTACTAGATGATCGTCTAAACGTCATTAAATGTCTTTTACTGTGTGAATCAGCACCTCTAATCATGTTTCCCAACTCCAGGTTAGATGTTGACAAATGAGTCCATTACTAAAAACACATGACAAGTTCATAATATCACTCCTGCACTGTGCATTAATGAACGTTCTTATTCGTCTTTCAGAACTTACCTTTAAAGACCGATCAGGAGAAATCTCAGGTGGGTGATGATGTCACTGATCTCTACAGCTGCAGTGTGTGCTACAACTGTGTAGTCAAAGGTTTTCATACTACAGGTTAACTACAGGTTAACTACAGGTTAACGTGGGATTGTGATGATGTTGCTGAGCTCTACATCTGCAGTGTTTACCAGAAGTTGTCGGGACACAAACACAAAGTTCGCTCTGATCTTGATGTTGTTGAGTCCACCAGTCCAGCTTCTACTGACTATTTCACCGTTTCTCACGCGGCAAAATGTGTTTCCTGTTAACATGTGACTAAGTACACTTTGACCCCTGCTGTGTCCTCAGAGGCATTTCTAATGAAACTGCCTGCAGTCACCAGTAACATTGTTTGACTGATCGCTTGAAGCTGATGTAGCATCTGAGCTTGAGATGTTGTTGTGTCTAAGTGAAGGTTTTGTGCCTCTGGCTGACAAAGTTGTAGCACACAGATGTAGAAATCAGTGACATCATCATTCAGATGAAAAGGAAAGAAAAGAAAATGTCTTGTTTTGTTGGACCAACAATCTGAAATCCTGCAGCCAGAATATGTTTGGAATTTGTTCTTGATGAATGACAAACGAGTAATCGGTTATCAAAAGTTTTGTCGATTGATTAGTTGATTTACAGACATTGAATTGCATCATTTCAGCAGTCTTCAGAGCATAGAAACAGTTTCATAGATCTAAACCCAAAAAAAATATCAGAAACTCTTAATAGTTTTCACACCTCACCTGTTTGGTTCGGTTAAAACGAACCTGCCAGGTGAACTCTGCAGGTTTGAGCCAAACGGCTCCTGTAGCCAGGTGTGCTTTGCATTCTGGGATGCAGCAGAGCAGCAAACTGTTTCTAGTAGCAGCAGCTGGACGGAGAACGAAGCAGCAACGTTTCTCTCTCTGAAATAAACACTAGTCCAGAACACAGGACCTTCTGCCTGTATTTACTCTCTTGCTCCTGCCCCGAACGCATCTGGACCAGAGCAAACCAGCTATAGGTGACTTATGTCAGAAATAGCACTTTCAGTGGTCATTAATTACCAAATATCTCAAGAGGTGAAACTGTTTGAAAAATATCTTGTTCTATCAAACGATGTTGGGATGTGTAGTTCAAGGTCACATTGTGCTTTTGTTTCTTTCTGTTCTTCTCTCTTGAAACACAATCTGTTCCACAGTCAGGCAACAACATGCCATTAATACATTTCTAGTGATAGCTGCCCTTAATGAGCTTTTGTTTGTGTTCACAGGTGCATCTCCAGAACCGTCCATTAAGATAGTTAAAGCCACAGAGGACGGGGTGCTGCTGCAGTGTGATGTTCAAGGTGCTTCTCCAAAACCTAAAGTAGAGTGGAAGGACAGCACTAATAACATCCTTCCTGCTGAAGAACCACAGGTCTCAGAAAGAGGAGGCCGCTACGACATCATCCTCCAAACTACTGTGACCAAGACCGACTACTATCACTGTGTAGCCACACAGGAGGAAATCAGCCATCAGACTCAGGCTGAGACCTTTGTGCCTTTCTATGGTGAGATTTCTGTTTTGTTTTAATTGTAAAATAATGTTAATTGTTGATGTGTTATTAGTTTTCAAAGATTTAGTCACAATTTTAATATTTGTTTTGTGTTGTTTGTAACCAGAGTGCTGAACATGATATGTAGTTACATTTGAGCTTTTTGTGATGTGTTTCAGGACAGTGTGAGGACTCGTCCAGCAAAGTGGCTGCTGGATGGTTGTTGGGTGGATGGATTTTGGGAGCTTTGACTCTTGCTGTAGTTCAAGCTTTGCTTGCAGCTGCAAAGTTCATCACAATACGCTGTAATAGAGGTGAGTTTATTAAACGTACTGCATCAACATACCCATAATGTGCAGACATCAACACAACAGATCTTTAACAGTAACTATCTCATGTCCGACAGTTATTGTCAGATATGAAGCATTCTGTTTATTTACATGAGGCATCAGGTTCTAATACTGATTGATTAAATTAAAAGTAGATAAAGCACAGTCGTGAATCTGTTACCATAAATGTTCATTAAGTTCCAAACAGAGCTCTGAATATCACTCACTCACATGCAGCGCTCAAAGTGGAAAATACTCCGTTATTCACATGTTGGCGTGTGTTTCAGCCGGTATCAGCAAATCACGGGACACCAAAGAGTTAAATTTAGAGCACAGCTCACGTGTTTCTCATTGTTCATGTATGAGTGTACATTTGAACATTTTGTACCTGTCTGCTGATATACTTCATACAAATAAACTAAATGGAAGTGCATGCCTTTCAAGCCAGTTGATCATTTAGCAAATGATATTTTGGATTATTTCTCAAACTGGTTTGGTAAAACAAGCTTAAAGGAATAGTTCAGCATTGGTATTAGCTTTCTTTCCAAGAGAGAGAAGACTGATAGCACTTCTACATTTCTACACAGTCTAAAGTAAAATAAACTACACCTACCAGCACCAGGCGAACTGTTTCACACTGCTCACAGTTTTTCTGCTAAAGCTAACGGCCTCCTAACTCCAGCTCCATACTTAACACACAGACATGAGATTAATATCCATCTTCTCATCCAGCTCTCAGAAAGAAAGCCAATATGCACATTTCCCAAACTTGTGAAGTGTTCCTTTAACCCTTACATAATGTCTGAAATGACTGAATATATTTGATGCAGAGTTTTGTGGTTAAACATCAGCTTCAAGGTGAAGCTTTAAGGTTATTATTTGGGCTTGTTTGATGTCGCCAAAATACTTTATTTCCTGACAGCAGAACTTCATCAGCTGGTATCTGTTCTTACTAAGTGATTATTCCTATTGACAGCTCAGTACTACAAGTAATACTTGTGTATTTATGTGGCTGAAATTTGTGGATTAATTGATTCAACAGGTCATAATGGATTTAGGTAATCTATTAAGCCAAGACCTCTGGTTTCCATGGAGTCCTCAGGGGAGCATGTGGTAGCTAAACATATTGGATTGATAAACTGAGCAACAACAGATTATTTAACTATTGTTAAATGACATTTAATAGTTTGAGAACATAAGCTTGAAGCGACTCGTTTATTCAGATGGAGATGAATAAAGAGTCGACTGAGCCTCACAGCTCTGATTGGTTCTCACAGTGGTCACTGTCAGCAGTAAAGTTTAAGAGTCAAAGTGCTTCAGTGGGTTTCAGTCAGATGTTTCTTATAATTCTGCTCATGGTCGGTAGTGCTGGAGTCATTATCATTGAAATCATCAGTTACATGTGATCCAGTGATTTCACAGGTTTAGGACGTGTTTGGTGGTCGACCTCGAGAACGTTCATGAGCTGACTGAAATAATTCAGACCAACTTTCAGTCTCCACTAGTAACTGTTGAAAACAGACTGGAAAGATGATAAACATTAAAATCTTTTTGGGAGGGGGCAAATCTATTTGTTGGTCACAGCAATCATTTCTGTATAATATAAAAGTTGACTTTATGTAATATATACTTCTGTTTTCTGTTCTGCAGGTTCTCCTGAGCAGAGAGAACCTTCTTGTGAAGAACCTTCAGAGCTGCCACTTAATCCACCTGTTTGACAGCTTTACATCTGTGTTGAAGGTGTGTGTGTGTGTAAGGCAACAGGGAGGGAAGTGAGCGCCAATCGGAGGTCACGAAAATTAATGTGGAGTCGGTGTGTTCATATGCAAAGACAATGTCGGACTCCGTAATTTTCTCTGGACCCCTGCCTAATCTTACTAGCGATGACATGTATAGCCGCATGTCATCATTCAACCGCTGGTTGTCGAGGTGGTGTCCAGGTAATGATGTGGGCTTTGTAGATAATTGGCGGACTTTCTGGAGAAGACCTGGTCTGATTAGGAGAGATGGCATTCATCCCACTTTGGATGGAGCAGCTCTCATATCTAGAAATCTGGCCGAATTTATTAGTGGCCCAAAGCCATG
>SEMN01001859.1:0-22874 GCA_005408345.1 Macquaria australasica | reverse complement strand
AGAATTAGCAATATAATATAAAACAGCAGTCTGCGTAATGATGAGTTTTTTGATCCCTGCTGCACACCCTTTGTAATCAATAGGAATTCAGATTTAGCCATGCCTACCTTCACACACTGATCTAGGTCTTTATAAATAGCTGCTGAACCAGTTACATACTTCCCTTCCCAGGCTAGCAGAGGATACTCTTTGTAAAGAATGATCAACTATATCAACTTCTTTTGATAAATCTATAAAAACTGAGGAACAATGTTTATTATGGAACCCCTAAGGTTATTATTGAATAAATAAAAAAGATATTATGAAATACATGCAGGTGAATACATTGTGTAAAATATATAAATGAACCAACAACTTTTGAAATATTTGAAGAAATTATTAAAACTCAACTAATTTTAATGAAATGTTATTTAGTGTTATTGGATATCTTCTTTATTTCAGTATAGAAATACCCTTATTATTATCTGATGTCAAGTTTTATTTTGTAATGACACTTTTCCTAATGACACATTTTATTTCACATCAATTTTAGTGGTTTTGTCACAGCCAGCCCTTTCACCTTTCAGCCAATAACATGTCCCCTGCTTCTTAAGATAGCAAGCTCAAAAACTCAAAGTAATTTTGAATCAACTATCTACCCGCTGCTGTAAATAAACACAGTGAACAGACATGGAAACTAAACCTCTTTAGTTTTTAAGCCTTAGCTTAACAAGGCTGCTCATGCTACCTACCTAGCCGGCTAACTAGCTAGGCCGGCTTGTGAGCTTGGATTACTACTTACCAACAAAGTGAAGAGCCAGTGTTAACAGCTCACTGGCCACCTCTGGTAGCAAAGCAGTTGTTGAGCTTTCTAGTTTAAGAGTCAATGAGCATGTGATTGGCTGAAAGGTGAGAGGGCAGTGCCTACACCGCTGTCCTGAAAAGTGACATGAAATAAAAAGTGGCATGAAAATATGAATGATGACTATTTCATAATAATAAGTTGAGTTTGAATAATTTCTTCAATTATTTCACAAATTATTGTTTCATTTCACACTGTGTTTGAATTACACCGTGGCTTTCGGGGGAGCCCTATTTTGTCGGGAGTGGAAGGGTACTGTACACGTGCACATGCACACATGAATGCGCCTGCCTACACGCAAAAATATACTATCAATACATTTCACTTCATACAGAGTATATTTAGCCCGGGACAACAAAGAAACAGAAAAATGATTCATCGTTTGCAATGGTTTTTTTTAACCCTCGCTCTTGCTGAGAAACCAAAATGCTGACACAGTGGACAGGCAGTGGTACTGTGTTAAACAGACCAGACCAAGGTTGCATCCCATGACAATTCTGAACATGTGCCCCCACGCATGGATGGCCACAGCAGGAATAGACAGCATTGTTTTTATTAGACACAAATTATCAGAAAGTGTTATGTACGAATAAACATGCACCAGTGGCTCCAAAAATGACGATATTTTAGAGCTCAAATGAGGCTTTCTGGGGAGCTCAAGTCAAGGTTCAGTGTTCCAAAAACTACAATAACTGGTTTCTGTTTCCAACTACAATCAGCTCAGGGTAAGTAACCCAAACTATGAAATTCTGCTGAACAATAGCACATCATGACAAGTTGACAAAATCAAAAGCATTTATGCTTGTTGAGATATTGCTGTCCCAAATGAATGTACCTCATGTGTCTCCATCCTGTAGGACAGTGCACTCAGAGAGGGCAAACTCCTCAGAGAGATCCAAAACCTGACAGAAACCAACATCCAGCTCAGGAATAAAGTAAGAGTAATGTCTGTTCAGTCTGTGTCTGTGAATTTATGAGTATATGCGGAGCAACACACACACACACAGACCAAAGTTGTGTTATGAGAACTGTTAGCTTGTGAGCCTGATTTTTTTGTGTGTTAGATGGAAGAGATGGAGTGCAGATGTAAGTCTCAGCAGCAGCAGATCTTTGAGCTGAAGCAGGAGCTGACCAACAGCACAGCAGAGCTAAAGCTGCGACTAGCACAGGCAGAAGGTAACACACACTCACAGAACACACACACATGTTTTACTTACAGTCACCTAAAGAGAATAATGTCATTTTTTCCTATGTCACCCTCTGACAGACCATCTGGAAACAGAGAAGCGAAGGTACAAGCAAGGTCTGGAGGATATGGACAGTCTCCGCCAGAAGGAGGTGCTCTCAGAGTGTGTGTGTGTGTGTGTGTGTGTGTGTGTGTGTGTGTGTGTGTGTGTGTGTACACATGTGTGTATCCTACTTTTAAGGATACATTTTCCCAAGTTTGGAAATTGGGTTTCAGGAAGCATCTTAAACTGTTCTTAGGTAATAGAAATCAAAGGACAGGGATAATTCCAGTTTATTACATTTGGTAGCTCCCATCTGTGATATTATACTCACCAAGTTAATAGCTGAGATCTGGGAACACGATGACATCACTAAATAGAATTCTGATGGGTCAAGCAACACGAGCAGTTATCCATCACAGTTTACAGAGCCACTTCCTGCTTCAACTTTGACCTACCATAAAGCCTTACTTGTGTGCAGAGTATTTTTGTGTAATCAGGGATTATTGGAAACATTTCAGGTGTGCTCAATTTGAGTTTGACCTCCAAATAAAGCGGTTTAGATAATCTGGATAATCTGCTGGCTTGTTTCCAACCTCTCTGATTGTCACAGCTCGTGTTTCTTTTTAGTGAAGGTGTCATGTTCCGAGATCTCAGCTATTGACAGAAATGTTGGGCAAACCTACAAAAATAAGAACCAAGTTGTGATAAACCAGAGTCCTTTTATTTAGGCTACACATAAAAATGTCATCAAATGACAATGTGTAATGTGAGAGGCGTAGCTCATAGTGATGAACCTACAGGGAATTATCAGCTGAATGTGCAGCTCCCCGTGGCTTCACACAGCTTTATAGTGAGATTTAGCTCATTGTTTATCTGTCCTGTCTGTAACTTTACTGTTCTGGTTCACTCTCACTGCTCTCATAGACGCAGCAGCAGCTGTTTACAGAGAAAAAGCTGTAAAAAGCCACTGTCCACTACCTGCTCAGCAGCAAACAGCAGACAGACACAGTGAGAGACTAGTGAATATTGGACTTACATTTACCCACATCAGATGGTGATGTGATGTGATGTGATGAATTAGTGGTATGTCCGCTATAAATAGCCACAGCTAAGTAATGACAGCTGCTCTGGTGCTGTTGAAGAACTTCACCGATGTAACACGATCGGTGAAGTTGCACTGCTACTTTGCCGTTCCTCTCATTGACAGGTCTAATGAGTGGTGGAGTAGGCAAACAGATGTTTAAGGGCGTTTCTACATCAATTTATGGCTAACTGTGGGAGTGGAAATGAGGCTTGTGCAAGTGTGTCCAGGTCCAGGATTGAGACTTACAGAATCAGGCGTATGGGCAGCTTTATAAATTTGACCAAAAGAATGTTTCTGCATATTTCTGACTTTGTGCTTACACACAGTTTTAGTCATGAATCTACACAGAGTTTTATGCATCTGGCCCCTGGTTTTGACAACGAAGAAGAATGCATAGAATAAAAAAGACCTGAATGGATTTTGATCCTTTTTTAAACTGTCCGTCGTGAGTGCAATAGTGTTACAGGATGTAATGTTACATGCAATGCTAAATCACTGGAGTACTCCTTAAAAAGATGATTCACAACTTGTTTCCAGTAGTACCAAGTTTTTTTGGTCACTGGGGGTTGCCAGACCTGGCCAGCCAATAGTCCACCATATAACTCCCTGTAAAACCACAACATGCTGTTTTTACACTTCAGTTTTTGTACAGATTACACAAACAAGATGTAACTTGATAGCTAGTGAGTTTTAGAGGTGCTGGCATCCAGATTAGTGTTTATTTCACTTTCTGTGCGGCTTACTAAAACTCAGTATTCTAATAGATGTAGACGACGAGATAGAAAAAGATAAAACACTAAAAGTTCAAATATGTGTACAGGTGGAGCATGTGAATCGACATCTAGAAGAGAGTGAGAGAGCTCTGCAGGAACGCATCTTCAAACTGGAGGCACAGCGGATACAACTGGAAGAGGTCAGAGTTTTGAGCACCCATGTTTAAAAGATAAAAACACAATCAATGTGTCTAGTGTTGCTGTACTGCTATCAGTGGGTGAAATCAGACACTGCACTGTAACTTAGTGCCTGCATCAGAGGCACCCAGGGCAGGATACCTGTACCATGTCACAACTTAGTCCTCCTTTACACAGATTCACCATAAGCAGTTCGGGTTCAATGCCAAAGGCTGAGTGGAGGCTGTATTTATTGAACCGGGGAAGTTATTACTTTCCATAATGGTATTTTTTCCAAGCAGTTATTCAAATCCACAAGTTGGCTTCTCTTTCCAAGCTGGGAATTTCCCACTTCTCAGGTCGAGCTGGGGGTGAATATAGAACATGGGAACACCTTAGTGCTGGAGAGTTAAGTTATCATTTCTACAGAATGAAATTGCAGTTAAATTAATTATTATTCCTCATTTTGGTTTGGATCTTCAGCACATTGTGAGAAGCACAGCTGAAGTCTCCAGTCCTCCAGTCCACCTGTGCTCTTCATGTTGTAATGTCCATCTGTTGTAGGAACTGAGTAAAGCTAAAGCAGCGTGTGTGACAGAGAGGGCCCAGGCAGAGGAGGAACTGGGAAGAGTGCGAGCTCAAGTGCGTCTGGAGGAGGTGGGTTTAAAAATCTGCATCTTCGATCAGTTATTAAGATGTTACTACATGTACATGTACATTTACATTTATTCATTGGCAGACACTTTTATCCAAAGTGACATTGCAATCCATACCTCAGTAGATCAAGGAGAAGCCTACTGTTCCATGTTCCACCTGACACACACACCACAAGTAGGGATGGGGTTCCATAATTCAATTCAATTCAGTTTTATTTATATAGCGCCATATCATAACAGTTATCTCAGGGGACTTTTTCGAATAGAGCAAGTCTAGACCGACTCTTTTATATTTACAGAGACCCAACAGTTCCCACAATGAGCAAGCACTATGCGACAGTGGCAAGGAAAAACTCCCTTTTAACAGGTAGAAACCTCGAGCAGAACCAGGCTCTAGGTGGGCGGTCATCTGCCTCGACCGGTTGGGGGGGGGGGGGGCATTGATGTTAACACCAACAGAAACAACACTAAGAGCAACACTATAATAGCAATACTAACAACAAGAGCAACAACAGTAACAGCAGCAGCGGGTGCAGAGCAGGAGCACGGGGCAGCAGGCGGCCGCAACCACAGACCCAGACCCAACAGCTCCGGAGGCAGAAATACCTGCAGAAAGCAACAGAAGGAGGGAGAGAGAGAGTGGAGAGAAAGCACACAACTACGGGAAGAAGTTGAATTAATAACAAGCATTGATGGGATATGAGGGCGTACAGATGGAGAGGAAGAGGAGGAGAGAGGAGCTCAGTGCATCATAGGAAGTCCCCCGGCAGTCTTGGCCTATAGCAGCATAACTAAGGGGTGGCTCAGGGGTCACCTGTGTCAGCCCTACTATAAGCTTTATCAAAGAGGAAAGTCTTAAGCCTACTCTTAAATGTGAGGAGGTTGTCCGCCTAGCTGAAGGCTCTGGCTCCCATTCTACTTTTAGATACTCTAGGAACCACAAGGAACCCTGCATTCTGGGAGCGCAGTGCTCTAGTGGGGTAATATGAGCTCTTTAAGATATGATGGTGCCTGACCATTTAGGGCTTTGAAGGTGAGGAGAAGGATTTTAAATTCAATTCAATTCAATTCAGTTTTATTTATATAGCGCCATATCATAACAAAGTTATCTCAGGGCACTTTTTCGAATAGAGCAGGTCTAGACCGACTCTTTATATTTACAGAGACCCAACAGTTCCCACCATGAGCAAGCACTATGCGACAGTGGCAAGGAAAACTCCCTTTTAACAGGTAGAAACCTCGAGCAGAACCAGGCTCAAGGTGGGCGGTCATCTGCCTCGACCGGTTGGGTTGAAGGGGGAAGGGGGGAGCGGGAGAGAGAGAGCAGGAGGAAAGAGAACATACAGCAGCTCAATACAGCATAGATATGGTAATGGCATTGATGTTAACACCAACAGAAACAACACTAAGAGCAACATTATAATAGCAATACTAATAACAGCAACAACAGCAATAGCATCAGCGGGTGCATTTCTATTCTAGATTTTACAGGGAGCCAGTGTAGAGAAGCTAATATTGGAGAAATATGATCTCTTTTTCTGGTTCTTGTCAGTAAACGTGCCGCAGCATTCTGAATCAGCTGGAGAGTCTTAAGGGACTTATTGGGGCAGCCTGATAATAGAGAGTTGCAATAGTCCAGCCTAGACGTAACAAATGCATGGACTAGTTTTTCTGCATCTTTTTGAGATAGGATGTGCCTGATTTTTGCAATGTTACGTAAGTGAAAAAAGGCAGTTCTTGAAGTTTGTTTTATGTGGGAGTTAAAGGACATATCCTGATCAAAGATAACTCCAAGATTCCTTACGGTTTCGCTGGAGGTCAGGGCAATGCCATCTAGAGAAACTATATCTTTAGATAATGTGTTTCGAAGGTGTTCGGGGCCAAGTACAATAACTTCGGTTTTACCTGAGTTTAACATCAGAAAATTGCAGGTCATCCAGGTTTTTATGTCCTTAAGGCATGCTTGAAGTTTAGCTAATTGATTGGTTTCATCTGGCTCGATCGATAAATATAATTGGGTATCATCTGCATAACAATGAAAATTTATGGAGTGCTTCCTAATAATATTGCCTAAAGGAAGCATATATAAGGTAAATAGAATTGGTCCAAGCACAGAACCTTGTGGAACTCCGTGACTAACTTTGGCGTGCATAGAGGATTCATCATTAACATGTACAAACTGATATCGATCTGATAAACAGGATTTAAACCAGCTTAGTGCAGTACCTTTAATGCCAATTAAATGTTCTGGTCTCTGTAATAGAATGTGATGGTCAATGGTATCGAATGCAGCACTAAGATCTAATAAGACAAGTACAGAGACAAGTCCTTTGTCTGATGCAATTAGAAGGTCATTTGTAACTTTCACCAGTGCTGTCTCAGTGCTATGATGCACTCTAAATCCTGACTGAAAATCCTCAAACAGCTTGTTGTTGAGTAGAAAGTCACACAACTGATTGGCGACTGCTTTCTCAAGGACCTTAGAGAGAAAAGGAGGGTTAGATATGGGTCTATAATTTGACAAAATCCCTGGATCAAGAGTGGGCTTTTTAAGAAGAGGCTTAATTACAGCTACTTTAAAGGACTGTGGCACATAGCCTTTAAATAAGGACAGATTGATCATATCTAGTAAAGAAGTGCTAACTAAGGGTAAAACTTCTTTAAGCAGCCTAGTTGGGACGGGGTCTAAGAGACACGTTGATGGCTTAGATGAGGAAATCATGGAAGTTAATTGATTAAGGTTGATGGGAGAAAAGCAGTCTAAATGTACAGGTTTTACAGTTGTTTCTAAGGTTCCTGTGTTTGAAGATAAGTCAGTACCAACTGAGGGCAGGAGGTGCTGAATTTTGTCTCTAATAGTTAAAATTTTATCATTAAAGAAGCTCATAAAGTCATTACTACTGAGGTCTATAGGAATACATGGCTCAACAGAGCTGTGACTCTCTGTCAGCCTGGCTACAGTGCTGAACAGAAACCTGGGGTTGTTCTTATTTTCCTCTATTAATGATGAGTAGTAGATGAGTAGGCATTACGGAGGGCCTTCCTATAAATTTTAAGACTAACTTGCCAGGCTAAACGTGATTCTTCCAGATTGGTGGAACGCCAATTCCTTTCAAGTTTTCGCGATGTTTGTTTTTATTTGCGGGTTTGCGGGTTATACCATGGAGCTAACCTCCTCTGTTTTATTATCTTCTTTTTTAGAGGGGCGATAGAGTCGAGTGTTATTAGTAGTGAGCCTGCAGCACTATCAACAAGATGATCAATTTGGGAGGGACTAAAGTTAGCATAGGAGTCATCTGTTACATTGAGACATGGAACTGAATTAAATGCCGATGGAATCACTTCCTTAAATTTAGCTACAGCACTATCAGATAGACATCTGGTGTAGGAATATTTGCCTAATGGCGTGTAGTCCAGTAATAGGAATTCAAAAGTGCCCTGAGATAACTTTGTTATGATATGGCGCTATATAAATAAAACTGAATTGAATTGAAAAGTTAATAAAAAATGGTCTGATAAAAAAGAATTCTGTGGAAAGACTATTAGATGTTCAATTTTTATGCCATAAACAAGAACAAGGTCGAGGGTGTGGTTAAAACAATGAGTGGGTTTATGTACACTCTGACAGAAGCCAATCGAATCTAATAATGAGATAAACGCAGCACTAAGGCTATCATTTTCTACATCCACATGAATATTAAAATCACCTACAATAATTATTTTATCTGTTTTAAGGACTAAACCTGATAAGAACTCTGAGAATTCAGATAAAAATTCAGAGTAGCACTTTATCAAATTCAAATCCAGTATCGAATCCACTTATGGAATCTTTTGTATCCCTTATTGAATGTTATTAAGTTCACCTTTCCACATTTGCAAGGAACTAAATGCTAAAATAACTCCAACCCAAAGATGTCTAATCAGCTTCTGTTGGCTGAGAAGACAGAAGCACTAAGTGAGATGAGCATATATGAAATGTTAATTAAATGTTTCTGATACATGGGGCGACCCAATAGCCAAATGGTTAGGGCGCATACGACATGGGCGGAAATGCCCTGAGCAGCGGGTCCCTGGATCGATTCCCTGACTGGCCAGACCATTTGCTGCATGTTATCCCCCTACTCTCTTCCACCACATTTCCCCCCAAAAAAACAAACAAATGTATCTGATACATTCCTGTAGCCTGCTGTACTTCACCAGCTACTGACTCCAAATACTATGAACAACTATGAAGCTGATCAAAATCAAATGTTAATCTGATATGAATCAAAGTGGGAGATTGTTAAACTAGATCATTTATCCGGAGAAGAGTCACCACTTTGCTGGTCCCTGTTGAACTTAAAAAACACACAGTCCAATAAGTAAACAAGACTACAAATCTGACCAGACACTCACCGCCAGCTTTCAGTACTCTGTACTACAGACACCTTTTGGATGGCACCAACACAGTATTGAGGTTTGATTCCCAGCCCTTGTTGTGACTAGGTAAAAGTCCTACAAAGACATTATGGTTCTCATGAAATAATCTGGAAAAGGTTATTAAAAAGATTTCTAAAGATTATTCAGACCTTGCTTTACACACTCACAACACACCTTTCTCCGTTTCCCTCACATTTTATTGTTGTTTTTAATGATTCTCTGGGATTCCCTGGAAAGCAGTATTGATAGTGAGTGGATTATCCTGGTGAAATAAGGTTAGCTGTTCCACCTTTGTTTCTTCTGAGCAGCAGGAGCATGTGTCATCCTTGGAGGAGAAGCTTCGCTCCGTGCGTTTCAGCCTGCAGGAGGTCCAGCTCCACTGCTCCCAGCAGAAACAGACCATCTCTGAGCTGCAAGCCAAGAACAGCCATCAGAGCATCGAGACGGACGGACTGCGGCGCAGGATGGAGGAGCTCCAGCAGGTCAGGATCCACCAGCTTTCTGCTACACATCCATCATTTTAGGCTCACTATGTGTAGGCATCATTTTATTCCATATGTGACTCTCAAATGGAATTCATAATGCACTGGAGACTCACATTGTGAATGAAATGGTGATGCTGGATTATGAATGATGTGCAAATCACTAGAAACAATCTGATGTGTGCATTTAGTTAGGTGGGTCTGCTGGTTCTGGAAGTATTTTTCCTGACGGTACATTCCCTTTTTTTCTCTTAATGAATTCCTTGATGTTGATGCTGTAATACCAATGAGCATCAGTTGCTGTTGCTGTGCAGAGGAAGCCCTTGTGTCCACTGGATGTGGCTGTGTCATTTCCCATTTGTACCATGGCTCCATCAACTCTGTGTCATGGTTCAAATGTCCACTATAGCCCGAAAGATACAGGACTTTTGAGGCTGATACCAATATTGATCCTTCTGATAATGATATATTGGCCGATATACTTTCTTTTTTTATACAACCCATAGGATGAACTGATGCAAAAAGCGGCTATAATCGATATTCAATGTCAATGACAATGTGATGATGTGAAAGGGGTCGCTTGTAGATTCTTCAGCAAAAAAGCTGTAAAAAGCAACTGTCCACTACCTGCTCAGCAGCAATCAGCAGACAGACACTGGTGAACATAGTGGAGCATTTAGCAGCTAGAGACCCAAGCTGTTCCGGCAAAAATAGAGCCAGTGTGTAAAGATAGTGGAGCAGAGAAAAGAGCCACGAGCGAGACACACTGCTCATGTATGTTGTGGACATCGGCACACTGGCTGGTGACTGCCCCCAGCAGGTATAACAGAGCCGGAAAGCAATGAAGCTGCAACCAACAGATGTTGGTCATCAGAACTTTCACAAAACAGAAAAACAACGCTGTGCAGTGCAAGTAGCCAAATTCATCAAACATTGACTCAGAATCCAAAGATGAACTAATTTAAACTGCAGAGTTTATTAACACATTTCTACTAAGTGTCATCTTTAGCCTGTGCTTCTTGTTATTGGCTCATACAACAGAATTTGAAGCTCATTGATTGGATGTTTCTTACTCAAATGCACCTCGCGAATTGTAGTTGACTGATGTCCACAGACTTGTACCTACGACTTTTTATCAAAGAAGCAGATATTTTCTAACACAGTTGTTTATCTTTTGCACTGCTGATTTAACCAAGAGAGCTACATGTCCATCCAAGAAAGACAACTGTCACTCACCTAACATTGTCTATAAGAAAATGAATGCAAACAGATGCTGGACACCCAAAATAACTCCTTCCACTTTGCGATTCTATAGTAGACTGTCTAAGATGTACCACATCTCTTACCCAATGCATGCTGGGATAAACCCCACCTGACACTTCTAGCTGCTGTACAGTGGTCTCACCCATCTGATGAGCCTCCAGAAGTGATAAATGAAGGGTGTTTTGTTTGTTGTCATCAAAATGCTTGGGGTGTTGAACGGGCGGTGTGTTGTTGCAGGAGCTGTCGGGTAAGGACCAGGAGAAGGTGGCTGAGGTGAGCCGGGTTAGGGTGGAGCTGCAGGAGCAGATTGGACATTTACAGGCAGAGAGGACAGCACAGGGAGGACTCAAAGAGAAGATCAGTGCTCTGGAGAGAGAGATTAAAGGTGCATCCTCACTGTTTATTTCTTTTCTTAACACTTTACACAAGTCTTTTTTTTCCCTTTTGCCGTAAGTACAAGTCAGTTAGTTTCCTTTTGTGTCTTTGTGTAATTTATTCCAGTGCAAATGCATTTCTTCAGAAATGTATTGATAGCAGTAGCATGAGGTGCAACAACTTACTTGAAACAAAGTAGAATTAGTTGTTAGAGTTTTTCACTTTTTTAAAGAAAAAAGATACTCAACTGATTTGTTCAGAACATAAGGTTTTGTCCTGTAACCAGGTCAGACATTGTAGATTTCAAATGCATCATGTCTGAAATCTGAAATATTTTCTGCGGTGCTGTCTTTCATACCTCTCACCTCTGTGGCTTGCTGTCCTGCAGTACTGAGCAGTAATCACAGAGAGGTGCTCCTTGACAAAGAGAGCGAGATGTCTTCCATGCTGGAGAAGCTGCGGCTGAAAGAGGCAGAGATCCTGAGGATGAGGGAGGATGAGGCCCACAGAGCCAGCTACCTGCAGAGCGCCATCCTCACCTACGTTCAGGGCTCCCCTCTGGGACACAGCAGCCCCAAGAAATGACACAGAGACGTCAACCCCTCAGCTGTAACCTCTGAGCCCTCACTGGGTTCCTGCACAGGTCAGGACAGTCTGAAGGATTTAAAAAAAATCATGATTGTCTGGACTTGAAAAGTTTCGAAACGACAGGAAAACCAGGAGTGTAACAGTAATATGAGGGAAATAATCGGTGCTGGGCAATATGACTGTAATCATAACATTACATAATACGCAGATCCAGTCAAGAAATTAAGGGTTTGAAAAGTCTGGATTTTAAAAGCAAAATTGTAGGAACCTTGTCGCAGATATAGAATGTGTCTCGTTTTCTCTAGTACACGATTTCTACAACTAGTGTAAATGTAGCTGTAAGAATATGTCTGAGTCAGAAACAAGTATGAACTTAACTGTCTGAGTCGTGTCTGCCTCGGTTACGTTTCCTTCTGGCCATGAGATGTGATATTAATTGCGACAACGAGTGACCTGACCTTGAATAAAAAGCAGATGCAGACCTTTGAGTAATAAGTTTGAGAACCCCTGGTTTAAAGTAAGAAGTACTCATCTTAACAAGTTATTTAATCTGGTTTCATATCGTTTTGCCCCAGTAAGCATGGCAGTGTTGGTAGGTCAGCCCATATTGAACATTTAAAAGAAAATTCTGGTTTATTACAGCTTGAGTCTTATTTTCATTGTTTTGTCCACCATTTCTATCTGGTATAATAACATTGTAGTCACTAAAGTAATAGCTGAGATCTGGGAACACGATGACATCACTATAAAGAAGTCTGACGGGTCAGGAAACACAAGCAGTGTAGAGGAAATGTTGATCCAGATTATCTAAACCACTTTATCTTGAGGTCAAAGACAAAGGGTTAGTTGTGCTTATTAATAAATAAAGATTATTATTATTATATTATTGACAGTTGTTTCCAGGACCCTATTCATGGCTGTTTCTACATCACAAAAATGGCAACAAGCATTTATGAGATGGACACAAAAAAAAAACATAGCAACAGCTACCACAGCTTCTGTGTCGACTGAAAATGATGTCAGCTGGACAGATATGTCACTTGCTACTGATTGGTTAGGACAAACTAAAACAAAATACCGAGCTGTCATAAACCAGAATTAACATTAGAAGGCTAGATTACATTTACTGAAGTTTGCAATTTTCTTGGCTGGTCTGTCAGTCTGTCCATCCATTGATCCAGTTCTACACTTCGGGCCTTAGCTTATCAAGACTAAGACTGTGTCCGAAATCATTCACTACTCGCTACATAGTCCACTATATAGTGAGTGTGCCATTTTGTAGTGCTGTCTGAATGTATAGTGAGAATTAATATGCCCTATATAGTGGATTCAAAGTATCCCACAATGCATCGTGAAAATTAGTGTACAACCGATGGTCACTAACCAAGCACTATATACCATCAAGAAAAATATCAGACAGACTAGAGGAGAGAGAGCAGCGCGAAAATGTTTTTCCATTTTGCCGGTGAGCTCACTATATAGTCCTCTACATTGAACTCCCTAGGTGAGTAGGGAGTAGTGAATGAGTGAATGATTTCGGACACAGCCTAAGAGTCTACAGCCATGCTAGTGGCACTGTGAGACTGTGCTTTGAGCCAAATGCTAACATCACCATGCTATCATGCTCACAACGATACCAACATGCTGATGTTAAGCGATGTAATGTTTATACTAATGGCTAATTAGAAATAAATACGAAGTACAGCTGAGGATGATGGAATCTCATTAGTTTTGCAGGTATTTGGTCAGAAATCAAAGTATTGGACAAAGTGAGACTTTGACCTGATGATGGCGCTAGATGAAAAGCCAGAGAATCACCAAACAAGATTACAATTTATCTTGAGGGGGACATGAATGTGTGTAGCAAACTTCGTCAATCCATCCATTAGTTGGTGAGACATTTCACTCAAAACCACATCTCATGGTGGTACTGGAGGAAAAGTCAAAGGTTCACCGAAGTCATTAGGATCATCTAGGACCCATGAATATCTGCACAAAATTTCATGGCAATCCATCTAATAGTTACTGAGATATTTTAGTCTGGACCAAAGTTGTGGACAGACTAACAGACGGACATTGCGTAGAGCCATACTGCTAGCATGGCTAAAAACTACTGGCCCGACATTTGTTGTGGATATTTATGGTCCCCAGAGGATGAATGTTGCATGCAAGATATCTTTAGATACATTGTTAGATCTTTAGATAGATTTAGCACATTAATGAGGGGATGAACGACTCTATAACCTTTCATCTATCGCCACCCTCTAGGCAAAATATACATTTTTAACCCCATTACTAGTGAAGTTTTATGAATATCTCAAGTCCAACACTTTGATGTTGTGGGGTGTAATGAACATTTAAGTTGCTCCCAGTGCATTAGACTTTTACCCTTTTTTGTTTTTAACAAAACATTTGTCTGCTGGATGAGATTATTACCAGTTTCAAATCTACATGTTTTATCTCTTTTTGAGGTCAAGTGTTAGTTTTTAGTCACACATAGAGTGATGGTCCAAATTCTGTGTTGTTTCAAGATGTATATTAAATGAAGGAACGGCACTATACATCAAAAAGAAGAAAAGGGGTAAAAACATTGTCCATTGTCAGGGAACATTGTCCAACCATGCTAAGCACCTCAAAATGTCTAAGAGTGTAAGAAGTGCTATATTGTATCGTCATTGTAGTCTGTCTTATTTTAAGAAAATATCTGACTACTGGATATGAGACTAAACTGCTGTTGAAAGGACATTTTATTTCCTATGATCACAGCCCTGTCTTAGTGTTTTACATGTGCTCAGATCATTGCCAAATCATTTCCACTCTTATGTCTTCAGCTCTCCCATTAATTGAGATGAGCTCAGCTTAAAATGAACTGTAAGTCATCATTTATATGTTTTGTTCACTGTCCAGCCCCATTCTGTTGTACTCGTTCTTGTTCCCCTGCAGTCTAAATGGATTGAAGGTAGTGTAGCATTGTTAGTGTTTACATACAAAATGAGATTGGGTTCAAATATGCCTTAGTATTGTATCTGTCAAACCAGAACGCTGTCCCTCTCCAGCTCAGATGCAGAGAGCAGTAAACTGATTCACAAAATGTTTTTACAAATGATATTTTATGAAGAAAGTCCAACTTATCTCTGGATGCAGTGTTTTATAATACAAATGGCAGATATGTGATGGATATTTGTCATTTTATTTTTTCAGGTGTGCTTTTACCATTTTGCTCCATTTTTGATGACATGGGTTTTAATATCAGTTAAATGTGGTAATTTCTGAAATAAATATCTCGTGATTTTTGAATGTGTGGATGATTTAGTGATTGATCTGGATGAGTCTATCATTCTATTTTACAGATAACATCACAGTATTCAGAGTGTGGTGTGTTGCTGGGGTGGGGATGTATGAGGTCACTGGGACTTCGAATTACAGCCAAAGATCCTTAGAGTGTCAAGATAGTTCACATTTGAAGGCAATGAAACCTTTGTCAACACTAGTTCCTGCACTTTATTAGGTGATGATATAGGTTTATCAAGACTAAATAAGGCTGCAAGTATTTTTAGATTGAATCTATTGGTAATAGTAGCTTTGAATATTGATATTTATTAACTCAAATTTTGATTAACTTTATGCTCAAAAGTATTCCAATGATTCATGGGTTTTCCCCTGAAAGTCTTGTCATATAGATGAACCTCCATCATGTTCCTCATGGGACCATGTCATTATTAATGAAGTGTATTGATCTAGTAGTACACCTATCTAAAATGAAAACATTAATAAATAGCCCCCAAAATGCTTGTTAATAACCATATGTTTCCCTAACGCTCGCATTAGGTCATTCGAATTTTATTTGTAAGCATACGTTTCTAAATACTGATGACTGCAGTGACCACACACCTTTCGGATGTAAACATTTTCCTTTCCAAGATAGCCAATTAAGTCCCCTCAATGCATTGAATGGAACTTAGTGCAGTCTTGTAGAAAATAAAGGAAACAAGTGTTATTTTGCATATTTAATATAATACTTGTACTTACAGAGCTGTGTCAGAGGGCACACAATAAAACAAGAGGTACCAGGGGCGTTGAAAATGGAAAATAAAATCAAAATAAATAAATAGCCCCTAATTTAATAAAGGAAATAAAAGTGTGGTAGAGAAAATGAATCAAAGGCACAGGAAATGAGAGACTTTGGTTTCGATTTGAAAGTGTCTTAAGTTGGCACACATTAAAGATTAGCAAGAGGACTTCTATAGTAATTTATTGAGGCCCTACAAGCATTCAAGTTATTTATTATTATCAGCATCACTTCTGTTCTATACAAAACTGACATCCAGTGCAAAGCTTTAAGAATAGATCTAATGTGTAGTAGCCTAGTAGTAGTAATGTGCTCAGTAAAATAATTAAAGCGAAGACGAAGTACACGAAGTGAATCCTGTCTTCTTCTGCTAGGATTCATCTATTCCGCTCTCTGTCCCTTTAAACACACTCGGTACTTTCCGGAGCTGTTCGCCATCGACCCCTTTTACTGCGGCTCCATCGCCGAGCGGACTGGCCCGCTGCTCTGTCTCATCCGTTGGATCTATTCAAGCACCAGCGCCGGTTCCCTGAAAGCCTCCAGCTCCTGTACAAATGCAAGCTATCAAATGCGTGGTGGTCGGCGACGGGTAAGAGCATGCTTACAGAAACAACACCAGCACGGTTTCTGCCATGGGGTTCCGTGAAGCGTACACGGTTGGATGGATGGATGATGGGAGGATGCTATGTAGAAAAAGGGGCTGGGGCTCGCCGATGTTTTCTGTGGTCGGCTCCCTGATGCTCGATAGATTCCCTCAGTTATCTGCTTCGTGGTTGAATTCGGTTTGATCACTTCGTGGCCTCCGGTTCATTGTGAGGGTAGGAGCGGAGCGCCTCGGGATGCTATGCGGGAACACCTACACGCCTCGCAGGCCACTGGAGGCAGGCTGAAGTGCTGATGCACGCTAAGGAATTTGTGGCCCTGTCAGTGGCAAGCAGAGCAGGCCCCGCTGCCCTAATTCTGCTCACACTACCTTTCTTCCTGCATCCAGATCCCATTCAGCTTCATGTGGAAGTTTTCATTTCTGTTTTAAAATCTTAATGTCGTTGCTAGGTGTAGACTAAGGCCAGGAAAAATTAGCTCTGATATTAATGTGAATCCTTAGAAAAATTAAGAATAAGTCATACGTTTTATGAGTAAAGTCAGAATTCTGAAACTAAACACTTTTGACTTTAAATAAAAATTGAGTGCTGCTTTTTCCAGAATTTTGACTTTTTCTCAGACTTCAGACTTCTGGATTCTAGGATTAATCTCAGAAGTCTAAAAAGGTTTGTTACCTTAGTCCTCCTCTATAGTGGAATAGATTAATACTGTATATCATAGATGACATGTGCAGCAAGAGATTGTTGGGAATTCTGAATGATGTCATTAATCGCTTGAAGGAGCATTCCTCCGATTTTAAACATCAAGCTCAATTTACTCGTCATGGGGAGTACTCAGCTGGCTGTAGCTTTCTAAAGTCTGAAAAAAATAACCCTGATGATGTCATCATCTTATCTCCATGAATGTACAAAGAGAACTGGATAAGCCCGGAGGCGAGCCCCCGTTCATTCCTTTAAAAGTTGCTTGGTGGTGCATGAAGCCAAAAAAGTTCTGGGTATAAAATTACCTTAAAGGAGTGCTCAGACTAAATGTATAGCAAGATTTTGCTTTGTGGTATTCACACAAACTTGTGTGTTTTTGTCGTCAGTTTTTATCCACTGCAGAAGCCACTGTACAGATTATGCAGACATCGTGTAGCTAGCTAGCAACATACATATTGTGTGTGTGTGTGTGTGTGTGTGTGTGTGTGGAGTGTGCCTGTTCTGTGTTTGGTGAAGGTGTGGTCAGAAGGAACACAGAACATATTTTCACCTCTTCTTGACATGTGACCATTGGAAAAGCACAGGTGTAAATGATAAAATGAATGATGACTGAATTCCATTTAGCTGCTTCACTTTCAGGGTCCTGGTGTTGTTCATGCTTGTTCACTGTCATGGTTTACTGAGCTATTGTTACTACTGTGTCCCTCAGGCAACATGAATTTAGGCCAGTGTCTGTGTGGCATAGTAAAAGGGAATAGCAGCCTTTACATTCACACATACAGTCAGACATACACACTTACATACAGTCTATTCTGTACTGTAAATATATACTCATGCATCCTCTGTTGTCCCTCTTCCTAGGGCTGTGGGTAAGACCTGTCTGCTGATTAGCTACACCACCAATGCCTTCCCTGGTGAATACATCCCCACTGTGTGAGTAAACCACACACTGCACATACTCTCACAGTTATTTGATGTAAGCAGAGGTTTCATGTTATAGCACCATACCATAGTTTTGGGTGAAGTGCTATGGCAATATATGCCATGAGACAATATAAAGTTGTCAACCGTGAGTGAGATTTTTTGTTTATACTGTGGTAGCTCTCAGTTTCATACCTCTGGATTAGACCATAGCAGGCAACATTGCAAATCAATGAACAGGACTGATTTAGGGTATTATTGTTTTCTTTATAAGATTTTTGTATCAGTGCTTTGGTTTGTCAGGTATTTCATTTGGTGGATTAGCAAAAAACAGACCTCCCTGACTGGACTTACTTTAGCTATAAACATTCAAGTTCATTCTTGTTTGACAAAACAAAAAAACTTTTTTGACTCAAGGTTGACTTACTAGCTATTTCCAGACATTTGAACCATATTTTACAGTCATCAACTAAGCTGTCTTACAAATGGCTCCGTTGTCATCACGTGACCAAAGTATGAACCACATCATAACACGTATAATATATATGACCAGACCGCCTTTTACCATGTGACCAAAGTTTCATGCATAGGTCACATGATGACAACCAAGCCCACCCCATGACAACTTAGCAAACGCCATCTGTTGAAGAAGACCATAAGATGTGATTGAAAGCTCAGAAAAAGCTAGTACGTGGGCCTTGATTTAAGATTTCTTTTGTCAAACTATGTACAAACAGTTTCTCAATTGATTTTACAGAAAATGTATTACGATAGATATATGTTGATATTGCAGCGGTCAACTGCACACTCCAAGCTCCGATGATTTGATTGTATCAAACGTTTGGACCACACTTCTTTTCAATTCAATTCAGTTTTATTTATATAGCGCCATATCATAACAAAGTTATCTCAGGGCACTTTTTCGAACAGAGCAAGTCTAGACCGACTCCCTATATTTACAGAGACCCAACAGTTCCCATGTGCCTTCCTTCAAGGCAGGTTTAACACAAGTGTCAGATACAGCCTTGAAGGAATAGTATGACATTTTGGGAAATACGCTTATGAGAAGATCGCCATCACTCTCATGTCTGTCCAGTAAATATGAAGCAGCTTGTCTGGCTCTGTCCAAAGATCTCTAACTCTACCTCTAAAGGTCACTAATTAACATGTTAGTTTCAACCAAAGTGTAAAAACGCCAACATGTGGTTTATTGTGGGTTATGTGCCGGACTGTTGACTGGAAGCAGTAAATTTCTGGAGTCTCCGCTGGTTGCCTGGCAACATAACTGTGACAAGACTCCAAGACAATGCTGCTGCAGGGCAAGAAATGTAGTGGTGTATGTGCTCTGACACATAACCCCACGTAAAACCACAACCTGTTGTTTTTACACTTAAGTTTGTGTACAGATTAAACAATAGATTTTGTGACCTTTGGATAGAGCCAGTATAACTGCTCCCAGTCTTAATGCTAAGCTAAGCTAACCGGCTGCTGGCTGTAGCCTTAAAGTTAACAGATGTAATGAGGGTCAATCTACTCTTGACTATCTACAGTTTATAACACGCCCGTTAAATCTCTTTATCGCTGATAGTGGTAACAGCCGTCTCTGCATGGTGTTTGATGATGGTAGTGGACTAACGGTTGACAGTTAGCTAGCTGACTCCAACCAAGAGACACAAGCAGCTCTGATGTCGATTCAGTGATGATTTGTTTATTGCTTACAAGCACTTAGGGATCTGGGGGATACAAGCCCGGTATCAGTAAAACTATTCAGTATGAAAGAAAACCATAATCAAAGGAAGCTTACAATACTAATGAAGGATTTCTGTAGCCAAGCTCAGTAACCATTAACTGACGAGCTATAGGGCCAACGGTCTAACCTTGACCAGGATCAAAGACTTCTATTACAAATTACACACAGACACTACTGATACAGATAGATCAGTACACATAGATAATCACAATGGATGCCAATATAGTTACTGCCTCTCTCAGACAGGCTTTACATTAATATTTACAGGTTTTCATTTAACAGTCAAACACTCACCTGGGGGATACAAGTCCGGTCTGACTTGTCCCCACGGTGATGGGCTTTATAGCTGTATTGTTACCTTGGATACTGTGTAGCCTAGTATTAAATATGTAATATAAAATAATCAGCAAAAAATATGAAAATAACACAAATATGTACACCTTACAACTATCAAATAAAGGTAAAACTACTGACAAAATTGAAATCTATATTACACGATTTTGCTATTAGACATAGTAACCACTTAAAGCTGAAATGATGTAACATGCAGGAAGCAGATGTTACACAGACAGATATGAGACTGGTATCGTTCTTCTCATCAAAGTCTCAGCAAGCAAGCATTTGTTTCCCAAAATGTTGAACTGTTGCTGTAAAGATACACCACCACCTGGTGGCAATCCTACAAGTGACATCATGAACACGTCAAAAAGTACACCTGAGGTCATCACAAACAATTATTAGTATGACAATTAAGTGTAAAACCCATGTTGAAAAATACCGGAATTTCCCTTTAAAATGAAACTTCCTTAAAAAAATGTGCCATCCTTATCTGGATAAATGGAGTGAACCGTACAAAATAGTACTGCCACTTTGATTTAGAATGAGGACCCAGAAGTTCTGGTTTTACTGGGTATTCAATATCCTAAACAAATACGTTTGGAAATGCACCAGTCATCTAGGTGTAAGCACCCTCTGTCTTAACTGCATTTTACTCAGTTTAATATCCACCTTCCTGCAGCTTTGACAACTACTCTGCCAATGTGATGGTGGATGGGAAACCAGTGAATCTGGGCCTTTGGGATACAGCAGGACAAGAGGACTACGATAGGCTCAGACCACTGTCTTACCCACAGACGGTATTCAAATCCCTTCCCCCCAGCCACACACACACACACTCACTCACTCACTCATGCACTCACACATAAATGCGCAGCTCTATCTGAAGCCTCTAAAGAGATAGTTATACAACATTTCCAGAGTAAAACACAGCATGTTTTGAGCATGTTGCACCAGCTGTTTGTAAGTTCAAACCTAGCCTTAGTTACAACTTAAGTTTTTACTAAGTGGAGATTTACATGCCACTAAATAATGATGTGTTGAACAAAACAAACCAGTTCTTGATAGGTTGTTGCTAAATGTTTATACCTAATAACTGACTGTGGAACAGTTGGCAACTAACTGAACTGACTGACAAAACTATATATAACTATATATCCTATATAGACTGAAGAGTAAAAGACATAAATGGAATATGGTGGACATATACATAATGATGTCAACTCTTTATAGTTTGAGTCATATTATGCATGCTCCACTCTCAAATGATGACGAGTGTCAGCAATAATCTAGTTAAGATCATCTAGATATGCCTAGAATGTGAAAGAGACTTTGAAAGATTTAGTTGATCTAATTATTATTAAATTACATTTCACAAAAATAAAACAATATACCTCAAGTTATAAAACCTATTCCTTTAATGGTAGCATAATCAGACATTTTATTAATTTTGTGATATTACAAAATAAAGTGGTGTTTTTATATTAACATATAACATGAAAATATCTTGTTATATTGTGAAAAGGATCTCGGTAAAACAAGAAATTATTTTCATTTTAACAAAAAGCTGAGCACATTTTTTTGTAATGGTGTCGGCAATATTTCGCTGTATATAAGAAGGCTTTGTTTAACAGTTTTTTATGTTCTTTATTGGGAATTAGTTATTACTGGCGTCATGATATATACTTCTGTCTTTAATAAACAGTAGATTTTAAATTAAAACAACTAATCAATCAGTCACTGTTAGCTGACTAAACATTTCTTTGAGAGCAACAGTCCAATAAGTAAGTGTTAATGTCTAGAAAAAATAGACTTTAACTGTCAACTCAAAACGAAGAAGGATCATTGTGGCTCCATGTATACACACACACACACACACATAAAACTCGCTCTCAACTAGCCATCTCTTTGGTTCTCTCCCAGGATGTGTTCTTGATATGCTTCTCCCTGGTCAGTCCGGCCTCCTTTGAGAACGTCCGAGCTAAGGTCAGTACGCTGACTGAACGCCTGCCCCTTTCCTTTGTCCCCCTCCATGCCGAGTCTGACCACAAGGAGGCACATCTATGGCTCCACCTGGCTTATCACACCGCGGCCCCACCCGTTCAGACCTCGGCTTAGAACAGTCTGGATTTAAACTGATTCCCCCTGGGGTTGTAGTACAGAGACACGTTGTGAGGCGAGGCCTGAACGAGTCCGAACACTCTGCGGAGGGAGCATGACAGCCGGCGGTGGTTTGGTCTGCTGAGCATCATGAGATGCTCTCATATGAAATCACATTTTCCTGAAGGTCCAACCTCCCTCTGTAGAGTCTGTATGCTTCTGGTCTGATGGGATTCTCTCATCGTGTCGTGATTGGAGGCTGCTTTGCCTGAGGATGTTTTGTGTTCATACAACTATGCTTCCATTCAGACAGATCTATTGAAAACAACTTTTTCTAGTTCCATAACTCACAGAATCTGTTGAATGTCAGTGTGGAGAGGTGCTCATCGCTCTGCCTCTGTATCTAGCTAACTGTTCTCTTTCTCCTCTCTCACTGACCTTGTCCTTTGTATATGCATATGTACACGTGTTTGTGTGTGTGGTGCCCCAGTGGTACCCCGAGGTGAGACACCACTGCCCCAACACACCCATCATCCTGGTGGGCACCAAGCTGGATCTGCGAGATGA
>SEMN01000186.1:721270-925249 GCA_005408345.1 Macquaria australasica | reverse complement strand
AAAACCAATGTTAAAAGAGTGAAGAGCTCCGTGAGTCTCTCGCACTCAGTAAAAACATGGTAAACAGTCTCGCGGCTTTCACAGAACGGACATCTGCTAGAAACAACAGGGTTAAGAACAGAGATAAAAGCATTGGAGGCAATGGCACCATGTAAAATCCTCCACTGGAGGTCGGCAGTCCGTTTTTTGAGGGGAGGTTTGTATAAAATCCTCCACTGTGGGCTGGGTTTGGTTTCCCCAGACAGTCTTTGAGTCCACACAGTGGGGGGCCTGTTGCTCAGTCCATTCCTGTTGATAACTTTGACACAGTTGAAGTAGATAGTCTTTTTATCAGCTCTGTGCAGAGTCATCTTGTTCGGGTTATTGACATTGAGCAGGGGGCCGGTCAGGTCTCCCAACCCTGGGCTCAGGTAGATCTCTGGAAAAGGGTCTGTTGGATCCGGTGTGGCCCCTCCCTGGCTGTGGTTCATCAGGAGGCTCCTCTCCTTTCCTGAAAGCCTCTGCCTCCAGAGCTCCAGGATCCTCTGGGCCACCCGGACCGAGTGCAGACCCAGCAGAGAGCCCAGGGCCACAGCATCGTTCAGCGCCAGCCCCACTGCATCTACCAGCTGCTGGAGGCACAGGGTCCTGGACCTGCAGAGCGCCACCGTCAGGCCAGGAATGACGCTACCTGCGATGTCCAGCCTGGCCCCGTGTATCAGTGGCTCTTTTAACAACCAGTGCAGAGAGGAAGATTTTTGACACCTTTTTTTATCTAAAAGGGCCCAGGACTTAAAAACACCCTGATAAAACGGAGGCAGCCCACTTAACTTTAAAAGTTTACAATCAGTTAAAAACAGAGCAGCATCCAGCCCCAGGTTATTTGCACGTCTGAGAATGCAGCTGGCCACATCTCTCCAGACTAAATCCGCTGGACCTGTCAGGTACTTTTGGACAAACTGCAGCCTGAATGTAGCGGTTCGGCTGGCCAGGTGGACGAGGCCCTGTCCCCCCTCCTCTCTGGTTAAAAACAGCACCCCCTGTGGCACCCAGTGTAGACCATCCCAAAAAAAATCCACCATTTTCCTCTGAATTTGTGCTAGTAAGTTTAAGGGGGGGTCTAGGCATGCCAGGCGGTGCCAGAGCTGGGATGCCACGAGGTTGTTTAAAACCAGAACCCTACCTTTAAAAGACATTTGGGGGAGCAGCCATTTCCATTTTAAAAGCTTTCCCTCAATCTTTTCTGTGACGCCCTCCCAGTTCCTCTGGACCATTGTGCCCTTCCCTAGGAACACCCCCAGGTATTTAATGCCACCTGTTTTCCAGGCCAGGCTTTGGGGAAGAACCGGGAGACCGCCACGCCACTCACCGACAGCGAGGGCCTCACTTTTCTTCCAATTCACCCTCGCTGCCGATGCAATGGAGAATCTGCTCACAGTTTCGGTTAAAATGTCTGCATCTTTCTGGCCTCCAATAAAAACAATGATGTCATCGGCGTATGCCGATAAAACAATGCCTCTATTAAAACCAGGTAAAAGCAGTCCTTGAATACTGGAGAGTATTTTTATCAACAGGGGTTCAAGGGAGAGTGCATAGAGCATCCCTGACAGAGCACAGCCCTGCCGGACGCCTCTACACACTCTGAAAGGAGCACACAGACTACCGTTAAACTTCAGCACACTCTCAATGTCACTGTACAACACCTTTATCTTAGCTCCGAAACCTGCGCTGAACCCAAACCTCTCCATGACTTTCCAGAGGAAGTTGTGTTCAACGCGGTCAAAAGCCTTTTCCTGATCTAGAGAAATCAGACCAGTGTCTATGCCCAATGAACTGGAGACCTCCAAAACATCTCGAATCAGGTAGACAGTGTCTACCATGGACCTGCCGGGCACACAGTAGGTCTGATCCCGGTGGATGACCTGCTCCATAGCCCCCCTCAGCCTGTTGGCCAAGGCCTTGGACAGAAGCTTGTAATCCACACACAGCAATGACACAGGGCGCCAGTTTTTGATGTCCTGCAGGTTACCCTTCTTGGGCAGAAACGTGAGGACCGCTCTGCGGCAGGACATCGGCATGGAACCAGAGGCCAGACTTTCATTAAAAACATCTAAAATATCTGTAGAGAAAATGTCCCAGAAGGCTTTAAAAAAACTCCACCGTTAGGCCGTCCATACCCGGAGCCCTCCGTCCCTGCATGCTTTGCAGGGCGGCCTGAAGCTCCCGCATCTGCAGCGGCTCCTCGAGCCAGGAGTTGGTCTCCGCAGAGACCTGAGGTAGTCCACTGCAGAACTCCTCCTGCAGTGTGGCCTGCTCCTCGTACTCCGAGGAGTAAAGGGAGGAATAAAACTGGACGGCCCGCCTTCTGATCTGGCTTGGTTCCATGAGCTCCTGCCCTGTGTCTGAAAGCAAGGAGTGGATTACCTTCCTCTGTCCATTTTTCTTTTCCAGGCTGAAGAAGAAGCTAGAGGGAGCATCCATCTCTGCGATGTTCTGAAACCGGGACCTGACCAGTGCACCTTGTACCTTGCCTTCCAGCAGGTTGGCTAAAGCCAATTTTTTTTACTTTGAGGACTTCAATATATCCTCGCTCTCCTGTGGACTCACTCATTTTCTCAAGTTCCACTATATCACTCTCCAGGTCCTCTATAGATCTGGTGACATCTCGTGTGACGTTGAGGGTGTGCTGTTGACAAAGAAGTTTAATCTCAGCCTTACCATGGTCCCACCACTGCCTAAGACTGCTAAAATCACCCTTCCTCCGCCTAAAAACACCCCAGAAATAAATAAGGACCTCCCTGAACTTTTTGTCAAGTGTTAAAACAGAATTAAAATGCCAATATGCACTTTTTGGCTTAATATCTCTAATAAAAACATGACACAAAAGCAGGGAATGATCTGTAAAACCGGCAGGTATGATTTTGCACATTTTAAACATATTAAAATGATGCTTAAAACAATAAAACCGGTCAAGTCTGGCTGAGGAGATCGTGCTCTCTCTGAGGTGGGACCATGTATACTGTCTGGTGTCTGCGTGCATCCTCCTCCACACATCCACCAGGCCATGAGAGTGGACCAGCTGCCTCAGAGCATGCTGGGAGGCTGGATGCGGCTCTGCATGGTTGCGATCTAAAGATGCATTTTCAGTACAATTAAAATCCCCACCCAAGAATAAAAAATCCTCCGAGGCACAGCTATTTAAAACATCGTTCACCTTCTGCAGAAACTGCTTCCTCTCTGCACCGTTTGTTGGAGCGTACACGTTGATAAAAGCAGCGGTAAAGTGTTCAAAACGAGCTTTAGTTAAAAGTAACCTCCCCTCGATAAAATGCTCGACCTCCAGCGAGACTGGAGAGAAATTCCTGGAGAAGAGGAAGCCCACTCCTCCACTGAGTGTGGTGTTGTGACTTAAAATGGCTTCCCCTTCCCACTCTCTCCTCCAGTCTGCCTCATTGTCAGCGTCACTGTGGGTTTCTTGTAAAAACAGGACATCAACATGCTTCGTTCTGGCAGTTTCATAAAGTAGTGCCCTTTTTTTTGCCTCTCTTGCTCCGTTAACATTTAAACTTCCCACTTTAAAAATGTCCATATTAAGTGAGATGTTAAAAACCAAATTCAAAACCAATAAGTTAATTAAAACACACATTGGAGTTTTTGACATCATAACTGTTCATTTGTTTTTTCACTTTAAGCACAAGTTTCTTTAATCTAAAACCTTCTTGGTCAGTGAGGCCAGACTCTTCTCTTTGGCTCATGTGGAGTCTGGCCGATGTGTAAAACACTGACAAGTCAGGGAAATATTCTTCAATTTTAACCCCGTGCTGGTTCTTAGTTTGCTGTAAAAAACTCTATTTCTTCTGCAGAGTACATTTTTTTCTGCTGGCTGCTGCTCAATTTAAAACCTGGTATGTCGCTGCTGTCCGACACACACTCCTCCTCACTCCCACTGTCATCTGTCTGCACCGACCTCCTCACTGTGTCCTCCCCTACTTTACTTGTTTTAACCTCATTTGATGCACTCCTCGTTCTTCTTCTGCGTTTGTGAGCAGGCTTTGGTTTGGCTGCTGCCTCCTCCAACTCAGCCTCCTCCACCTGCTCACTCCATAAAACCCCTTCCTTCCCTGTCTTACCTGACTGTGCTTGTCCCTGCTCACCTGTCTGACCCTCTTGTGTTTCACTGACCTCACCTATTTTGTTTATTTTTACAACACACACACCCCTATCACCTGTTTCTTTCACCTGCTCTCCACTGCCTCACCTACACCCTCCTCACACTGTGTATATCACCCTCCAACACCTCGTGTACCGGCACGGACACAGCAGCCGCGCGGCGCGGCACGGCGCTCGGCCCCGTGGCCCCCCCGGGCGGGGAGGCCGCCGCCGGAAGGCCGGCGACCGAAGCCGCAACCGGCCGCGCGGACGCCGCCGCGAGGAGGCCGACGGCAGCCATCCGCCGCACCGGCCGCCCCCCCCCCCCGGGCCAAGCGGGGCCGGATCAGCGCGCATCGGACAGGCCTTCACGGTGTGTCCCTCCTCACGGCAACCGAAGCACTTCATCACCGATGAGGTTGCAAATATCACGTAGTCATAATCATCTACTTTGACATGGAAACGAAGGTTGAGCTCCTCGTCCCGGTGGTTCAGTATCATGTAAAGCTGTCTCCGGTGAGACACTACGTGTTTCAGCAGCTGAGACCTGCAGCCAGACAGGATCTTCCTGATCGGTGAAACCACCTTCCCGTGTCTGGAGAGCTCTCTGCTCAGGAACTCATCGGTGATGAACGGAGGGACATTGGATAGTACCACTTTGGTTGCGGGCTGCGTTAACGGCAGCACCGGCACAAACATCTCATTCACCGTGATACCTGTCTCGATGACGCGGTTCACCTTGTCCACCTGGTCCAGGAAGATGACGACGGTGCTGTTCATCCTGGCGGCCGATCTGACGCTGCTGTGTCCGACCTTCTCCCCCACAGCCAGCCCGATGTCCTCCACACTGCACGGGAAACTGGCAGAGATCTTAATGCCATGTTTCCTCGTCAGTTTGCTGAAGTCTCCATTTACCTGCATGGCGTCTGCGCCGCAGACCGGCAGAGACACCGGCAGGAGAAAAACCACAACAAGCCCAAAACTACCCCCCCAAAGTGCTCCAACTGTTAACTAAATTAAACCACCACCAATAAACTACGTTAAAGTAAAACACATTACTAAGAAAAGAAAACGAAAAAAGTTCGAAAACTCAAACGCTCCGCGTCTCACTCACACGCCACAATCTCCCAGCATGCACTCAGAGAGAGAGAGAGGGAGAACAGAAGGGAGAAAGAAGAGGGAGAAAGAAGTGAGAGATATGAGGATCAAACGGTCAGGATCCGTTTCTGCCGTTCAGATTTTCTGCTGCGGATCGTGGATCGAACTGGATCGGATCCGTGCCGGACAGAGGAGAGAGAGAGAGAGGGAGAGGTGTAAATATAAACACAAGCTGCTGTACTTCAGGCCAGCAGGCTAATGCTAATGCTAAATAAAGCTTCTAAACCTACATCAGGAATATTTTTCATTTCCGTTTTCACAACAAGACAAACTACAATCACAGTTCACATGCTCACTTACTACACCTGCTTCTGTTGTCGTTTTGATTACTTCCTGTTCCGCGTGTATACGTCACTTTGTCACATGACACCACCACCTATCTCTCACTACATCCACAATGATAGAAAAGTTAGCCGTGATAAAGATGGCAAGTCAAACGTGTGTTTTTTTAATCACTATTTTATGGAAGCCCATTTCCACCAGTAAAAAAAAAAAAGAGATAAAAAGTCATAACTATGAGACAAAAAGTCAAAATGATGAGATAAAGTCAAAATGATGAGATAAAAAAGTCAAAATTATTAGATATAAAGTCATAATTATGAGATAAAAAAGTCAAAATTATGAGATAAAGTCAAAATTATTAGATAAAAATTCATAATTATGAGATAAAGTCCAAATTATGAGATACAAAAGTCCAAATTATGAGATAAAAAGTCATAATTACTTTTTTTCATCTTTTTTTTTTTACTGGCAGAAATGGGCTTCCATAGTATTTTGACTAGTAAGTTAAAAAAAAAGTAAGTCAAAATTTTAACATTGCATCTTTTATTTTTCTTTTATTTTGACTTATGTCACAAGTTTTAATTAGTATATCATTTTTTCTTAAAGTTCAAATTTTGCACTCATAGATTTAACTTTTGAATTTCGACACAACTATAATAATTTAAAAAATGTATGACTTAGCATATCAGAATTTCGATTTACCATTAGTATTTTTATTTTTTACATACATGCATTGTTATAAAATAATATAATCTTAACACAAATTCACATTTAACGTTTTGTTTTTAAATTGACTTAAAATCTTAAACTTTATAACCTTTATATTACCACAACCTATATGTACAAACTATAACAAAGCAATCATTTCCAAGTTTGTCTCCATGAAACCTGCACTTACAAAAGTGTATGTGATAATTCATAAAACTGTGATCAATGCACAAAATCACTAAGAAGGGGATATTATGATTTTATGACTAACTATTATGACTGTATGTTTGTGTATCCAGTTGGTGATAGTTTTGTCGTGCCAGCTTCAGGGTTTAACAACACCTCGAATGACAAAATCCACAAATCAGGACAATTCTTGTTTTCCATAATTTCCCTGCATTAAAAGTTCATGTAGTTGACTGTTTATGTGATCACCAGTGACTAAAATGTTTCCTGACACTGGTGAAAAGATGCACACATCACATGAGATGGTAAACATTAGCCATAAATCGGCTTTATGTTTCACTTCAGTTGTGTTTACTGAATGACATACTGTATACAAAGGAAGTTGTACAAGGCTGTATAACACATGGGTTAAGAGTGACACAACCCAATAAAGTTAGAAAAAGCACTTATTTGTAATTTGTGTAGTAAACCTTACGCGGGGGCCCAGACTTTGATTTTGCTCATGACACACTTTAACTTATCGTAGGCTGAATCAATATTTGTAGCCATCAGTGTACAAAGAGTACTCTTCCCTGTTGGGACACAACACTGCAGTCGTGCACGTACACCTACACAAATACAGCTACACAACTCAGAAGTTGTGTGGAGCACAACTGTGCTATTCAGTTTACTTTTGAGGAAAGCCTGCATGTTGAGGGTTATTGTAGCAAATCCTTCATACTGTCTTTTGTTCATTTAGCCTAATTCTGTTTATTAAGTTTAACAGATACTTTTTTAGAGGCAACAAGCAGGAGATGCAACATGACTTTTTTGGGACTGTCGTTTTTTGTTTTGGCTTTATCCTACTTCTTTACTGTTTATAGCAGGCCGGCAGGTAAGTCCAGTTATTCAGAATATGTAAACATTTGTGTTACCTTGATTTAAATTCTTCAGTAGGTTACATAGTTTCTTTTTGGTTTGCTGATAAGGAATATTTTCTTTCTAGACAACCTGTCATGTTGTGGTTCACTTATTCCCTGAAATCTGTTATCTGTGATTTACGGAAGTATAGATTACTGCTTACCCTCTTTTTTATTATTCAAATATTGAATATTGAATTTTCTGAATATAAATTAACAAACAAACTATTTTTACATATCCACTCACCACTAATACATCCATCCCCATAAATAAATATTACATAATATCAAAGAGACAAAAAAAAATACAGGAGGGAGAAGATCTTGTTACATTATACACATTTATGGAGATTTGTCCAGTTTTGAAAATGGGACAGAAAAGGTTGAGTTGTGTTCTTAAGCTGTTCAAATTTGAGGTTTTCCTTTACCTCCTCCAACAAGCATCAATGAGATGTTGGTATAGTCATTTTCCATCTGAACAGAATCAGCTGTCAAGGAAGCAGAGTAGAGAAGGCCACAGCTGCCTGCCATACAACTACACACCAGGTGAAGGGACTGTACAAAAATGATTTGGAGGGTGGTTTTGTTGTGTAATTTGGAGGACTTGTTTGGTCTTTTTCTTTTTGCTGAAGGGAGGGTAGTCTGACCTTTATAGGGGAAGAGCAGGGAAGGGTGTTTCATTTCTTTCTCACTATATTTGACATTAAGCTCCCCTTGTCAAATGTATTGCAACTCATCATGTAAACAGTTATTATGACTAACAGTCAAGCATCTGATGTCACACATATCAGGCTGCAGCGTCATCTGATGTAATTAATATTTACTTTTTTATTAGAATATAAAGGTATCGGTGTTTAAACTTGGATACATAACCTTGAATGTTTGTGATTTGCCTCGAAACAAACTGTACCAACTTAATTATGTTTTATTTTGATATATTAGAAGGAGGGTCTTTCTCAGTCAAAAGAGATATTAATGACTCTTGGGATGACATTGTTTTATTTAAAATCCAAACATAAGGTTCAGGCCCCCCCACCCCCACCCCCACCCCAATAATTTTCATACAGTCCCTAACTTAACTGTGATCTAAATATGGCCATCAAGGGGTCAGTATCATCAACTGTGCCACATACATTTGGGAGGGTATTAAAACCCTGTTTTACCCCCTTTTATGTTCTTCTTCCTACTTTCTACAAGCTGACAGGTTTTGTTAAATTGTCTTTTGTAATGCTATTCAGGAAGGGCCACAGTACATTTGAGCTGAAAGAGTTCTTTCACTGACATTATTGCACTACAATGTTCTTCCTTCACTTATTTCGTTCCTCACTTGCGTTGTTGTCAGGTGTCCACCTGCGCAACATGGACAGCTTCATCCGAGCCGTGCAGCAGGTTGAAGACTCCAACCCTGGTCTGTCCCCCCTGGCTCTGGTCAGGGCCCTGAGGAGGACCGCTGGCCATGACGATTTGATGACCATCCATTTCTTGGGTGCATCATATAATCTTAGTGATGATGAGGTCTTAGAGACAGCCATTCTCAATACCCCATCCTTTAGCTTTTTTGACAAGGCCATCCACCACATTGTGACGGATTACGGAGAGGAACGAGGGGTGGTTCTCGCTCCAGATGGCACCACGGTAGCCCTTGCACCCTTATTGCTAGGAATTGAATCAGGACTGAAAGCCAAGATGGAGGGGACGTCAGCTGTTGGGATCTTTCCTCTCACTTTAGGCAGGATACTGGGCCTGTCCTTCCTCAGCCTCCAGGACATCCCGGCGTCTTATCGCCTAGGGCCTAACGGGTGCTGGGACAACGTGGACCAACCTAGGGTGTTCAAACTGTCTCAGCCTGCCACTCTGGCCACTAATGCTGTTATTAATGGGGGCATGGATGGAGCTATACTGGGCATGGACATCACCAACCTACCTGCATCTGAACAGCCACAGGCCCTCAGTGAGATTTTGAAAGGCTACTATAGCTTTATTCTGCATGAGGGGCAGGGTCTTGATGATGTGACCAGCCATGTTAGCCCGAGGCGAAGGGAGATCTCTAGAGCCATTCTGGAGCCACTCGATCTTTACAGGCAGGTGATGGAGACACTAGCATTAGTCTGGAAGTTGGAGAAGACAGAATGGATTGCTCTGGACACTGGAGTGGGGAAGGCGGTGAAGGGTGGATTGCAGGCGTTTGTGTACAAGTACTGGGGTGAGCTATAAAATTATTAAAAAAAGTGCACTTGGGTACAAAGTAGGGCTGCAAATAATGATTATTTTCATTATCAGTTAAACTACAGATACAGATATTCAGTTTACTGTCATAGAAGACTACAAAAATATTCACATTTGAGAAGCTGGAACCTGTGAATTTTTGGCATTGTTTCTGAAAAATGTGCTTAAATGATTTTAGATTATCAAATTTGTTGCAGATTTATTTTCTTTGTTGCAGCTATAGCACAAAGGCTAGCCCTTGGGATGGTCAAAGAACCCTGTACACAATAGTCTTTCTCATTATTTAGGACTGTATTGTCATTGTGTATAGTCTGGCGACTCTTGGATACCCCTAACAATACTGGAGTATTTAGCAGCTAAAGAGCCAGATATTTCCCTCAAGAGTTTTGGCAGAGACTGAAACAGAGCTAAATGAGAGTGAATATTGGACTTACATTCATGAGGTGGACACAGACACAAATCCAAATGAATGATAATGTTGTTCCGTGTTTGCTGGATGTGTAAATAAGCAACTGTTTGCTAACATATTATTACCGTATAAAGGTAATAATATGTCAGTGTTGTGTTTGCAGTTTGCTTTGCTGCCCCCAAGTGGTCAAAAAATCCATCAGTGCAGGTTTAAATAGTTTTTTTTATAGAAATGTGACCAAAATATGTTTTGAGCAGGACATTTTACAGTTGGAAAATGAGCTTGTCATTGCTTTCTGGTGGACAAACTATATGACGTTGTCATTCTTTCTAAACTACTTCAAATATATCTTTGGCATATCTGTACTGAAATTTCTTATTACTTACCAGCCAACATATACACAGATACTGATATATCTGAAATAAGCTAATATTGGTCAGGCTCTAGACTCTAGTCTTGGACCTCTAGTTTTGAGTGTTGGAAATATAAGCTTGTGGGTATGAAATAGCAAAATCTGTAGTGGTTTTAGTATCCCAGCCCTCATCCTCTCTCCTCCCCTCCTCAGACTGCCCTCAAATCATCCCTCGTTGTCAGTGGGGGGCAAAAGCCTACCGGAGTACACCTATCCCATTGTCCCTGCCCCTCCAATTTCTCTATGTTCATCACACCTATGAGCCATCCTCGCCCTGTTTATCTTTCCCAAACTGCTCTCGCAACATGAGATCCATGCAGCGCTTCCACCAGGAAGATCGTGGTTGGAGTGACATAGGATACAGGTAACCAACCTTTAAAGGAATAGTTCGACATCTTGGGAAATACGCTTATTCGCTTTCATGCTGAGAGTTAGATGAGAAGATTGAGACCGCTTTCATGTGTGCATTAAGTGTGGAGACAGGAGGCGAATTCATACTCATATTCAATTCATATTCCGTATTTATAGAACAGAAATGTAACGTAAAAATGACGAGGGATGAGTAATGTAAGAATGCTGCTGATGTCTTTACATGTCTTTGATGCACGTAAGCACATATTGTTGAAAATGTTTCACACGCATTAATTTTGAATATTTTGCACTATTTGTGTCTTAACATCACCCTCCAAGTTTTGCATAAATGTTTGTTAAGTTTACTTTAGACCAGTACACTGCATTCATTAATCATGTACTGTACTATCTTTGCGACCTCAGTTTTGTGGTCGGCTCTGACGGCTACGTCTATGAAGGCAGAGGTTGGAACTACCTCGGCAGGCACACCAGAGGGCACAACGACATCGGGTACGGCGTGTCAATCATTGGTAACTACACTGCCACCCTGCCGTCTCGCCATGCCATGGACCTGCTGCGCCATCGTCTAGCCCAATGTGCAGTAGATGGAGGACGACTGGCTGCCAACTTCACCATCCACGGCCACAGACAGGCGGTGAACTACACCGCCTGCCCTGGAGACGCCTTCTTTTCAGAAATAAGAAGCTGGGAACACTTCAGGGAATGACAGGACCCCCTCTGCCAGTTTGGGAGTCTTAAACATCATTAATGGATCTTCAGGGTATGATAACTGTCACTGCTGGCTGTTTATTTTTCTTAATTTTTGAAATAGTTTCACTGTATGAAATTAGTTAATCCTCCAGACGCTGGACTAGTTTATCATTTTAATGTAGATGACTCAGTTCAAATGCACCTCTTCCAGTGCAGGATTCATTTAAATCTATGTTGCTTTGAATGATGGCCAACCAAATGGATCAGTCTGGTCATCCTCACCTGCAGGGCACCAGTGGGTTTAACACTGAGACTCTTTAGAGCTCATTCAGGGTTTGGGTCTCCTGAAAGGACTTTATGACTAAGATGAGTTTAGATCCAGTATACATCAAGTATACATCAAAGGTACAAAGATCCTCAGCATGCCATGAACAGCAAGCCATCTTGATTTAACTGTCTGGAGTTTATTCACTTTTTCAGCAGATCCTCACAATATGAAACTTTTGAATTTTGGAATCATGGTAAGCAGCATGAAACTTATGTGTTGGAGTTTTTATTTGATTTTATTTGTAGATGCTGGCTGTTGTTTAGCTTATAATAATTGCTAACTGGGTGTTCTGTAGCTTTTACAAACCTTTCAGTGTATCAATACATGTCTGAACATGTTAACGGCTAATGTATGTATATTATCAGGCATGTATGGATATAAATACTAAAGGAGTTTCCCTACAGGAGTAAGACAAACTTTGTTCCAAGTCAACTTATTTCTCCTCTTTTTATTTTACAGGAAACTGACTCTCCAAAAACAGAAGAATAAAGAGACTGGCCAACTGTAATAAATGTGATCGTTTCTAATACCTGTCTTGTTCATTTGCATCAAGTCTTCTAAATCTTGTACAGCTGAAACAAACAAACACACAGATCGTTTTCTGCATTTGACAAACATTTTGCAATACTGGTGTTGATTCGAACTGTGTAGTGATTGCTTTATGACAACATTAACTTTACAAAGAAGAACATAAGAATGATTGGCATCCTCCTTTTGTGATGTTTTTGTGAATGAATAACAGTATACATTCAGAGAAGTCCAACTTGACTCCAGTAGGTGACTTCTCCAGCAGTAGTTTCATAAGGTAAAATGTCTCACTTTTTGTCAAATTTTGTCGTAATTTAAAGGTTTTTACAACTGATGATCATTGACTATTCATCCAAACAACATTAATAAAATAGAGTCTTTTCATTTTGTATATTCTAAGCATACAATGATTTATTACTTGCTAAAGAGTACAGTGTAGACCTGCTCTATATGAAAAGTGCCCTGAGATAACATCTGTTATGATTTGGCGCTATGAAAATAAAACTGAATAAAGGTTAAAGGCATTTTAGTGAATATTGCTGTGAACTGTTGAGTAGAATCAATGCAGCTAATTAGGAAAGTGACATTAACCAGCAGCAGATTAATGTGGTGTTAGAAACTCGGCTGGGTGTAGTGTCAGACTGTGAGATATTACTGTCCTCAGTGAGGTCACAACAAAAACATACAATCTAAAAGCATAAAACTCCATGCAATGTGGTGGATAATTTCATTACAGAGTCTGCTGTGTCGCCTCACAAATAGGAAGAGGTGAAGGCTTCAGTCAAAGCACACAGTAAACACTAGACTAAGTAAATAGAGCCCTTAAAACTACACACACAATAACACACAAATCACTCAAATTCAGTCAGGGTTCTTTAGAGATATCTGATGTAGACAAAACCTCCTGGAAGATACAGGATAGGGCTGCAATTAACTATTCTTAATTAATCAATTAATTTTTATAAAACATTAAAAAAATGTGAAAATTGCCCATGACACAACCTAAGATGACGTCTCTAAATGTCTTGTTTTGTCAATCCAAAACCCAAAGATATTCAGTTTACAATGATCGTCACACTTGAGAAGCTGGAACTGGGGAATGGTTGGCATTTTTTTACTAGAAAAAAATGACACTTAATCAAATATCAAAAGATTCCGGTTAGTTTTCAGTCCATCTACTAATTGCTTAATTGTTTCAGCTCTAATAAAGGGGTGCAAGGTGCAGATATGGGAAAGCCAGAGAGTGCAGGAGTAGCATTTAGATTTGCAGTTCCACGGCTCCAAGATCACTGCATTAACAATCCATCAGAGCACCAAGGTCTTCCCATAATGTTGCACTTTAATGTGACCCACTTTCCCTCACACACTCACACTAAATGACCAGACCCGTGCTGCCACACTGAACAGACTGTTTACTTTGCAGAGTTCATCATACCATGGGAAGATGCAGATGAAGTTCAGGAATCACGACAGCTTCACAGACAGCCTGTGGCTCTGGCTGAAAACAAAGAACTCCACATGGAGTTCATAGCATGGACATTTGACACAATTGTTTGATTGCATATGATAGCATGGTGCAAAATAGAAAATTGAAAAACCTTAATTAGGCTAAAAAGCTTGTGGGTTGTAACACTGAACCAATTATTTCCACAGCACTTAACCCATCGAGTCTACAGTTTTTAAGTAATTTTACAGTTCATAAAGTCATTAAAGAGTTATTCATAAAGTCACTCATAAAATAAGCCATCAAGTCTGCAGAAACACCAGTACAGGCTATAATTTTTAACCCCTATTTCAGGTGTGCATGTAAGCCTTTGCAGTAAGTTATAATGTCATTGACATCAGCGCCATCTGCAGGTTCCCAGTGATTAGTGTTTCACAACCATCCATAGACCACATAGACCATAATATAGTGAGAGAGAATTTACCGGAAATATAACTGAACAGTTAAATGTGTGGTCAGGTCGGATTAACCTGTTTCCATTAGGTCTAATGCACACAGCAGACTACACATGGCAGCTTAGTCACCTGCCCAAAGTACTCCTATGCTGGAATAATATTAACTGGCCCCAGATTTTGTGTGTCAATAACTGTGTGGTAATTTGATTAAGCACATTTATTTTAGGAATATGCTTCATGAGAGCACAGAATGAACTGCAATAATAAGGCTTGTCTAAAACACATGGACACAGGATTAGTTAATAATGCCTGAGCTGCAGAGGTGGAATGTAACGAAGTACATTTACTCAAGTAAAGGTAATTGCACTTTACTTGAGTATTCACATTTTTTCCCAAACGTTATGCTTCTACTCCACTACAAATTTTTGTACTTTTTACTCCACTACATTTCTCTGACAGCTTCAGTTACTAGTTACTTTTCAGATTACAATTTTTCATACCCTTCCTCATGCACCCAGTGGCTAATCGGGAGAAACGGGAAGATTCCCGGTGGGCCGAGCTGGTTGTTGGGCCGTAAGGGCCGGTGACAGGGTCGGTAAACACAATCATTTTATAAATAGATCATATATCTCAGCACCCATAAAAAAATTATAATAATCAGGGTTTTCCCTGATATTATAACCAGTCTGTGAACGAAATACTATATGACAATGACAATTGTGGGGTCTCGTGGCATGGTCGGTAAAAAAACTATACAATAAATAATTCCCCACTTGCCCCTGTGGGCGGTCTATTCCTCCTTCAAGCTCGGGTCCTCTACCAGAGGCCTGGGAGCTTGAGGGTCCTGCGCAGTATCTTAGCTGTTCCTAGGACTTTACTCTTCTGGACAGAGATCTTGGATGTTGTTCTTGGAATCTGCTGGAGCCACTCTCCCAGTTTGGGGGTCACAGCCCCGAGTGTTCCGATTACCACGGGGACCACTGTTGCCTTCACTTTCCACATCTTTTCTAGCTCCTCTTTGAGCCCTTGGTATTTCTCGAGCTTCTCGTGTTCCTTCTTCCTGATGTTGCCGTCACTTGGGATTGCTACATCTATCACTACTGCCTTCTTCTGTTGTTTGTCCACCACTACTATGTTTGTCAGTCTGTATCTGGAAGTCCCACAGGATCTTAGCTTGGCCATTCTCCACCACCTTCAGAGGTGTGTCCCATCTTGACCGTGGGACTTCCAGCCCATACTCGGCACAAATGTTCCTGTACACTATGCCAGCATTGTCTCAGGGGCATCTTTGCACAGTCTGCACCTGGCGTCCTGCCTGGTGTGGTAGATCCCGGCCTCTGTCGATCTTGTGCTCAGAGCCTGTTCCTGTGCTGCCATGATTAGTGCCTCTGTGTTGTCTTTCAGTCCAGCCTTTTCCAGCCACTGGTAGGATTTCTCGATATCAGCCACTTCTGCTATCTGCTGGTGGTACATACCGTGCAGGGGTTTGTCCTCCCATGATGGTTCCACCTGCTCTCCTTCCTCATCCGGCTTCTGCTGCCTGAGGTACTCACTAAGCATCTCATCACTTGGGGCCATCTTCCTGATGTACTCATGGATCTTTGTTGTTTCATCCTGGATAGTGGTTCTGACGCTCACTAGTCCTCGGCCTCCTTCCTTCCGCTTAGTGTACAGTCTCAGGGTGCTGGACTTCCTGTGTTGGAAATCCTCCATGCATTGTGAGGAGCTTCCTGGTCTTTATATCAGTGGCACCGATCTCCTCTTTTGGCCAGCTTATTATGCCAGCGGGGTATCTGATGACGGGCTGTTGACAGCTCGGACCTTGTTCTTCCCATTCAGCTGACTTGTCAGGACTTGCCTTACTCTGTGGAGGTATTTGGCTGTGGCTGACCTTCTTGTGGCCTCTTCATGGTTGCCATTTGCTTGCGGGATCCCAAGGTACTTGTAGCTGTCCTCCACATCTGCTATGTTGCCTAATTGTTAATTAGGGGGTCTGAGACCCCCCGTATTTCGCACACTGATTATAACACTTAGGCGCACCACAGAAGTGTTTTTTTCTCAAAGAAAAAGGAGAAACGGTAGAAGCGATATTTCCACCTGCTTTGTCCGCAGTTGATGTGGTTTTACACAAAACGAGAGAAAGCACTTAGAAAGTTATACTGTGATTAACAAAGTTGCAGAAAACAGTGCAAGACTTTTCATTTTATTTATTCATGTTTGATGGTTGGATATGTTTAGTTGTGAACACTCATTTGCACTGAATATAGATTTTGATATTGTAGGGAAAGACACTGATGTTGTAGAGAACTGTGCAATCCTATTTATGTTTGAGGGTTGGATATGTGCACTTTAACCCAGGAGCACCTGGTGGCATTCATGATCATGTGTACTGAGAAAGACATTCTCATGTCTCTGGACAATGATACTGTAATAAGTTGCAGAGACAAGGGCACTGTTCAAGCTTTCATTAATGGTACTTTTACTTTTAAATGTATTTATGTTTGAGTGATGCATATCTTTAGTAGATGAGTCATTTGCACTGAAAAATAAATTGCGATAATCTACAAAAACACATTGTGAGGTGGTAGAGAATAGTGTAATAAATATCAATGTTTCAAGGTTGAATATGTAAGTTTTATTTCAATTTGCTCTTTTTCTCATCTTTATATATATATTTATACACTGTATATCTATGTATACATCTATATATATATGTGTGTGTGTGTGCACTTTTATAATGTTCTCATATTTGTCAAAATAAACCAAACTAAAGTTGTGAAGCTACACTAATTTGCACTGAATTTGTAATAATGATGTTCTAGAAAAATCCACATTGTGAATAACACGGTCATAGAGAATAGTGCACTATAGCGGACTTACATAGTAAACCTATACTTATACACCAATCAGCCATAACATTATGACCACTGACAGGTGAAGTGAAGAACATTGATTATCTTGTTACAATGGCACCTGTCAGTGGGTGGGATATATCAGGCAGCAAGTGAACATTTTGTCCTCGAAGTTGATGTGTTGGAAGCAGGAAAAATGGTCAAGCGTAAGGATGTGAGCGACTTTGACAAGGGCCAAATTGTGATGGCTAGACGACTGGGTCAGAGCATCTCCAAAACTGCAGCTCTTGTGGGGTGTTCCCGGTCTGCAGTGGTCAGTACCTACCAAAAGTGGTCCAAGGAAGGAAAACCGGTGAACCGGCGACAGGGTCATGGGCGGCCAAGGCTCATTGATGCGCGTGGGCAGGCTGGCCCGTGTGGTCCGATCCAACAGAAGAGCTACTGTAGCTCTATCTGCTGAAAAGGTTAATGCTGGTTCTGATAGAAAGGTGTCAGAACACACAGTGCATCGCAGTTGGGCTGAAAAAGAGTCCCACTCCGGCCCTGCGCTTCCTGTTCTGCCCCTTCCCCCAGAACAGCAGTGAGGCGAGCTCACAGCAGCCCGCAGTGTGTTTTTTTTCTCTCTCCTCTGAGTGAGAAGCCGAGATGCCTCCCAAGACCGTTAAACGTGCACTGACCGACGCGCTGGAGGACTTGAGTGACATGCAATTAAAGAAGTTCTGCTCCGCGATCCTGGACCGCAGGGAAGAGCCGCGGGTCAGACGCGGAGCTCTGGAAGGCAAAAACTTTCTACAAATTGCAGATGTCCTGGTTTCAACCTTCACAGAGTCCGGAGCTAAGGAAGTGGCTCTTGAGACGTTGGGGGAGATTGGCTGCAACGCGCAAAGACGGAGCCTCGGTGAGTTTAACATGCCGTCAGATCTGTTCACTCAAGGGCGTAGGTTTGGTTTCAGAAGTGAGATAATTGAGATCAGAAGTGTTTTCAAACAGTATTGTTCGGTTTTTACAAGAGAAAAGACTTGAAGGAGGAAGACTAACTGGTTGGTTGTTTTGCAAATGTACGTGTGATTAATCGTCTTGCTTGCCTGCTCTTTTCTCGTGAAAATGAGTGGATGGATGGCCCCAGTCTAAATGTGCGTTCATGTGACCCAGCACTGTAGGGACGTTTTGGGTCTCTAAGTCTCTCTAAAACTAAGAGACCATAGTTTCAATTTCAGATGGGTGTTATCTGCCTTCTGTTTCAATTGCAGACTTAACTCTTTGAAATCAGAAATATCAAAAGTATCATAACTTATTATCTTCATGTTTTGGACTCAACAGAATTTCGGATTTGTGAAACATTTGATCACAAATCTGAAAGAAAAACAAAAACCCCAGGCCACATCAGTTAAGTCTACATTAAAGGGTTACTCCAGCAACTTTCACTTGCATAAAGTCTGTCGTCTAGCAAGAGACATATCAAGGAAAGAATGACCAACATCTGAAAAACACTGGATCACACACACTTCCCATAATGCAACCTTGATAGCATCTTTCATTAGACCCTCCTTGCCCATGTCTTTCAGATTGTCCTGGTTTATAACACAGTGTGTTATAAAGTGTTTCAGAGTCATAGAAGATATTTCACAACAGTTTTTACAGGAGTAGTAGCCTATCAGGCAGTTTCTTATCTTAACCTTATCATTTGACCAATTATTTTTACATTAATTGTGAGCATTATATTTACTGTTTTACCTGCCTGCATCCACGTCCTTGTTGCCTAATGGTTATAAATAATGTAAATAATGCTCGTAACAATATTAATTTACGAACTCTTTCAGTGAATTGTTTCAGTGCTATTCAACATTGTGTCTCTGTTTGTTTCCAGCCAAGGACACAAGTAAAGGATCACTGACATCTGTTTCAAGTAAGTGAGTGGTTTTGGATGATGTGAAATACCTTCATGCCATGTGCTCGTATTGATAAGAAAAAAAAGACTTTATTAAACTGAACATTTGTAGGTTATGGCGACATCATGTTGGTGGAAACTACTGGTGCCTCAGAGCAAACAGCTCAGCAGGACAAGCTGAAATACTCAGGTAAACCCTAGTAATCCATCTATAATTACATATATTTCTATCTATATCTACAGTGGAATTATACCAATAGATTGAAAAGGAGATAGCTGCACTGAGGCCGTATTCCTGTTCTCTCCTTGATTACTTTCTAAAGGTATGAAGGCGTCACACGCCATGGCAGAGACTGATCTGGTAGAAATGAACAACTACAATTCCATCATCAAAAGCGTGGCTCGTAAGAAAGGAGTTGATCCAGCTCTTATTGCTGCCATCATCTCCAGATCATGCAGGGCTGGAAAGACCCTGACGGGAGGCTGGGGGTGCTATGATGAAAAGAGACAAAAATATAATACCTATGGGCTGATGCAGGTTATAATGAAACATTTTTACTCACCTCCTCTTTGTAGTGTCTCATGTTACAATACAACAGCAGTGGTGCTCATCAGAACTTTATTAACTAATATTTCCATAGATTGATGTCAATCCAGATGGCGGTGGACACACCCCAAAAGGCTCATGGGACAGTGAGGAACACCTCTGCCAAGCCACCGACATCCTGATTCATTTCATGTTACGCATAAAGCATGCATTTCCTGACTGGCGCAAGGAGCAGCAGCTGAAAGGTTTGCTTTACTGAATCAGTAGACTTTCACGGCATATCTCCCTTCACACGTTGTTTTGCTTTGTTCTCATTTGTACTTGTCTGTGCAGGAGGGATAGCAGCCTACAATGCAGGGGATGGGAACATCCACTCCTATGAAAACGTGGATGAAAACACCGCATGCGGAGACTACTCCAACGATGTGGTTGCCAGAGCTCAGTGGTACAAAAGCAATGGTGGCTTTTAAAACCTGAAACTTTCCACAACTTCCTCAAAATCATATATGACGCAATGTCTGTAATGAGTGCAATGTGTTAAAATGCCTGGGGCTTTCAAAGTCTGACACTGTCTGCCCAAACATTAACAAAAAATGTATGCCAAATTAGCAATCTGCAGTCTTGCTTTCAATGTACCCCATACATACAGTATGTGTATTATGTCTTCTTGTTGTTCCCCTTCACCTCACGCAGTATCTTTGCCTCACATCTCTCCCTCAAGCCCCCCTCACACAGTGATCACGCAGTGAAGAGCATGTTGAAGAGCTCCAGAACAGAAAGTACAAACTGTGAAAGTGACACAAGCTTGTGGCTCTACATCACACAGATGGGGTCAAGGCTACAGATGTTTGCTTATATACTGCACAGAGAAAGTAGAAGTTCAGCTGCGATCACAGACGTGCAGAACATATTAGTCACGTGTGAGAGAGATAACAGCAGTTAATGGAAAACATCCATTTCTTGTAAACTCTCACCTGTCAGTTGACACTGCCCTGCTGTCTTTTTCTATAAATAAAAAGTTACGTGATATGAAACATATGGAATATGTTTTTAGGTTTGTACAAATGGGCTTTTTATTTATTCAGAGATGAACTTTTTTGGTGTAACGGTGATGAAATAATATGCCGTTGCCATTATTTATACCACTCAAGAATCAGGAGCTTCAGGAGTTAATGGACCGCAACCAATTTGAACGCAAGTCTTTATTTCAGCTGTTCCGCAATGAAACAAAGTAGCGAGCAATTTTTCTCCTGAATGTGTTTGAACTCATGATGCATGATGATTTTTGTGGCATAGTCAAACAAGATTAAGAGTCTACTGCCATGCCAGCGGTTCTGTGATCCTGCACTTAGGCAGGGTGATGCCTTGCTAAATATAAAGTAAATATAAATATAAAGTACAGCTGAGTTTCGCAGGTATTTTAAAGCAGAGTATTGTACAAATTAAAATTTTGACCTGATGATGGCGCTGAATGAAAAGGTAAAGGGTCACAGGGGAACATGAATGTCGACAAATCTCTTTCTTTTTTTTTGTGTATAATTGTTTTTATTAATTACATTCACATACATAAGACATAAACACAGTCTGTCCTGTAGTCCCCACCAGAGTCCCCCCTCCTCAGCCACAAGTTCTTCAAAGATGTTCTTCCATGTTTCCACGAGTGTTTGTACCAAGTTTCATGACAATTCATCCCCTGCTGCGGAGGCATATTACTCAAAAGCACAAATGTCAACCTCATGGTGGTGCTAGAGGGAAAGTCAGGCGATCACCAAAGTCAGTAGGATGCATCCTCTGGGGACCATGGATGTCTGTACAAGATGACATCAGACAGTTGTTGAGACGTTTCAGTCTGGACCAACAGACAGTGGACTGACAGACAGACCAACATTGCCATTCTTAGAGCCATGCCGCTAATGTGGCTAAAAATCCTCTCATTCCACAGTCTGACAGCATCATATACAGTATTGTTTGTTTTAGCTTATTCAAAGCCCTTATTGAAGCTATGTGCTCTTTACACTGAGTGAAATATTCAAACACAAGACTCCATGTTTTTTGAAGGATGCACTGATCCATCAAATGGAAAATATTCTAATGTGCATCATTTTGGTATCTTTGGTATCAGTGAAAATTTAAAGTTCTGTTGGTTTGAACAAAGATTGGCTGCAAGAGTTTGACTTTTAAATGGATATACAGCTTCCACTCAATGTGTAGACTAACAAATGCCTACAGAAGGGTGCTCCCTCTTGACTGACTGTCATAAAACTGAAAAATCTCCTATTAAGACGAAGCCTGAGCTGGATGCTTTTGGACTTTTCACCAGAAGAACCAAGATGGACAGGTTCTGGGAGAGAAAGGATGATACATCCTTTACATGAGCACATTTTCTTAATAATCAGATACAAAAAACACAGAATGTGTGATGGAGTACATTCCCTGTTATGTGTGAGTGCGTGTGTGTTTTCTACACTCATGTAACCTCCTAACCTTTGCATTTGGTCACTGGGCGTTACAGATTCATTATTGTCCTGCACAGGAAGGAAACACGTGTGCAAGCCAGCTTGTGTCTGCTGACTGTGCATCGTCATGAAAATGAAAGATTAAGGTACTCACAAGTTCAAAAGCTCGCAAAATGCCATTCATACTGAAAGTGAATAACAATAAAATTACTCTGAATGAAGTTCAGGGTGAAGGAGTGAATATCTCCTCAGCAGATTTCAGTACCTGTCCTGCAAAATATCAGAACAGATGTAGACTTGTGTGCATTATTATTTCAAAATCTCAACATTCCTCAAATAAAAGGGAGTCTCCTTGTGGAATTTGAACAAATCATGAAACATGTATTACTTTGCCTGGTTTACAGCCTGCCACAGTAAGCTGCTGACTGAGCAGAACCAATGAATGCCCTGCCTGTTACAGTCAGTGAAGGCTATTTCTTGTAAATCAGCTACTTTCACCTGATTTTCTCCACTTTCTCTCAGTGGCAAACCTTACGAGCCTTCTTCACAAGACCCTCTACAGGCAAACACTAGAATAACAGACAAGATGAGGAAGTCATAGTGAAACTGAAAGTAAAATCACCAGCTTACAGGTATAAATACGGCCACACTGTGTATTTGCACGACAGAAAGAGCGAACAGGGGAAAACTGTGTTGCAGCTCTCGCATGATTCCAGCTTCACAGTGACCAGCAGAAGAGGAAACAGGAAAGATGAGTGGGTGCTTGTGTTATTTTACTGTTGATAGAACTTGACTTTTAGCTGTGAACGTGCTTGTGGTATGAACACACAACCATATTAATTACGTTATATTTTTAACACAAGTCTAGACAATCTAGTTTTTGATTTTGATGAAAAATAATCTAGTGAACTGAACATTACCAGGTTATGGAAACATCATGAGGGTTGAAACTATTGGTGCTTCAGGGCTAACAGCTCAGCAGGACAAGCTGGGATACTCAGGTAAACACTGCAGTAGAGAAACACAGGAGCTGATTTGATTTAAAAACAATGTGGAAAAGTAATCACGTAGCCTTCATCTAACCATCTCTGTCTGCATCTACAGTGTTTCTGTATCTATGGATTGACAGGGAAGCAGATGCATTTGTTGCACTGAAGCTATGTTCCTGTTCCTCCGTTTGATTTCTCTCTAAAGGTGTTAGGGCATCACGCACCATGGCACAGACTGATACGGGCAGGATGGAAAAGTACTGGTCTAAAATCAACAGAGTGGGAGATGAATATGGAATCGATCCAACTCTCATTGCTGCCATTATCTCCAGAGAGTGCAGGGCTGGAAATACACTAAAAGATGGCTGGGGAGACTATGACCCAAGGAGAAGCGCGTATAACGGCTGGGGACTGATGCAGGTTGTAACAAATACTACTGTTTTACTCACATCCTCTTAGCAGAGCCTCACATCACAATGCAATAACAGCAGTGTTTATCCCATTTCTGTAGGTTGATGTTAATCCAGACGGAGGTGGACACACTGCACGGGGCTCATGGGACAGTAAGGAACACCTCCGCCAAGGCACCGAGATCCTGGTTTATTTTATCAAACGGATCCGCAACAAATTTCCTGGCTGGAACAAAGAGCGGCAGCTGAAAGGTCTGTTTTACCGAACCAGCAGACTCACACACGCACCAATTCTCTTCACACTTTGCTTAGCTTCGCTCTCATTTGTATTTGTCTCTGCAGGAGGGATAGCAGCCTACAACGCAGGGGATGGGAACATCCACTCCTATGAAAACGTGGATGAAAACACAACAGGTGGAGACTACTCCAATGATGTTGTTGCCAGAGCTCAGTGGTACAAAAGCAATGGAGGCTTTTAAGAGCTGAAGCTGTTTGCAACAAAAAGCTCTGAAAAATGTCCTGCAAATCATGTAGGAAAACACTCTGTAATGTGTGCCCCCGTGTCAACTTGAGCCAAATAAACACAATGCAAAGCAACACCACTAATGACATTGGGCTCAGCGTGAATTCTTGCTGTGATCATTTGCAGAACAGTGAGGAGGAAAGTTATATTCACTGTAGCCTTGTGTACTTAACTGCGCTGCTGTTGAGGCAGCTTCTGGATTTAGATCATTTACTCAATACTGATGCTGCACCACATTAGTTCTAGCAATTTGTTTCACCTGCTTCCAAAGTAAGAGATGTAATGAAGTCGTGTAGTGTCACCAGTCTGTGTCAAAGCTACATTTCTACAATGATAATTCTGTGTATTGTAGAGGGAGTGCAAGTACAAGTTCAACTGCACATAAACCTTGGAGTTCTGCTCTCACATGACCACGGATCTGCAGAGAATATGGACAACTCATGTAGGGAAATAAACAGCATATCCCTAATTTTTCTCAGCTCTTGACATACTATGAATTTAAAAAAAAAAATCACAAATAATGGTCTACCTTGTATATAAATATAAAACACTATTTAACACGAGGGTAACTCTGAACAGTAAGTACTATTTGGATTTTTACAACAGAACAAGTACACAGTAGATTCAAGTTAATCCTGGAATAATTACATTACTGTGTTGGAAACCTGTGAGCAGGGTAAGTATCTTTCTTCCCTCCGCGTCCTAAAACACAGTTAAATCAAAAATATAAACTACTATATCTTTGGATACAAGATTTGACAACAACACAGTCAGAAGCTTAATGTCCTGAATGTGTGCTCGGCCGCGGCAGAGTCAGCGGTAGGTGCAGTGGTGCTCCTGGTGCTGCCGCAGGTCCACTTTGTGCTGGAAGCCGTAGAGGCAGCGAGGACAGCAGTAGGGCCGGTTGTCCCTGTGTTTACGGCTGTGGGTGATGAGGTTGGAGCTCTGGCTGAATGCCTTCCCACATATCTGACACACATGGGGCTTCTCCCCTGGCACACAAACACAGCACAAGGCATATGAATACACATGTTCAGACTATATAGATTTAACAGACACTGCTCGGACAGTTTAAAAGCCAATTACTCAATTTCTGACCAGAGGAACAGCACTTAAATGATTGAATATATTACCTTATTTAATTCAGTTACATATCACACATACATCTTGAAATGACTTGTTTTGTCCAAACAACATTTCAAAACCCAAAGATATTCAATTTACAGTGATATAAGGACATTTGGATGGAGGATGTTCTTAGTCATAATTCAAATTAAAAGTCCAAATAGAAAATTAAGAGATATAAAATTAAAAAGATTATTATTTTACTACACTGCTAGGAATAATCAGGGCATCATTAAAATTAAAGGTCCAAATAGAAAATTGAAAAAGCAGAAATGTAAAATGATCATTTGAAATGATTTCAACAACAAATGAACATTAGAGAGGCTCAAACCAATGGATGTTTGGCATTTTTGCTTTAAAAAATAACTTAATGAAATAGTTTGACATTTTGGGGAATACACCTGCCTGCATTCACTTTCTTACTGAAAGTTGATGAGATGAGATGAGAAGATTGTTATCACTCTTAAATCTGTCCGTTAAATATGAAGCCGGAGCCAGGACACGGTTAGCTTAGCTTAGCATAAAGACTGGAAACAGGGGGAAACAGCTAGCCTGGCTCTGTCCAGAGGTAACAAAATCCACCTACTGTGCCAGCACCTCTGAAGTTTACTAATTAACATGTCACATCTCATTTGTTTAATCCGTAGAAAAAAATGAAGTGTAAAAACGAAAGTTGTAGTTTTATGACGAGTCATGTACTGGACTATTTCTCAGCAAGACAAGAAATAGTCCAGCACATAACGTTTTTACACTTTGGTTTTTTAATTTTAAGGACTTCAAGCAAACTGATGCATTGTAGGACACAGATATACATACTCTATACTGTACATACAGTATATGACAGTGGTATTCCCATGTTAATTTTGGCAGTAATGATCCATTTTCAAACAGAAATGAAATAGAAAAATGGATTTCAGAATCTTTTTTTTTCATGTACTAAGTGCTGTGGACTTTCATGTATTAAAAACAGCCAAAGGGGACACATAAACCCACCGGTGTGTATGAAGGTGTGTTTCTTCATGTCGGACTTCTGGTGGAACCTTTTGCCGCAGTACTGGCAGGGGTAGGGCCGGGTGTCTGAATGTATGAGCAGATGAGTGGAGAGGGTGGAGGAGCGCTTGAACACTTTTCCACACACTGTGCAGCCAAACGTCCTCTCCTGAAACAACAGGCACTGGGGTTATGGATTCAGGAGTCTTCTACCTCACACATGCATGAAATTGATTATTTTATTGCACATTTTGTCCAAAGGCATAACAAGATAATTCCATGTAAAAAGAAATGTGAGTCTGACCTTGCCCCTGCATGGTGACAGCTCAGTATCTGTCCTGCTGGACTTGATGTGTGCTGGTGACAGAGGTGCTCTGCTTCCATGACTCTTGCATATGTGAGACTTCAAAGTTGAGAGACTTGAAAATATCTGCAAAGACAAGTTGAACAGAGTTTAACACTGGAAAAACTAAAGAGGTTATTGTAGACTTCAGGAGGAAGGAAGGGGGGAAACTACCTCTAGAAATAGCTGTAGAAACCAGTTTAAAATGTGAAAAAGTTTACATTTCTTGGCACTTTTGACCTTATGCCGCCCATTTTTTCGCTTGTTCCATTTCTGGTTTGTCTTTTAACTTCCGGCTACGGTAAACTCGTCTCAACAGTCTTGGTCCTGATTGGTTCACACAGCCTATTATAAATTTCTCAAGGCTGGGACCACATGTCCACACGTATGACCTGACACCACCACATTCACCACAGATATCAGATTAAAAAAGACGATCTTTGGAGCAAAGTTACCTACAGCGTTAACTAGATTACAACCACAAGCTACTACTACTGTAGTTTAACTAACTAGCTGTGTGTTGCAGCAGTACGTTAGTTTGATGGTAAAAATGGCAAGAGCACTGATGCTTAACTTATCAGTGTGATGATGCAGGTTATTGTTAATAATTTAAAGTTATTAACATTTTCAGCTGCCACACACATTCACTAAACCTGCTGATTTTTGCTTTGTTGGTCTGGAAGCGTCTAAATATGAATTGGAAGACAACTCGCAAAACTAATGACATTCCCATCAGCCTCAGCTGTACTTTGTGTTTAGTGCTAATTAGCAAATGTTAGCATGACAACATGGTAAACTAAGATGGTGGACGTTATAATCATTATACCAGTTTAGCATCAGCAGCATGCTGATGTTAGCACTGTTGTGCCTCAGTACAGCCTCACAGTCACAGTTGCTGGCATGGCTGTAGACTCTGTGTCTAATGGTTTTCTTTGTAATTTTTGTGGTATTTTAAGTAAGTGTGGTATATATTAAGGGGTGGATGGATGGATAATATAATGATATAATATATTAAAATTGTTCAACTGCATGTTATATTGGGGGTTGTGTGGCTCAGAGTGCTGAAGTTTGGAAACCACTGTTGTACTGCACTATGAGCTTAACTCTAGCTTCCCTTTTCACTTAAGCAATTTTCTTCAGAACAAATTACAAAGTGGGACTGGGCCTTAATCCTTCAGAGTTGTTGTTGGTCTATAAGACAAATGTAATTTAATGTAATGGAGGGATGCCATACTTTGCTACAGAGTGGACACTCGTGTCTCTGAGCACTGATCTTCAAGCAGCCGCTGCTCCTGGTCTCCCTCAGGATCCGAGGGTGCTGAGTTACGTCTCCCAGTCCCACAGACAGTTTGTCTGGATATCCTGAGCTCACATGAGGTCTGGACCATACCGCTGACCGAGACTCGACTTTTTCCACGAGGCTTAAAGTGTTTGAGCTGACAGGACTGCAGGGCTCAGCAGATCTACAGACTGAGTATAAAGAGACAGACAGACGGGTTAAGTTGACTGGCTGCTATTTATGCAACCTTCTGAAACTTTGGATTAATACAAGTTTTTATAGTTTAATATCTTATGTTAGATCATCTGGATTATTTGAATAATTGTATAATGCCTCACAAAATTGTCAAACAACAAATAAACAAAATAAAAATCTATTCTGTGTCCTGTCTTCTGCTTTGAACCCATCACTGCTGCTTACTGTAAATGATTTTGTTATTTGAAGTTATCTAGGAACTGTTTTGTGTATTTTTTGTCTCTGTAAAGTCTTGCTTGACTTGATAAACAAACATGAAATAGATCTGTCACCCACCATAAGATTTGGGGCTGAATAGCTGAAGGTGCCCACTTCCATCAGAGTGGTCAGCAGCCTGAAGGTCCTGCTGCAACAATGCGACAGGCGCTGCGTTATTATCTGGCGTGTCTGCTGCGGAGTACTCCAGGGATGTGTCCCAGGACCTCGTCTTGTTCCCGAGCTGGCTGAACATTACCGGGGTGGATCCAGGGCCGGGGCTTCTTGCTGCGGGCCGAAGGTGGTGCAGCCCTCCTCGCTTCACCAAGAAAGAACGAGGCATCACACAGGAGGGAGGAAGACCTGCTCTACACCCGAAATCAAAGTCATCTAGAGGATTAAAAAAATAAAATGAATGCTAGTGTCAGTGATTACATTCAAATGTACAGTTAGATTTAATTTATTATTGATCGAATACAGTTTGGCACATTCACATTTTCCTCATCTGAATCTTACTGGTTATATTTTTGAAGAAGTTATGAAAACTAAAGTAGAAATGAGTCTGTCTCTGCAACAGTAGTTTATATGTACTGCACCACCCGAGACACTGTTACTAAAGGCAAATACCAAAATGATGGACCAAAGGGTTACACATGATATTTGTACTGCCCAAAAGAGGGCAGCAGAACTCAATAGTTAGTTTCCTGCTTGAACGTAAATACTGCATTAACATATACTCTACATTTGTTGATACTGTTAAGCAGAGAAAGAGTGGTATAACAAAGCATTGTGTGTTAACATGTTGATTACTATAGCTGGTTCACATTTTGTTGTTACAGATGATTTAACAATTTTTTTGTTTCTTTTTCCCCCCCAGTCTTTACATGACATGTATAGATATATATATAAAGAAAATAAAGATACCCTAAAATATCTGATTTACTGAAGTATTAAGGCCTTTTCTTCAGGCTCATCTTGAATCCACTCCAGTGTTGTGTTGGTTTTGTCATGTGTGAAAGTTGAATCTTTGTCCTGATGACATTGCGTGCACATGAACCTCTCTGTGTTGTTGCCTGTATGCTCAAAATAACAGTTCACCAGCCCCCGTGGATCACATGGCATTTAAGTCAGGGGTCACTTTTTGTCACTGACCAAAGAATATGTTTCTTCGTGTTTGCTCTTTTAAACTCTGTCAGATGCCTTTTTGCCAGCAGCGGCTTACTTGACACTGAATGCCTGATTACTGTTGAGATGGTTTTTCTTCGGGCAGACTCTCCCATCTGTGAAGCTTCTGTTAAGCTACATTCACATTGCAGGTGAAAGCGGCCCAAATATGGCTGAGACTGACACTTGGACCTAAGCCTGGTTTGTGACAATGTGACACAAACAGTCATATCAGTATTGCAACTATATCACTTACCAGCAACACTTTTCTTGGCGCAGTAGGCGAGGCTGCGGTGGAGTTCAGTGGAGGACACTGAGGCGTTACAACACATAGCAAAAATAGAAAAAGTGACATGTACTCTCATCTACTCTCCCCTCTGTAGAAAAGAGAGCAGTAAAGCATCACTCCGTGAGAGGGCAGATCGCTCGCTTTTACAACATAATGGTGGACAGTTCCCAGGTGTCCTCAGAAAATAAAAGGCCTGTGTGGTAAATGACGAGACTCCTACATAGGACTGGCAAGAGATCTGTTCAAATGCTCAAACACAATCAATAAACACTTGTTTTAGATTACCCCAATATAAACAGATACTGAGGTTGTATATAACGCCAACCTTGTTCAATCGATTTAATGCCTGTATTCCTGATGTATGTATTAAATGTGGAACACAGAAAGGCACCTTATGGCACTATACATGGGACTGCCCCAGGTTTCTAAACAGAAGATATTCTATCTTACGTTACAAGTGTAAGGTTGTCTGCAGTGGTGGAAGAAGTACTGATCTTTTACTTAAGTACCAATACAACAATGTTAAAATACTCCATTACGAGTAAAAGACCTGCACTCAAAATTCTACTTAAGCAAAGTACATAAGTATTACCAGCTAAATATACTTAAGTATCAAGTAAAAGTACTCGTTCTGTACAAAAATGGGCCCTGTGAATTATATATTATTATATATGACATATAAGATTGTTAATACTGATGCAACAATGTAGCATTTTACTGTTGTAGCTGGTCAAGGTGGAGCTAGTTTTAACAGCTTTATATAAAGTTAGTTAGTTTGGTCCAGTGGTTCCAAACCGAGGGGTCTGGCCCCTCCAAAGGGTCATAAGGTAACTCTGAGGGGTCGTGAGATAAATAAAGAGGTAGGAAAGAATAAAACACAAAGCTCTGCTATACAACTCTGTATTCATATTTTGTGGTTTTCTCTGATCTTTGCTTTCTTTGTGAAATAAACTGTAATTTAAATGAAACCATCTAAGAAGTTTAGAGGCAAAATGCAAACAAACCATGGACTTGTGAAACGGGGCCCCGACTAGACGCTGCATTTTTGTAACGGATCATGAACCAAAAAGGCTGGAAACCACTGATTTCATCTTTAACAGCGCATTGTGTTTTGTAAACTTATCATGTGTTTTTTAAAATATAAAATCTTAATCTGAAAAGTAAGTAGTAACTACAGCTGTCAGATAAATGTAGTGGAGTAAAAAAATACAATATTTCCCTCTGAAATGTAGTCGAGTAAAGTGGCATAAAATGGAAATACTCACGTAAAGTACAATTATCTCAAAGTTGCACAGTACTTGAGTAAATGTACTTTGGTACTTTCCACCACTAGTCGCCTGCATGCCCTTAACTATGTGTTGTTGAAATCTTTTGCTCAGAACGTAACCTAAGCAACACAGATTAGAAAATGATTATCATCTCTTATTTCAATAACTTATCGTAGCCCAGCTTTAGAGATCAGTTACCAGACCAGCTCAGGCACGACGCTCTACTGCACTCTCTTGCTCTTGGAAAACCTACAATTAGATTTGTGCACAATTGCTTATAAATTTGTTTTTCTAATCTTTTTTACTTTAAGGTGTTTTGTATGCAAAGCAAGGTATTGTTAGATTAATTGGTGTGAATGTTCTTATGTGCACCTTATTTCCTTGTTCATATGTTTGTTTGTACACACACATTTCTGTTGAACGATTTTTTTTCAGAAATGCAATTAATATGTGTGTATAGAAAAAAGGAGTGGAAGCTCTGACCGCATTAAATGTCAGTTTTATAATGAGCTAAATCCCATTTTATGTGATAAATCCAGCTATGAGGAAGTTAGTTTGCATGATGATGACATATATTCAATTATTCATCTCATTTGTATGCTTCTGTGCATGAGCATGTTGGGTATTTTTGGTACTGTTTCATTCTGAAGGATGACATGTTCAAACTGGTATTGAATATTGAATATAGATTATAATGTAGATTGAACAACACAATGTGAACAGTCAAACAAAATTTGGCCCATATTCCCAGTCACATTCAATGTGAATGGACAGCCAGCTCAAGCAAGGGTCGAGGTGGTTCAGACCTTCTTTCATTTTATGACAGAAGTTTCAGTGGTTTATTTAAGTGACTTCTTTGGCTTTGTTTTTGCCCGAGCATGCACTATGACATACAGGCAGCTGTGTGTCCAGTCAACTGAATTTGGACTCTAATCAAGAAACTTTATGTCAAGGATGACCAAAGAAAACTGCAGCTCAATCTGAAGACACTTTAAAAAAATGTGCTTTCTGTCTGTAAAACTAAATAATGTGGAATAATGGAAACTTTCTGTATTGTGTATGTGTCACTACATACAGAAGAGCAAAAGTGTTGCTGTCTTTTTGTTTTATCTTTCTCTTGAACTGCTTTAGTAATAGCTCATAAACAACTGTGAACTCTGATATTCACTATAAGAAAACGTAATAACTGACTGACTGACTTACATTTAAAAAAAGATCATGTTATAGGCTATTTGGGCAACTTTTTTGGCTTTTCCCTCTTTATAGTAACTGAAACAATTAAGAGAAAGATCCACATGGCCACATGGAGATAGTTACAAAACTAGCTGATTATCATCTGAATTCATAAAAAGTAGATTTGTTGAATATAGATCATTACTTCTGAAATAATTCAACACAACTTGTTTTAGCCAACGCTTTGTCTAAAAACTTAGCTAAAATTAAATACATTGGTCAAACAGCCCAGAAGTGTTTTCTTTAACTCATGTTAAAAGGAAAAAAAAAAAAAAAAATCAACAAACCAAACCAAAACTGTAGAAGCTCTCATTTAACCAGAAATATGAAGCTAGTTTCCAGAAATAAATATGCAAATACTCACCAGACTTTTACATTCCACCAGTGCTTCTTAACGTCATGGACAAAATTCTCACTAATAATTTAAGTGAGATTAAAATGTCTTATATCAAGTCGGATAAGACAATGTGGAGTCAGTGTGTCACATGTGAGGTCGGTCTGCTCTGAGGCGGACTGTGAGCCGTTGATGTTCGCTGCAGGTCGGTGTGATGAGAGTAAATAAGGACGAGGAAGTGTTTCAGCTCTGAGCCGACACTCCGACCACACTGCTTCCTCACACACAAACCCAAACACTGCACACTCGCAGCAGCAGCACTAAATCTGTCCAGTTCTAGTTAAAAAAAACAAAAAAAACACAAAACGTTTTGTGCAAATTGTGGCTATGTTGCAGTGGTACACAAACTAAACACAGTATCAGATTAATCTGGGGAAAACGGATAAAGCCTTCTAGAGAGGAAGAGGATGGACGACTGTGCTGAAAATTCTTCAGAAAGTGTTGACACACTCTGTTGACACAGTTGGGTTACAAAATAGACCATTGAGGTACAGTTGAAAAGAAGCTGGCTGATGCAACAGCAGATTCCCTTCTATAGAACTGAATGAAAACATACCATACATTAATGAGAAAGAAACACAGCAAGAGGAAACATGAATACATTTGTATTACCGTGTAATAAATGTGATAAACCTATAGATGGATGGAACGATGGGAAACATGTTTCTATCGTTTCTTTTAATCTAGTCAACTTTTGTTGCTTCTGTTCCGTTTTTCTTTCATATTCATCCGCTTGCTGTTTGCTGTTCACTTAAAGAATAAGTCCAGATATATTCTATATTTTTCTTATTGTCAACAAATACCATAAATAGACCAAAACTAACAATAAATTGAGTCTACTAACAAGTATTGCCAGAGTATCTAAACCCTGGTAAAGATTATTGCGTTCTGCCATACAGCTCCAATGTTGTCCAAAAACTATTAAAACACATCAATGAGCCACATCACTGCACTGGGTGACATGTTCCTTCAATATGATGAACATGGGCACTGTAGCTTATTTTGATCAATCCCAAATACACCATCCTGCTGCTGAAAATACTCAGCAGGTCACTAAACGTTTATCAATCCTCTGCTGAAAATAGTCCCCAACAAACGCTCTATTTACTTCTATTCGAGTGAAGTCTGCCACAAGCTACAGTGGCCAGCTGTTTTAGGAAATTACGGAGTCTTTTTAAAAACAAATTGAACTATTTATTTATGACCTGATTTAAAAAAAAAAAAAAGTCTCAAACAAACAAATGGGCTGAGTAGGGTAGTTTTGTCTAAACAAGTCATGCATTAGCAAGGTAACGTTAGCATTGTCAGTTGGTTCAGTTAGCTACACAACAATTGCACCTGACAGTTACTGGGTGTAATGTAGCAATGCGTAAATCTCAATTTAGTAACCGACTGATGTTATAACAAAGCTTAAGTTTGAACTTATAAAGAGGTGATGCAACCGGCTACTGTTCAACATGGATCCGAGGGAAAGAAATCAAAATCCATAAAATGCACGAACAATTGCCCCTGAAAAGCTTTGAGTAAATATAATCACCCAGTAATAAACAATAACAACACAATCAGGGCTTTGCAAAGGTGCAATGTCAAAGTTTATTTTGTATCATTCATAGGATACAGAACACTGAAATGTATTTTTTCCCCATCATACTGGAATTTATATAATCTTTACTGTCATTAAATATATTTTGATAACAACATCAGTTGAATTGCAAGACAGAAAGAGAGAGGGTGGACAGGGTTCCTGGGTATGATGCTGTGGATATCAAACAGCCGTCACATACAGCACATAAATGTGAGAGATCCTACACCAGACTGACCAGGATGAACGCTGTCTGTTTTTTTCTTACTGTCTGTGAGGAAACCCTCACTGTTTAGCACTGCATTGTCTTATTTCCTGCTTCAAATAAGGGAAAATGTGTGTGGATGTTCCAGTTTCAAGGTGATACATCTGGAGGAACACAGTGTGATCGTATTTCAATCGACACCAAACTCACTTTATATTACATGGCTGTTTAATGAAGGGCTGTAGTGGCTGACTTGTCGATGAAACCCTCATTAAACATACATGAAGTCATTTAGCATAGTACGTAAATCTACCTACTTTTTATGGCACATTAGGATGTTTAATCATTATCATCTCATGTGATGCTGTTAGCAGGAGAAACCAATGTACTGATAGTAATTATAAAAATAACATTAAGGATGAGCGCTAGTACCATATTCAAAAGTAATTTACAAACATATCAAAATGTTTCGTCACAGTAGATAGAGTTGTATTTAGACAGTGGTGAGAACAGAGCACCATCACTGAACAGCAGTGTACAGAAGTGTTATAATGTGCTGAAGGACACTGAGCACTGATCTGGGTCCTACTGAGGGTTAATTTTGGAGAGGAAACTGAAACTCAGTCCTGAAACATTAGAGTTATAATTCTTAAGATTTAAGTCGTGGCAGATCTGGCAACACCTGTGGTCAGTCTGAAACATGCTTACTCTGTCAGAAATGCAACAGAAGAAGAGCAACCTGTCCACATGTTTACAGCGCAGCCAAACAAATGCAAACAATGCTTTAATGAAGAAGACCAATGGTCAGGTTATGATCAAAAAGAAGCAGTTCGTACGGTGTGTTGTCCAACCATGTCGGACTGAAAAAGTGTTCATAGCGGTTCTGAATGGCTGCACCTGGTGAAACGGCAGCCATCAAAGAGGGGGAGATGCGATAATGTTTAAATTATGTACACATCAAAAGTGACAGAAATAGTTGTGTCAAAAATGAATTTCAAACCCAGGTTATTTTCTGACCTCCGCACAGCTGGCCAATCACGGGCTGAGGTGGTGGCTGTGAATGTCGGACTGTCGGTTTTCCGAAAGTTACAGAAATTGTCGGACACAGCCCCTAACAGCCGTAATCCGACGTCGGGAAGGTATGGTGGGAGGGGGTTTTCAAAAGCTGTTCGACCATCCGTCAAGCAATCCTGGCGGAGTATACTGGCACCTTGAAGAGGGCAGTCGACCATGTATTTGACGCGGTAATACTGAACTTAAGAGCCAATGTTGCCTTGTGCATTACATGAAAAGCGAGCATGCAGCGACTTATTTCTTCCTGTAAATCCTTTGAATCCCACTCGGGAAAGACGGGCACCACCAGTAACAATGACAACTACCATACAGAGAGGTAATTACAGAATGTAAATGCACTGAATAGTTATGGCCAGCCATAAATCAAAACAAAAAATGAGGTTTGATAGGATGAAAATCCTAAGGATTATAACTTTAAGTGAGAAATTCAGCCAGTTATGACCCAATGTAAATGAATCTAAGGGTATAAATCTCATGCTCAGAGCCGGTGCCAGTATACATTCTGTACATACTAAGAACTAGAAGGAATTCAACCGAAACCATTTGTACAACACTCATTTGGTCTGACGATATCCAAACACTGATTCCAGTGTAGAGATTTCAGTTGTTGCACCCACCAATGACCACTAAAAGGCTGTTATTTGCAACAGTATGGTGGGCAAACCAACATCCTCTTTAGCTCTCTGATGGCCCTTCCTGGGTGATCCAATTTCCTTATTTCCGAGAAGATGGCAATAATGATCTCCTTTACCATTCCTTCATTTGTGTTGCACAAAAAACGTTGGTTAGCATTGTGAAGCAGAAAGTGGGCCTTTAGAGAATAATGAAGTCTGAAGAATAATGAAGAACAATACAAAGTCCGAATGGATAATCTTGGAGCAAAGTACTTAGATAACGTCAAGGTCCCTCTGGAGAGCTGAATTTAATAAGAAATGATCCCACCATGAATCCATTAATCCACAGCATCTCTCACTGCTTAATGTCATGAGCAGAGAGTTGCTCTTTCTCTGTAGTGCAAAAAGCAGATCACTGCTCTACATATGACACCGTTTGATAAACTATACACACTCTTCAGTGAGACTTGACTGACAGTGATACAGCTTTAAATCTTATCTATATACTTTTGTTCCTCTTACACTGTATATTTCATATTTCTCCATACATTTTACACCCTTTTTTTCTACACAGAATATATTAATGTTTGATATGTAAAATAGTTTCCACCCACACACTCTCTCCAGTCATGACCACAGGCTTTTTGTTGGCATCCTTACAATATGAACGACTCCCTCCGCTTTCATGCTGCAATTTCAGCTGTCAAAGAAGTGATATGAGCACATGAACTGGTGACTCCAGATCAGCACTGTTACCTGGATTCCCTTTTTTGCTTGTGTGTGACACCGATAATTAAAGGGATAGTTTGACATTTTGGGACTGAGAGGACTGATACCACTCTCATGCCTGTCTGTTAGATATGAAGCTACAGCCACAAAATGGTTAGCTTAGCTTAGCATAAAGGCTGGAAACGGGGGAAACAGCTAGCCTGGCTCTGCCTTTAAAGCTCATTAACATTAACACGTATCTCGTTTGATTAAAGCGACTAAAAAAACGATGTAAAGAGGAAATAAATTCTTCCTTTTACAAGTTAAAAGTTCAATTAATAAGCAATAAAATGCACCCTTGCTCAATTTAACACTCCCCGGGGTTTTACTAGCTGCTACAGTAGGTTATAATGCTAGCTAATGTTAGCAAACCTTAGCTAGATATTGCATTGTAGTTGTAATTTACCTTACTGAGTCAGTTCACTGACTTTATGACTCTTTTCTGCTTGTGCTATGTGTAAAAACAAGTTGGGGTTTAACGCGGGGTTACTTTTCCTCGACTGTGCACAAGAAATAATCCAGCACATAAACCCCGCCTGCTAAGCTAATTATCTCCTGGCTGTAGCTTCATATTTAACAGACAGACATGAGAGTGGTTGTCTGTCTTCTCAACTAACTCTCAGCAGGAAAGCTGAATAAATGTGTTTCCTAAAATTTCAAACTATTCCTTTAACTCACACCTACAGAATGATGTTTTGTTTTGAAGGAAACCAAACTGTTCCCATCAATGCTAGATGTTGAGAAGCTCCAGGGAGGAATCTAGTTAAACTGCTCAGTTTTCAGATTTGATCAGTCTGCACAGTAGTTGTCAACTTAATCTATGGCAGAGTTAATAGGAGGTTGCATGTTGACCTCACAAAGATAAAAAAAACAAAACAAAAAGAAAAACACTAAGAACAAAATAGAAGAAGTAAATCCAAAATCATAGCAGCACATTTTTCCATCTCTGAAACACTTGGTGTCACAGTAAACCTGTAACAGACGACTAGTTGGCACAAAGGACGGTGTAGAAAGTTTGGCCTCTGTCAGTATTTCTACACTCTTATAGTTTCATATATTCATATATTCATATATATATATATACACATACATATATATATATATATATATATATATATATACTTTATGCTCTTATATATACTTATATATGCTCTTTCATATATATATACCTATATATATATATATACATACATACTATACCATACCATACCCTCTATATATATATATACATATATATATATATACATACTCCATACATATATATATATACATATATTTCCTATATACATATATATACTATATACCTGCCTATATACACTACTCTTTATATACATATATATATATGTATGTATATGTGTATATATATATGTATATATGTGTGTATATATATATGTGTATGTATATATGTATATGTATATATATATGTGTATGTATATGTATATGTATATATATATGTGTATGTATATGTATATGTATATATATATGTGTATGTATATGTATATATATGTATGTATGTGTATATATGTGTATGTATATGTGTATATATGTGAATTTCTTTCTCTATATATATGCATGTATATATATATATGAATATATATATATATATATATATATATATTTAAAAAATATCAAAATAAATTACAACATATAAATAATTAAAAAAAAAAAGATTTGGCAACATCGAGTTTCTTCCTTTTTTGTGGGTTATGGTGAATATGTTTTGACATGAGCTGTTTTTATCTTGCTTGCCGTCTTGTCATCTGCAAGCCACAGACACAGACAGCACACATATTTAGTATGTTAAAGTGGTCATGATTAATTTATGAATGACATCTTGTGATATCCTACACTGCACCTCTCCCTCTCATACTCATACTGAGAGGTAAATGGATGGCTGATACAAGTTTTTTTGTGTGTGTGTGTGTGTGTCTTCCTAATGAGAGGTTTAAAAAGGGAAAAGAGAGGACAATGATGTATTTAACTCTGAACCAATCAGGGAGGAGAGTTATATAAGGGTAGACAGAACATAGAGTGTGTCTATTACTCAGTTTATAGGGAGAGGGAAGAGTTATTTTCTGTCTGTCTACCCATGTTTCACTCCTCGTCACAGTCACAGATTCAGGTCCAGTGGTCAATTTCGAGCAGCGAACAGCAACAACAGTCTTACTGGTCCAGTTTCAGTCCATTTGTCCGTTTGTTTGGGTGTCATGTGTTTGCGTTTGGATGGATATGTATTTTGGCGGACAGTTTCTGGCGCAGTTACACATGGGAACAAGGAGAGAGGCCTTACATTACCTCTTTGTTGGGGAACACAGGATCGGACAGTTTGGAGAACAAGGTGGCGAAGACAGTGACAGGAGCGGAGATGATGGGTAGTGATGATCAAAAGAGGTCCAATCAATGCCTGCATCAAGTTAAAGGTAAACACTGGAAAAGCTGAGGAGGAGGACTAGATTGGATAATACAGTCCCAGTTTACAGTAGCAGTCCTGTCCTGTTGAGCTGCAGCGTCTCTTAAGGTCAAAGAAATCCAATGAAATCTTCACACCTCCTCCAGGTCTCAGTTATCCAGCGCCTCGGCGCACACCATGCTGCCGTACAGCTGCGGTGGGTCCGGATGTGTCCGCACCTGCTCCTCTGCCTCGCTGTCCGTGCTGCCCTCGCTGTCGAGGCGGGCAGATGGGTGACACGGGCCGGTCAGGGTGGGGTAAAGGGCGTTGGCAGGCAGCGGGCTGGGGAGGAGGTCCTCGTCTGAGCTCAGGTAGTCGCCCTCGGCGGAGGCGGGGCTGGCCAGACAGAGATCCTGGTAGTTGGTACTTCCGCCTCCACTGCTGACCCTAGGGGCTACCTTCTGCCCTCGCAACTGCCTGACCTGAATACAGAGAAGAAGGGTTTACTTTAATCGGCCCTACAGGTAGGTTTTGCTTATATTTCAGTGGCATTTACAGTATTTCATTCTACTGAAAGAAGGAGGGCCTAGATTTTAAAAAGGTGTTAGTCTTTCTCTCAGTACTTTCTTCTTCCCTACTCTGTCTGTGGCACTCAGCTCTGAGCCCATTCATTCTTACTGAAGATGTAAATCTTTCAAAATGGCTCACAAATATAGAGCTTCATTTTTTAAAAAGGTGGGCACTGTAGTTTTTTAGCAAAGGGAGTAAACTGTAGTTGTTTGTTGGGGACTATTTTAAACGGTGGATAGATACACAGTTGGTGCTCTAGTGAGTATTTCCAGCAGCAGGACGGTGTATGTGCGATCAACTCCAAATAAACTGCAGTGTGTGTTCATTGTAATGAACGAACATGTCATCCAGTGCAACTGTGTGGCTAATTAATGTGTTTTTACTAGTTTTTGGACAACATTGGAGCTCTGTATATGTTTTATCAGGATTTGTAATATGAATGTCATTGTAATAAATACATATTAAAATTAAAATCACAATCAAAAGTGTAAACCAACTGGATATCAATGACGGAGAAATGGGCAGTAAATACTAATTGATTATCTGGTGGTTTTATATAATTTTTGTTTACTTCAGGTTGTCTATCATTAAGTTAACGAGAGGGAAAAGAAGAACTTTAAGTGATGTAGTCTATAGTTTTCATATTTCCAGCAAAACATTAACCCCATCTGCAAGAATGATGATGATATGATGACTGCACACGTCTTGTTTCCATAGAAACTCTCAATATTACAGCAGTGTACACTACTAGAAGTGTCCGGTATCCTTCCTCCCAGACCAGTATTGATGTTTTGAATGTCAACAAAAGTTCTTAGCTGAGTTTCAAAACATCATCAGTGAAAGCAAGTATATACGTAAATAATAATAGACTAAGGTATAATAGTCTATAAATTGTGTTAAATCTGTTAGATGAGCCTTTGCAAAAGCATTAAATGTCAGTTGCTGGGAATTTTTTTTAACAGGTTGTTGGGTGTGAAACAAAAAAAACAAACCTGTGAAACCCACTGATCTGTATCCTGCTCACCATTTTGAGGTTGTGCAAAGAGGGCAGTGGGGTCTTTACAGCTAAACCTCTAAAAGGCCTCTACTAGATAAACTAGATAAAACTAAAACAAACATATTTGAAAATTTAAAAAAAAAAAGGTGTTCGTGTGTCCAGCTCTCAGATTACGGTGCTTCCCTGACAGAAGAGCAACCACCACACTTTATCTACTCATGCATGCTTTTGCCGTGTTAACATTGCATGTACCACAGTGACTCATGACAAATCTCAGAGGTTTGTGTTCCCCCCCTATCGTACACTCAGGGTATCTGTAGGGCGGGGGGAGGGGGGAAACTAGTGGTTAACCAATGGAAATGTTTTGACTGTGACTGACTGCTCTTCAAGCTACAGAACATTCGTCTGGCATTTTTTTGGGTCATTTTTTATGGTTTTGTTTTTGCAATATAAACAGGTTATTTAAAATCAAAATTAGCAGAAGACTGTCAGAATGCTTAAATGTGAAAAACATTTGTTGTCTTTGAAATTTGCTGAATTCATGTCAAATTTGTGTCTAAAATCAACTCAGATGCATCATGTAGAATCTGTCATTACATATATCAGCACTGTTAATATGACTCATTCATGAGATCAACTATACTGAGATTTTTCTAAATTGTTCACTGCTTCCTCATTTGCGCTCACGCAAGTTTCGGTCTCATTTATCAAACCACTGCTTTGATAAAAAAAAAGGTGGGGAGAGGAGAAGAAAAGAGAGGAGAGGAGCGGTAAAGGGCAGGGCAGTCTCATCACACCCCCTCACTTTAAAGTTTAAACACTTCCCTGCTAGTCACGCACTGCCACTCTCTGAATGAACAAACTCAGAGTGTATGTTGGGTGGGAACTTTGTGTCTCCAAAACAGGCCTGGAAAGAACTTCATAAACCCGCGAGGTCATTGAATTTTCTCAGCCCACGAGTCGCCTCCAGGTGAAATCAGCAGAACTGGAGTTTTGTAACCAGACAGCGACAGAGTGAGTGAACAACTGTGTACAGAAGTCCCACAGCTGTGGCTTCACCTATGACAGATTAAAAAAAAAAAAAAAAAATGTTCTGACTGTCACGCACTTATTGCTTTGAAACTCACTCATCTTTCAGAATTAAAGTTCACTGTGAACCAAATGCTGAGACAGTTGTCTGGGAGGAGCAGTGGTCTCTTATTACAAGAAAGACACTGAGACATCTGTGAGTGTGTCTGGGTGGAAGTGGTGTGTGTCGTGAGGCTGCGTGTAGATGACTAGCTTCTTCTGTGGTGGTTAGCAAAGGCTGCAGGATATCTACCTGCATATATTTACATTACACACGCACTGTGTGTCTGCGTGTGCCATTTAAAAGCAGAACAAAATCATATAGTGAACAGTATTATTAACTATGCGTTTGTCAGCGTCATTACTGTAACCCTAATACATTGGATGGATGGACATAGATTATAAAATATCAATAATTGCTGTAAGCAAACACGAAACAATTGCAGGCTCTGAACTACATTTTAAATCATCTTTCACTGGATCAGATTTCACAAGACTCTGCAGATGCTTTATGGCACAAACGCCTGCTTCCAGATCTCTGAATCTCTGCAAGCTGAAAGGTTTCAAATAGCAGATAGGATTCAAACAGGTCTGGAGCGTCTGCCGGTTGGAGAAACAGCAGATCAATCAGAGTTTAGTAGGTGGAATTAGGAAGGATGTCATCTTCCTACATAGCTAGCTAGCGAGCTACATTGATGAAAAACGGTGACAGAAAAGTACAAGTTGTTGTATGTCGACTTACATCTCCTACATCAACATATTTCAATGTGAAAAACTTGAAAATGATGTTAGCGGGAGAAAGATGGCATTCACTGCCGATTGGTTAAGGCCAAAAAAAAACAAAACTAAACAACCCCCCCCCCCCCCTTCCCAACAAGAAAACAGCTAACATGAACATAACATAATTTCCTACTCTGTCTGTGGCACTCAGCTCTGAGCCCATTCATTCCCACTGAAGATGTAAATCTTTCAAAATGGCTCACAAATATAGAGCATCATTTTTTAAAAAGGTGGGCACTGTAGTTTTTTAGCAAAGGGAGTAAACTGTAGTTGTTTGTTGGGGACTATTTTAAACGGTGGATAGATACACAGTTGGTGCTCTAGTGAGTATTTCCAGCAGCAGGACGGTGTATGTGCGATCAACTCCAAATAAACTGCAGTGTGTGTTCATTGTAATGAACGAACATGTCATCCAGTGCAACTGTGTGGCTAATTAATGTGTTTTTACTAGTTTTTGGACAACATTGGAGCTCTGTATATGTTTTATCAGGATTTGTAATATGAATGAAGTGAAACAAAATGGCAGTTCAATCTGATTATAAGGCTATAAAAGTTCATTTTGTGCCAAAAAATTACATTCATCATTCTTCAAAAGTAAACAGGACTTCAGCATTCAGAGTTTGTTGACAGATGGCAGAACTAAGGCTGCAACCATGGATTAATTATTTTCGCCATTAATCATTTGGCCTAAAAAATATGAGACAATTGTGAAAATCAGTTTCCCAGAGCCCAATGTGACGTCTTAAAATTGCTTGTTTTGTCCAACAAACAGTTTTACATATTCAATTTACAAAACTATAAAACAAAGTAAAGCAGCAAATATTTGGCCTTAAACTATTAATCGATTATTGCAGATAAATTTTCTGCTGATTGACTAATCAGTGAATCAACTTCCCATTTCAGCTCTAGGAGGAACAGTGAAAGGCTGATGGAAAACACTCTGCTGAGATTCATTTTGTCTTCATTATAGAAAACATACATGCGCAGTGATGTCAGCAGTGTGACTGCTTCCTGTGTTGTAGCAGTGCAGCAGACACTACCAAGTGTCGTTACCATGGTATCATTTGTTTTTATAAGAGTATTACAGTTAATTAAGACGTAATATTTAACTTTAAAATGCTACATGTTGCACAGGGTTATTGTGCCACGTTTGTGTGTGTGTGTGTGTGTGTGTGTGTGTGTGTGTGTGTGTGTGTGTGTGTGTGTGTGTGTGTGTGTGTGTGTCCAACCTCGTTCTTAAGTTCAGTGATCTGGTCCCGGAGCTGGTTGATGTACTGTCTGGAGTCTGAGTGGTTCAGCTGGCCCTGGATCAGCCCTGCCTCCTTCTGAAAAACACATTTTGACCCAGTCTCTTTATTGTTAAATCAATCATCTGCATCCAGACGTCAACACTTGCATACACAAATTTTACGTATGTACAATCCATGTAGACACACACCTGTATCTCGAGTTCTGCGATCTTCTGCCTGAGTTCAGCCACGGCAGCCATACTGTCTGCTTCCCTCAGTCGCACCGCCATCACCTCCTCTTTACTCTGCATGTATGAGGGGAGAGGGGGAGGGGGTCCAAAGAAAGAAAGAGACATTTCCTGCTTAATAGCCGAACACTGTGGATGACAGTGATGGATACTGATAATGCATCATAAACTGTCTCAGTCCCTCCATCTACATCCTGCCCTGTCCTCCTTTATTGCATCTGTCCCTCTTTTCTGGATCTTTTTTTATTTTTATTCCTTGTTGTTTTTTCCATCCAGTCATTATTGTCCCATGACTGTATGTTCATATCTTTTATTTCTCTTGTCTCTCCTCTCCATCCAGACCTTGCAGTCGGACTCGGCCTGCTTCCTTTTCATCTCGGTGAGTTGGGCCTGGAGAGCTTTGTTCTGATTGGCCAGCATCTGGAGCCGGTCCTGCAGGGCTGAGCGTTCCTGCTCGTTTCGACCAATCAGCTTGCTGTGGATCTGGTTCTGCAGTGAAGGGAGTCAAATGTGAGAGGGTGAGTAGGGCTCCAACAAATTATCATTTTCATCATTAATTATATGATGTTCATTGAAATGAAATGTAAATAGATAAAAAAAAAAATGCCCATCAGAACTTCCCAGAGTCTAAGGAGACATCTTGAACAGACCAAAACCAAAAAAATATTCAATTTACAGTGATACAGTGAATGTTTGGCATTATGGTTGTTAAAAGACGTACGATTAACTTGTTATCAAACTTGTCGACAACTTACTTTTCTGTTAATTTTCTTATAGATTATTTGAATAATCGTTTTAGGAGACAAATCAAACTGCACTGACCTTTGCACCATATATCTGTGTATGCAAGAAAAGGACTTACATGTGTGTATACCCTCTATTACTGACTGACAGTGTGTACGTTGCACTGTGTCTGACCTGGCTCTCCAGCTGCAGGGCTTTGAGTTTGACCTCTCGGAGCTCAGCCTGAGCCTGGGCCTCCCTCAGTCTGACCGTCATCAGTTTGTCCTGCAGCTCGTTCATTGCGTTCTTCTTCGGGGATTCCTTCCAGTGGCCGCCGCCTCCACCTGTGCTGCTGCCACGGGACATGTGATGCTGCAGAAACACAGAGTGCACAGGTGTAACTCACCTGCCACTGCACAGATGGGGCACATGAACATGCACACACACGTAGTTTATAGAGACACAGCAGAAGTTTGTGTGTGTTACCTGCCAGCGCTGGTTGAGCTCAGTGACGGTGTCCTGCATCTCCCTGAATGAGCGCAGTGTCTCCAGCTCCCTCAGCTTCATCTGCTTCACCTCCTCCTGCAGAGCAGCCATGTTGTTCTCATCCGGCAGGCAGCTGCTCCTCTGGATGGACAAACATGTCATGTTTACAGTTTAAAGGCACATAGGTGCTTTAAGCTAAATGCTAACATGCAGAGGTTAAGCAGGTATTATACCTGCCAAACGTTATGATGTTCGTCTTAGTTTAGCGTGTTAGCATGCTAACATTTGCTAATTAGCAGTAAACGCAGTACAGATGTAGGCAGATGAGAATGTCATTCATTTTGAAGGTATTTGATCATAAACCAAATTTTGACCTGAAGTTAAGGAGTCAACAAAGTTATTACAATCCATCCTGCAAGGGGGCATGAATGTCAATTCAAGTCAATTCAGTGGTTATTGAGATATTTCAGCTTTAGCTTTCAGTAACAGTAAAATCATCATCAGGAGGTGTTGTGTCTCAACACCTTATGAAGTACAACCGAAAGCTTGAAACCTCAAATATGCCTCTATCATCGTTTGGAACAACTTTACACTTTGACAGTTTAGTTAACAGTAAACAGATCATCTTTAACACATTCGCAGTTGCAGATGCCTGCTGTCTCCACTCATCTCTCACACACTGTTCTCTCTCGCATGCTAAATGTCTTTGCCTGTTCGCTCACCTTCTCCAGGTCGAGGACCTTGTCTTGCATTTCCTTCATCGCTCCCAGCAGTTCGGCCTCGCGCAGTCTAGACTGCTCCAGCTGGGTCTGTAGATTGTTCACAAACTGCTCTGTGCACTGAAACAAACATCACTGGTGTTACACAGCTATATTGTATAACAGGGCAGTGGGGCTCAATACCAACGTTGATCATTTGTTGATCAGTTTTATTGAGATTGTGTTGGTATATGGACATGTATATAAATAGACTGATCTTGTTTGGGCCTCAGACGAAATCCTTCAACAGTTTTTTTTGTTTTATTGTCATATGCACACTAGTTGCAGATGATGGAGTTAGTCATGACTAGGAGTTCACCTCATCTAGGATTACCACAGTGCTTCAATGGGTGTCAATTATGCCACAAGCTGCCGTTATATCGCTTTCTCTTTCGTCTCTTCTGCTGAGAAAACAGCAAAGTATTCACACATTTGGGGAAGGCAGAAGGAAACTTGCCGCAATACATTTGATTCCTTGGTTGCAGCCACAAACCAAACAAAAGTTATTGCGTTATTCCTCATTTCTGTAACAAATAAATCAAAAGCATCAGTTACAGCATGATCATGATCATCTGCAGCTAGTCTGCATGAGGCATCAAAATAAAAACTGTTCAAGGCTTTTAAACAATGTCAGTAGATTTTTGTCTTCTGCGACTGATGTTCCCAGTAAATGTCTGTACAGTAACCCAAAATAGCTGCAAAGTGAAGTTGGTATCAAGCTTCACTTCTGCACCACGGACTACTGTACATGTTTATGTCACCACATCAAAGTGAAACTACAAAGTTAGCGGTGTGAGAGCAGCAGAAAAACAGAGAGGGCTGAGTGGAAAAATACTTTCCTACAATGCAAAATACAAAAGCTAGAAATTGGGCAAGTACATAGCGTGCATAAAGGAGTCTCGATTTGTCATTTTGGGCTTCTCAGTCTTGGTTATCAAAGAAGACTGAGTGTCTGGAGGTGTGTGAACTCTGGTGGGTGATGGGTGCCAGCAAATCTGAGCTGGAATAAAATCACTCGTCACGATGGCGTCATTTAGAGTGCTCGGATCCTACATTCAAAAAAACCCAAATAATAAATAAATGACTTGTATAACATTTGTTTGGTTCACGTCGTTTACTTCCTCTTCATTCTGTGGGAACGTATGCAGCATTGAAAAGAGAGAAGTACAATGTATGAATTTTGTCACACATCTTATTGTCACAGATGAGTGTGACTTGCTGACATGACTGCGTGAATTTGAACTGAAAGTCTTTTGTAAAGACCAGAAGGGTTTGTTTTTGTCTAGGTTAGCAAACAGCTGCTACTGTATGTAGAAAAATAACATTTTGCTCTTCTTATTTTCCTAATTACTTTCTCCTCCAACAGCATCATATAAGGCGGCACCACAAATCACATATACGCAGAAGAATACTAAGTCTCCTGGGCGAATGTAACAAGTAACAAGACCACAATGTAAAAATACTCCATTACAAGTAAAAGCATTGAAAGTGTTACACAAGTATTATTCCCAAAATGTACTTGAAGTATCAAAAATAAAAGTACTCAATGCATAAAAATTGCCCCTGTGAGTGTTATACTATTAAATATTATCATATTAGATTATTATTGCTGATGCATTCATATATAAGTACTATTTTACTGTTGTAGTTGGTCGAGCTTTTAAATACATTACGTACTGTTAGGTAGTTTAACCTATAACAAAGCATCATATTTTATACATTTATTATATGTTTTGAATGTAAAATCCAGCTGTCAAAATAATGAAGTGGAGTGTGAAAGTACAATATTTAGTAGAAGAGTAGATGTATAAAATACCTCAAACTTGTACTTAACTACAGTACTTGAGTAAATTCTTATACGTAAATAATTATTATAGCTGGCATCTCTAGTCGCCTTCATGACACAGAAATAAAAAAACAAAACAAAAAACGCATCCTAAGTCATTTTACAAACTCACTTGTTTTCTCTGACATTTTCTTGATGAGACAACGTTTTAATTTGTGGTTTGTGCAGTTTGAGTCCATGTTTTTATCATCCTGTCAATCATCTCTTCTGTTTTCTCATTCTTTTACGTCCTTCTGTAAAGCAATACTACTACTACTTCTACTGCTACAACTAAGAATAATAATACAAATACAAACCTGATTAACACGCTTATACTTAGGTCAGGGGGTTCAAGAAGCTTTGATACAATCTGCATATTGAGTATTTCAGGTCGTTCGGTTGCAAAACGGGTCTTGTGTTTTGGTGGCTTGTGTTGCATACATATGAACTTCTACAATTTTCCACTGAAGTCTTAAGGCAATCTGTGTTGCAATTAGTTCATTCAAGTCAAACACAAGCTGCTATGAATCTGACCTGAGACTGAATGTGTGCTGTGAGATGACTTGACATCTTTAAGAAAAGTCAGAACCTTTATTGGGCAAGTGTGCAGATAATCTGTCAACATTATGTTTGTTAATAAAGGAAGAGTTCAACATTTTGGGAAATACACTTACCAAGAATTCGCTGAGAAAACTGACACCACCCTCATGTCTGTTTGTTAAATATGAAGCTAGAGCCAACAGACACTTAGCTTAGCATAGCATAAAGACTGGAAACAGGGGGAAACAGCTAGCCTGTAACTCTCTGTTCGTTTACACCAATTTGTGTTTTATACGGCTTAAACAAAGGAGATATAACATGTTAATTATTGATCTTTAGAGGTGCTTGTAGGCTGATTTTGTCACCTTTGGACAGAGCCAGGCTAGCTGTTTCCCCCCGTTTCCAGTCTTTATGCTAAGCTAAGCAAAGTGGCTGCTGGCTCTAGCTTTACATCTAGCAAACAGATATGAGAGTGGTATCAAGCTCCTCTTCTAACTCTCAGCAAGAAAGTGAATAAGAGTATTCCCCAAAATGTCAAACTAGTCCTTTAAGATTGGAAAATGGTGTTTGCCTTATTTTCTCTATTTTAAATAACACTTTCACAATATCAATACTTTTAGCTCTTTTTTTTTTTTTTTTTTTTAAAGATTTTGCACATAAAAGCAGCACTGATTTTGAAATCAGTTAACCATCTCTTGACCTCATGAACCATTACCTAATAAACGATTCAGCAGAGAAATGCTGATTAACTGCTTCTGTCTTGAGAGAAAATCTTACAACATAAATCCCTTATTCAACATAAGTGAGGGAAAATGACATTTCCTCTGCAGCCATCCTCTGTGTTGGCACAGCAGCTTCTGTTGCTACCACAGTGTTTGTGCACAGATTGTGGGTTGGCGTTTACCTTCTGTTGCTGCAGCTCTCTGATGGTGTCCTGCGCTTTCTCGAGGCTCTCGCTGGCTGTGTTGCACTGCTGCCTCACCACCGCCAGCTCCCGCTTGATCACGTAGTTCTCCTCTGCTTCCTGCGCCCTCGTCACCTGACCCTGGAACAGCAGGAGTTTAAACTTTAAAATGCAGACTACATACCAATTTAGGGAGAAGGTTAATTCTGGGCATCTGGGAATGCAACATTATTATGCTTAAGGGGAACTTACACGCTTACATGGTGCATTGCAGATTTTGTTAGCCTTTAAAGGAATAATTTGACATTTTGGGGAATATGCTTATTCGCTTTCTTGCAGAGAGCTGGCTGAGAAGATTGATACCACCATCTGTCCATAAAATACTAAAGCTACAGCCAGCAGCTAGTTAGCTTAGCTTAGCATAAAGACTGAAAACAGAGGGAAACAGCTAGCCTGGCACTTTCCAAAGTTAACAAAATCTGCCTATCAGCACCTTTAAAGCTCACTAATTAACACGTTATATCTCTTTTGTTTAATTTGTTCAAAAACTGATACTGTAAAACTGTAACTATAAAAATGACAAGTCTGCCAGCCAAGAAATATTCCGGCACATAACCCCTCGTAAAACTACAACACGTCGTTTTACACTCGTGGTAATTAGTGTTGCCAAATACCAAATTGGTCGGAGCCAATCTAGTTGTTTCTATCTAGTTGTTTCTCCCTTGTTTCCAGTCTATATGCTAAGCTAAGCTAACCACCTCCTGGTGGTAGTTTCATATTTAGCGTACAGACATGAGAGTCTTATAACTCTCTGCAAGAAAGAAAATAAGCGCATTTCCCAAAATGTCAAACTATATGGGATATTTCATTCACATTTTGGTAAACTGTGTATTCATAATAAAGTTTTGTAATAGTAATAGTAGTGATAATAATAAACTTTTACTTGCCACATGCAGGGATTGTAAAACCTCATATTAGAATTTCCATGATGGAAAACCATACATGCATTCAGGGATTACAGGACGGTCTTGTGGACTTAACAGATATACAACATAAACAATATTCTTTCATGCACTGGTTATTGTAAAGAAGAGGGAGAGAAGCAGTGCAGGGGAGCAGACAGAGGAGGAGGAGTAGGAGGAGGAGGGAGGTGTGAGTAGGGCAGAGGACAGCGAGATCAGTGGGAAAGTGGTTTCCAGTACTCTACCTGTATCAGTCTGTCTGCCAGAGCAGCACTCTCCTACAGTGCAGCAGCGAAGGAGAGGAACAAGAGGATGAAAAAAAAGAGATGGAGAGAGAGAAAGACAGTGGGACACCAGGGAGGATAAACCACAACAAAACCCAAGAGGAAACTCAGGGAAAAGAAAGAAACGGGATCACAGGTTGAGGAGTCAATCATTGGAAACAATCGTAGAGATGTTTGTGATGAAAAAAAGAGGCAGCAGTGAGATCACTCAGACGTGTTTCAGAGAGGAAGAGAAGATTAAAAACTGCAGTGTCTCTTAATATCAGAGTGCTGGAGCAGAGAGAAAAAACCTCGCTTGCAAAAAGAACCAATCGCAAGCATCCACACCCCACACACACACACACACACACGACAACAATAACGACAGCGACAACAAGTTCCCCAGGAGAAGAAAACCAACAGGAGAGAAGGAGCTCACGCATTTAAACCCACTGCATTATCTCGTTACGGTGTTAAACTAGATCTGATCAAAAACGTGAAGAGTCCTACACTGAGCAATCTGGCTGTTTCGTCTCAACGATGCTGCATAAACCTGATTTACTTTAGCATTTAGATAAGCTGGGATCAAAGCCCATCTCTTACCTTCTCCAGTGTCTCAATCCTCTGCTTCAGCAGCCTGTTTTCTGTGCGTAACCTCTGTGCAAAGAGAGAGAGAGGTACAAAACAATGATATAGCTTATTCATTTTAAAAATCCTGGTTAAAGGTGTACATAAAACACATATATAAATACAATACACACACCTTGATCTCAATTTGTTCCTCCATTTCTTTGTTCTTGATTGTGGTATATTCTTTTTCAAGTCTGATAAAACATAACAACACATTATGCAATGTTACCTCAACATTTAAATGTTTTTTTTTAAACTTAATCGCGTGGTTGCTGTGCTTCGTTGATTGGTGGTCCATCTTAACTATAATGCTTAAAAAGCAAAAATCAGTGCAACAACCTCAGCATTAGTAAGACAGAATTACAAATCCTACTGGGATACATGAAGCCCGTCCAGCCTGAGTCTCACTAGTCATTAGTTGAGTAACGAGCACTCTTACTTCTTCATCCTCTTGGGGTTGTATTTGACCTGGTAGGCCCTGAGGATCAGCTTGTCTGGGCAGCTGTCAAACTGGTGGGGGATCACCTTCTGGAAATGCTGGCAGACCCGGAGGGAAACACACACAAGATTAGAGAGCTCAAGACAGACAAAAATGCTCATTTATATTCAATAAAGAAGCAGGCAGAAAACATTTTGGAAGAGCGAAGAAGAGCGGATAAGGCCTAACGTTGGCTTTGTGGTGAGCCAGCAGCTGCTGCATTTCTGAAACAACGATGGTTCTGATACACTGTGATTCACAGACGACAAAGTTTATATATTAATATATCAATAAGTTGAAGAAATTAAGTTCACAGATATACGTACTATATTTCATAAACTGAGATGAGACTTAATCATTTCAGCCATTTTTCAATCAAAAATGCCAAAATCCTCTGGTTCCAGCTTTTCAAATGTGGAGATTTGCTGCTTTTCTTTGTCATATATGATAATAAAGTGAATATCTTGTGGGTTTGGACTGTTGGTCAAATAAAACAAGGAATCTGAAGAACCCAACATTGGCTTTGGTAAATTATAATGGGCATTTTTCACTATTTTCTGACATTTTATCAACAAAACGGTTGTTCAATTAATCAAGCAAATAATCGACAAATTAATCAATGATGAAAATAACACTTATAGGTTGTTGCGGCCCTATTTACTACTGCATATTATCCCAATAGCAAGAGAGAAAAGAAATGGTAAAAGCATATAAAGAGTGTATAAGTGAAAGAAATACAACAACCTGAAATACTTCTTGACTGCTGACAGGTACCTAAATTAACTATTCTCTAATACACCGGTTTGGTGGGTTTCCACTAAGGTGTTAATTCTCTCCTGTATTACTGTTAACACCACTGTTTCTGTTTTGAATGAATGTGACCGAGTGACGCATATCTATCGTTCAGATCTGTAATTCAGGAAGCTTGCGTGCAAAAGGGAATGTGGGACGTGGAGCCTATGACTCGTGGTCCAATCTGTACATGAAACTAATTTCTGCAGCAAGCAGCATAAAGCTTACCTGCGACATGCCCTCCATGTCCAGCTGAATGAGGTCAGTCTGGTTGTACTGCAGGATGGCCAGGCCCACACGGAAGATAATCTCTAGGCCCTACAGACAGGTCATACGTTGTATAATATGTGTTGAGCTGAAATAACAGATTAGTAAACCGAATATACACAGTCAAACACATCTTCGGATACATAAAAACACATACTCCAAATGTTTCCTACCTCATACATGAAAATATCAAAGATGCGTGTGGCGACAGGCAGAGGGAGGAAGGTGAGGAAAAGGGTGAGGAACCAGGACGAGGCATACATTGATGTGTGGAAACTCTGGGATCGGAAATGGACGTTGAGCTCTGGAAGTTGCTCCTAAGGTAAAAAGAAAAAGAAAAAAAAGAGCATGATTTTAAGCCTCAAATATAGTCAAAAAGACATAAAGAGAAAGCGATGTGCTGGAGATATAAATGAATGATTTGCTGCCCCTTTGTGGATGAGTGTTACACTGCAGGCCTCATGTTTGTTGACAGACTCTCCTGCTTCCTCTTTACCTGTAGCAGATACTCAAACTGGTAGATGCAGAGGCCCAGCTCGGCCATGCTGGGTTTGAACAGCTCCCTCAGACGGTACTCCTGCATTAGACGCACAAAAACACAAAACGCCTCCTCCTCGGGCATCTGGGAGGAGGTGAGAGGGGTGAGTAAAGTTCCCTCATTAGGCATAAAGTAGAAATCGCTTATGTTGAACAGGTTATTAAGCAGTGACTCCCATTGATAACCTCTAGAGACAACATAAATGCCTTGCAATTTTTCAAAAACCTGCTACATAATCAACTGTTTTTGGGGGTAGTTATCATAGAAATCTAGTGGGACTGACTACAATGAACCTCAGACGTGCTTGTACTGAGACTTGAGGCAAAATATCCTCATTAAGCATCATGTTCTTGAAATATTTCATCATTACCTGCATAAGCAGCAGACCAACGATGAATGCGCTGCCTTGGCAGTAGCCCACCTCTCGATCCACCAGAGAGTACGCCTGAAAAACACACACACGCACACACGCATTACATTTGCTATGTGCTGTATTTATAGAAAGCAGCACAGATGACATCTGTAATCCTGACAGCATCAACAAGTCACCAGAGGTCCCTTCATTTCCTGCGCATCTGAGCTACCAGGGAATTCGATTGATGTCTAGACGGTCAACAAACTTGTTTCCATGGCTGTGAACAACAAATCTCCACATTATTGTTTCCCTTCAGATTTTGTCTCATGAACAAAAACACATTAGGAAGGTTACACAGTTACCACAGGAAGAAATGGTTCAAAATGGCACTTGATTGTTTGACTTTTTGTCAGTAGTACTACATAGCACTTGCCTGTCATGCAGAAACAAACAATTTTGACCAACACTTAATCATTTAATTCAAATTACCAAGCACCAAACATTAGCTGTTTCCAGTTTCTCAAATGTTAAGATTTTCCTGCTTTTCTCTGTTTTATATAATTGTAAATTGAACATCTTTAGGTTTTTGGACTGTTGATCGGACAAAACCAGCATCACCTTGGGCTCTGGAAACTTGTGATCAGCATGCTTTTAAATAATTAAAGAAATAATCAACATATTAGAAGGTACCCAGTGGAGTTTAGCACTATGGATGTATCAATGAGTAGGTCCCATTTTGTTTGTATTGTGCAGGTGCGTGAACATGCGGGCAGAGCGATACACATTCTTGCCGCTATTCTTATTCTGCTGATCGATAGTTGGTGATTGGTAATTTAAAAAAAATACATCTTTGGGGCTTTATCTTTATTAGATGGGAACCAGTCGAGAGTTGACAGGAAATTAAGGAATGACAAAGGTCCCTGGCAACATTGCCAGCATCTTGAACCCCTAGGCCACCTGACTGTTAACAATGTTACCAGCACGCAGTCTCTACTTCATAAATGACTATATAACGTCATTTGAAACACTGTACCCACAGTCAGACACACATACACGTGCAAACAAAGACATTTATTCCAAAAGACACAAGGCTCATCTTATCATAGAGGCTAAATATCAAGACTGAGACGTTCAGACCTTGAGGTAATGTGAAATGCTGCAGTGCTCACCTTCATGACGTTGAAGAGGACTTCCTGTCCCAGGCTGTCCTGGCCTTTGAAGAACTCATGCTCGGGGTAGGTGCGGGCGATGTCTCTGCGGATGAGCTTCTCGCAGGGGGATGACATCTTTAGCAGCTCAGAGTACTGGTTCTTCACCGGCATGTCAGTGGCGTTGCCCAGCAGCTGCCAAACAATGGCCCGGAAATGATGAGGGATGCCCTTTCTGATCAACTCCTGGAGGGCAAAGAGAGAGAGAGACGTTAAAGAGGATTAATACCTTGCTCCTTTATGTAGTGAGTAGGTAAGTATCTCTTGAAGAGCAAAGAGCAGGCAGATGAGAGAAGAGGAATTATTTATGTAACGATGAATAGCAAGACAATTTAATATCATTTCATAATTAAAAACAGCCACTCAGTACATTATGATGCATCACTCTTCACAACAATTCTTCACCCTCTCGTGTTTTTCATTAAAACCAAACTCCATGTCATTTTGTTTTTGTGTCTGTAGAGTTTGCAGGCAGCCATTGTCACTTTGCTTGGTTTGTCTGCTCTCCCATTTTGCCCTGACTCATTTTGCTGTCCGCTCTCTCATCCATCTTGTCTTCCCCTGGGTTTTCTCTTTTTGTCACAGAGGACACAGAGAGGAAAGGAGGAGAGACAGAGGATGCAGAGAGAGGCGTATTGGTGTACTCATATTAAAACTATTGTGTAAACACGTGGCAACGGAGTCAGAGAGAGATCTTGAAGGTTTTCTTCCCAGACTCTGTTCAGTTGTAGGGAAACGTCAGTGAAAATAAACCCTGGGCTCTCAGACAACACTGAGCTACATGTTTCTGACACACACATGCACACAGCTAAAAAGGACGCACACTGTGACCTTATGAATAAAAACAGACCAGTGACAAAGTCTGTGTGCGGATATAGACGGCCAACCAGCTTCTGCATAAAAGGTGCAATGAGTCAGGGATTTACGGGGCTCTCTTTGTGGTTTGTTCCGTAAAGCGATGCAGTAAACATCCCGTGAAACCTGACCAACAAGATGTAAAAAATAAAATGAGGAGGGTGATGATCTTCATACCGATGATCTTACTGTTAATTACATTCAGGGACTCATTCTTAGGAAAATGCTGCATGTGACATCACAATCTTTAAACGTCCCTGATCCCCACCTTCAGGAGTTTGTCCTTCTTGCGTCTCCACTCTTCCCACTCGTTGACGATGCGGCCCCACAGGATCCAGGTGTCCTCCTCCAGGTGTGACAGGTTGGAGGAGGCCGAGGAGCTGGACACCAGTGAGGAGCCGCTGTTGCGCCGTGAGCCGCTCATCGACCGCATGGACTTGGAATCAGCCTCCAGTAACCTGCGTGAAGAGACAGTTTATGAGGACAGGAATCTCAAATTACAATTGATTCTTTCTGATGGAAAAGGCCCATGATTACATGGCACAGCATGTTTGCCCTATACAAGATTGTACACACATTGGTGAGTGACAGGGAAGCTAAAATGAGCATTAGGAGTCACTGGCAGGCAGATGTGACATTAAGGCAGACTGTGACATTGCGAGGATCAGTGCAGTTTGTGCACAACCTTGCAGAGGCACCAGGAGCCTCAGGGCTTGTTACCTTAAACTACAGAATCAGAGGCCCATGAGGATATTACACACACAGCTGTGATGGCTGGAGGAGGAATTGTACAGTATGTGGCTCCTTTTTCTTTTAAAAGTGATTTACTGTCTTTTGAGTCCCTGATGGGGTTAATAAAGTCTAATGAAAACTAAATGTAGTTTAGTTTCTGCAGTGGTGGGTACATTTTCAGATAATATCCCTGAAGAAACAGATCCTGAACTGATTAAATAATGAGCTTCCTGAAAGAACATACAGTAGCATCCAGAGTACATGTATGTGTTTTACTTGTTATTGAGTTTAGTGACCCAAGTGTTCTTCTGATGGAGAGACTCTGACAACAGGAAGTCGTGCTGGTAATGTGAATAATGAAGCGGCATTCTTGTCAGTGTGTGTCAGATATCACTCTGAGAGAAAGTAAAATCTTTGTGGTGTTTATTGACAATATAATTTTAATAATGTTTGTATTGCAATGATATATACTGTATGACAAACACTAGATGAAATGGGAATGTTAACCTTTTTGTTTTCAATACTAAGGGGCGACAGTGCCTAAAATCAACTGGTGACCTAATCCCAGTGCTTCTGTTCTTCTTCTTCTTCTCAAACTTAAAATGTTACAAAAAGAAACGTTTTCCAAAGACAAACACTGATATACTGCCCAGTGCCCACCTAGTCAGTGTTTTGTAAAACACTAACCTACATACCCATTTTTTGTTATTACCCAGTGTATTTCTTGCAGATGTAGGGCACACAGATTTATGATTCTAGGTCAAATTGACATTGGCTTGTGGTCATCTTACACAAATCCCTTTGCACTGTTACACACCTTGAACAATGACAAGGTTTCCAGTCCAAAGGGATCTGTGTCTAAAAACGCTGCGAAATAGAGTATTACACTATTTCTCCAGAAATCCCTGTGACTACAGCCTTAAAGCAGCTGAAATGTATTATTTGAGTATCAAATGTGGACTGTAAAACATTTTGTTTCACTGTTTAATGGAGCACAGTTGCTGCAGTCTGCTTGGATTCGTGATGGTTAGATTAAATCAAAACATCCATAGAAATGTTTTAAACCACCCCTGCTGGTATCCATCTGTATGCTTACTTTTTCACAGGACTGAATCAAGTCAATCTTCTCATACTCAAAAGTTAGACTGGGGTTCGAGTATCACTTTAAGCCTCACAAATATTACATGCACTCTTAAAAATCAGGGAAAGATCAATTTAAAAGCTCTCGCCAGGCCAGTGAAGGACAGATTTTCTTCTTCAGTTTAGCAAACTTCTGGGAGTTCTGCAATATTCTGTTTATTTTCATCAAGGTAATTAACTGAGGACGGTACTATTAGTGGTTGCTATGTACGGCACAATATTTGGCATTTAATACAGAAAAAGTTCTCTGTGTGGGATCACAACTCACACACTAAAAATGTATGTGAAACTGTACAATTTCAGGATGATGAACAGCTATCTAGTTTGCTGACAACCTGTACCACTATCGTCTTTTTACAAACGGCCCCTAGAGATCATATTTTTCATCCCCTATCATGAAGTTCTAATTATATCCCATATTAGACCATCTCATTAATTAGTTGCTGTTTTAACGCTACCTTCAACCCTCATTATTTTCTGTACTTCAGCCGCTGCAGCTGAAGTCAAACTGAAAGTACACTTTTAACTTGACCTATTTGCCCGTTCTTTCATCTTTATTCTTGAGTTTGTGTTCTTGTTTGATCAGGAGATTTTACTTCAAACATCAACTATCTACAGTTTACAGACTTTTCTTGTCCATTGTCATTTCTTTGGTTAAATTATTCTTTTAATTTAATTACCCTACCTTACAGGTACAACGACACTGAACTGACCACACCAGATGACAGTTGGAATAAAGTTCAATTCAATTCAATTACATTTTATTTATACGGCATAGTGCCAACCCATAACAAAAGTTCTCTCAGGGCACTTTTCATAAAGGGCAGATCTAGACCGTACGCTTTGTAATATTATTTACAGAGACCCAACAATTCCCACCACGTAATATCCAGAAGAGTCTGTCGGATGTGTGTCGGACTTCAAACAGCTTCAGGTGAAAAAGGCAAATCTGGGCGTAGTTCTGATTGGCCCCGAGACGGTGTAAAGTGAGGCAGAGTGGGGACAGAGATAGGCGACGAAGTCTGCTAGAGGGGGCCTTTTTCACAGTTGGTGTTGGTACGCCTGTCAAGCTTTCCGTTCTCGTACGGCATGAACATGTGCAGCCTTTCTCATATCCAACAACGATCAGGACAGAGCTGTTTATGTTATCTTACTTTTTTTTTTTTTTTAACATAACCTTTAAACAAAAAAACTGATGTAGTTAGTTAATGATGTGCTCCTTGGCCTTGTAAGTAACAGTTGATTACTGTATGTAGTAAGCTAATTAGCTGGACATGCTAATGACTTCATCTTATGTTAGAGCTGATTAATCTGTTCCTTACACTTTTCTCTTATTTCTTTGCTTTTGGAAAGGCAAAAAAACAAAAAACAAAAAAAAAAACAGAAAAGAAAGACAGGACCCTTCAAACTCTACAAAACACCAGCATGTGGACAAATCCAAAGCTCGACAGGCCTGCTGTGCCCAGCTTGGGTTGCTAAGTTGCTAGGGGGAGGGGTTTAGCAAACAGTCAATTATTAGGAAGTTTAAAACTTTACATACACCCATTCAACAGTGTTAACTGGTTGATCCTGCTACTGTACACCTGTAATAACTGTTTGGTTTTCACTCCAATAGTTAAACATGATGATGTATTGTTCTCACCTGTTCTGCTCCTCCAGTTTGGCCAGCAGCTCCAGTTCATCAGGACTCAGGTTCTCCGAGTCTGCCGGGGAGGCCGCTGGTGCCGACAGCACTGCATCATGGGAAGATGAGTCTGGGCTGAGCACTGGGCTGCCCGTTGACGGTGGGTCTGGGTCCATGCCGGGAGGGGAAGAAGGGCACTCTAGCTGAGGGAGAGCCCCACTTGAGCCCTCTCTTTCTGGGCTGCCGCTGGGTATAGACATGGCGGTGACGATGGAGTGGGATGGGTGAAGCAGTGTGGGTGTGGTAAGAGGGTCTTCCAGTCTCACTGTTGGTCTCCCGCCTCAGCGAGCCTGGCTGTCGCCTGATTGGCCACCTGGCTGGCCGTGGAGCCAATACGATCAAAGGTCTTCAAACCTGTCAGGGAGGCAGAAAAAGCTGAATGAAAATGACCGACCACAGATAATTAAAGGAGCAGCAGTTAACATGTCATCATCAAAACTAACGTTACAAATATGTCCTCCAATCGTACAAAACCTGTGGCTACACCGCATGATATGTCCAGCCTTGTATCTTTGAAATAAGAGTAGGACTGTAACAAAAGACAATTGTCCTTACTGATTAATCAGTCGGTTATATATATTTTATTAATTGTTTAGTCTTTAAAATGCCCATCACAATTTCCCAGAGCTTTAGGTGATGTCTTCAAATCTCTTTTTTTGTCTGACCAGCAGTCTAAACCCAAAGATATTACATTTACAATGATATAAAACGGAGAGAATGAAAAAACAAATCCCCAAATTTGAGAAGCTTTTTATTGCTTGATCAGTTATTAAAATTGTAGTCGACTATTTTTTTTGACGGTTCTGCACTAAAATAGGGTTTTTTCTTTTTAAAAACAGAAGCTATAATTTGAACTAAAATCTGTAACTTCTGGAGATCCAAGATACTTGAACATGTATTATTGAAAATGTTAAGATTTTGTAATAGTTAAACTTTTTGCCTTGTGATTTTTCACTTCAGTAAATACTAGAACATTTTTATATGAAGATAACACTGTTAATTATAGCAATATTGTTTTGGTGAATGGCGCCCACCTCCAACAGACAATCAAATGAACAAATGAAGGAGACATCGTAGTCCACCCCATGTACAAACATCCTAATCCTTCGCATTTTTAGTTTGTGCACTTATTTGAAAATTAGGAGGAGCAAAGATGTGAGATGTCATGTTTGGCTTAATGGACTGAACACAAATAAACTGGTCGTACTTGTCCAATCCACATGGAGATGCCAATAATGCCCCTCCACACCCTGGATCAAATAACTACTTTGAAGGAGTGGCCCTTAGTCACTGTAATGACATCATCGTGACTGAGATCACGGTGCGTCCGTCACTGCAGACAGACTCTGCTATCAGAGCGCTGTTTTTCTTCACACTATAGACAGTTGCCCAGTGATGCCTATGTTGTTGATGTGAAATAAACTGTTGTGATCTAGAGATTTGAGAGAAGCGAGATACAAAAGAACGAACCTGTCAGCAGTGTTATACATGACATACATGACATGACCTGATACACTGTTACTCAATTAATACCAGACTGCACGGCTTTCGGAAGAACTCAGCTGTGGTCACACGTCATGAGCGGAAAATGTCCATTAAGAGATAATAAATCAATGAGATGAATAACTGAGTGAGTTCAGAGAGATAAGGCAGGTGTCACAGAAGCCACTGGTTAGAAACAGATGAGTTTGGGGAGATTGTAATTGTTTCCCTTCTCATGTAAACTCAGGCGTGATTTCACAACGAGAAAAAAGCTTTTTCAGCCAGTGGAAAATTGATGGAACTGTACTGTTTGGGCCGAAGGCATAGTGAATAGATTCTTGGTTGATTGGGAATTTTATAAATGATAAAAAAAATAGTTGTGTGTGTGTTTTCTGACAACATTATGGAAAGGATCCCTACACAGGTGGACCTTTTTGTTAAAGAGTAAGATCATTTTTGTTTCACCTGAAACAGAAGTCTCGCTCTGAAATCTCATGAGAGGTGAGTTGTTGCAGGAAGACGATGGTGGAAACGTGAGTCAGAGTTGGAGAGAAGAGATTGTGGTGTTGGCGTACAGAAAGCGTAGCTTAGTGTATTGTCTGTTGTTAGACACTTAGAATAACAATCTGAGCCTGTCAGTGGCAAAAACAAGCACTTTTACTGGATGTACTTTGATGGGCGCAGTTGCCCACAGGGATTACATTGCAGCCATTGCAGCCCGTTTCACGGCTGCTGGCTGAGGCGATCAACTGGACTAATTCCAAACCTTTTTGTACCCATTAGTCATTTAGACCCCAAAATATATAAAAATAGGGCCCAGGTTTAAAAATACTTGAATTACCCTTTAAGGGTGTACAAGGGACAGGCATTTGTGTCTTGAGTGCAACATTTAACTTGCTAATGTTAGACAGCACATCTAGACCCTGCGCTTTGTTTTCCCTCATCATATTCATCTTTACAAATACATGCAGAAGACAGAGAGCTGAATATTAAGGGACAGCATGAATATTTCACACATGCCAGAGCACAACAAACATCCCAGAGCTTGGCTGCATATGGCAGCTACTAAAGGTACCAGAGAAGAAAAAAGGATTAAGACTCAACACACACACACACACACACACTGTATAAATATACAAACTCTGCTTATTTCTCTCTCTGTGCTGCGGCAGCTGAGGAGTTGCAAATGGTCAGTGGAAAATGAGGCAAAAGGCCAAGCTGCTGCTCTGTAATAGGGAGCAAAATGCGGAGACACAGTCCACTCCCCTGACTCTCCTGCCTCTGCATTATGGATGGCAGCTCTTTTACTAGGGGAGCCCTGTGGAAATTACTTCTGGGCACACACACACACACGACTAGCTAATAATAACTCAGGAATAATACCTATAATATAATAAATATAGGGGCAGAAGAGAGAAATCCCAGATAGAAAATCCACAACATACACAAACACTGTAGTGTAGTCATAGTCAGCATACTCAACAGCAAGAACAATACGGTGAATTGACTGAGAAAACACAAAACCAATGCAATGCAGAATTGATTTTGGCCATGTAATCAACCATGAAGGTTGACAGAAACATACAGTAGCCTGTACAATAGTGTTTGAAGCATATGATGCAGACATATACCACAAAACAAGGAGAGCAGAAAAACAGCCTGCAGGAGAAAAGAGGAGAGTAGAGGAGAGGAGCATAATAACAGTCTGAACAGGGAAAACACTGCATGGGGAAGAGACAAGGAGCACATTCATGCACAGAAACCAGCCCAATCAAAAGAGCCATTAACAAGCCAATGAGACCAATCACATTTGTAAAAGGGCTTGATCAAAAAGACAAAACTGAAAGAACGACCCTTTCATATCAAAGTAATTCCACCAACATAAGCCAATTATAGAACAGATTTTCCCAGATACAGTAGTTATTTACTCAAGTGAATCTAAATTGATCTAATTCCCTGCAACAATCACAAAACTGACAATGACAGTCTGCCTTTTCTTCTAACACTGACATCATCAGACACATGGGTGAGCCTCAGGCAGTGGTGCATCTGCCTTGTCAGTTATATATTCACCTCGATCCCAGCAGTGAGACTGAGGTGAGCTCTATTACTGACAAAATGTATAACTGTACTCGACACTTGTGGATGTTTTCACCTTGATCTCAATACTCAGAAACCCTTCAGTGAGTGGGCAGTAAAGCTGAATACAGCAGGCTCATGTTCACCATCCTGGCCAGTCTGTGATACTTTAAATCAAAGGCACAAGAGTGAGAATCAATATAATGTTGATGAGACGGGATCTCTCTGGACCGAGCCCCCACTCACTGCTGCTTCATGACAAGACGAGTTTGGATTTCAGAAAAATATACAAATCTCTCCACCTGAGTTTCATTTGGTCCAATCTGCTGAGTTTAAGTTACTGTTGAGGGGACTGACTCTCTACTGCAGATCCACATTAGGATTTACTCAGCTGCCACAGCCATCTTCTTTTATTCAGTGATACAGAATACCACCATCCATCCAGGAATCTGTGGTATTAATTTGCATCATAGCACTTTGCTGCATCAATTGAGTCCAGATGAAATAAAAATCAAACCTGTTCTCAGGCAGCTGCAAGTGCCAAGATGTGTATCACACAAGTAGCCAAATCTAAGCGAACTGTTTTCACCTTACCTTACAACATCTTAACTTTAAAATCAATAACATAACAGCCACCCTCAAACTGGTCACTTTATATATAGAGCGTGTTGAATGTGGTACTACTTGGGCTGGGAGTTTGGATTTATGGCAAAATAAATAATAAGCACGTCCACTTCCAGGATAGCTACCTGCACAGACCCCCAAGAGCTTGCATCCATATTACATGGTTAACTGCGAGAACCACATTTGTTACCCACAGCCTTGCATAATAGCCAATTGTATTTCAGCTTTTTAAAAAGCCACCACACACTTGGGACATGAATCTGTAATAAGGATGTCACCAGATTAAACTGTTATACCTGGCTGATGAATTGCATTTAAAAAACAAACCCACAAGTGCCATGAAAACATCTTACTGTTAGCGACGACAGTACAAAAGAAGAGATACTTCAGAGAGATTTCAGCACTACAGAGGGCTATTCAGCTGTGTCACTGTGGTCAGGCTACACTGTTAAAGGTGTGAGTCATGCAGGACTACAGCAGAGTGGTACTAAAGCTCTCTCTCACACACACACACACTAGTTAATGGAAGGACATTGTGAAGGTCTCTGACAAAGCAAAACAAGCCCAATTTCCTGAGCTTGGCTGTTGCTGTGTATGTAACAGCAGGCTTGCTCTAATGTCATTGTGTACTTGGGAGAAACTGCAGAGGACTGAGAGATAAAAGGCGGGTTTCATTGTAATCCATTAAAATTTTTGTTTTCAAGCATGTTTAGTGTGTGTGCACCACATGAAAGGTGACTGTTTAGCATGCGCATGTCTTCATGTTTATTGTGTCCATGTTTATATTCCTTAAGTTCCACATCAGCATGTGTGTGTGTGTGTGTTGCCATGTATGGGCACAGTTAGTGTGTGACCTGTGTATGAGTGCTGCTGTGTGATAGATATATGCGCAGTTTTGTTTGTTTATGTTTAGTCTCTTCTTGACTGATATCACCTTGCACAACTATGGCATTGTGTAAAGTCCACGCCTGAACGCATCCTCTCCAAGCTCTCACTGTCTACAGAAACAGACAGCGCTATTGTTTCCTCCCCTTCTCTCTCTCTCTCACACACACACACACACACCACCTCCAGTTATCCAACATGAACCCACGTCCCCTTTGCCCCTCCATGCTTTTAATGTCGTATCTGTGGTTAGCATGCAAACCTTGGTGCAGGATGTGTCTGATTTACAAAATACTTTTCATTGGTGCAAAGAAGCTTTTCACTGTCACCATCTGGGCTTGGTGACGTTGAGCTGGCCTGGGGCAATTAAAATAAGGAGGGTTAAAAAAAAAAAGAAAAAGAAAAGAAGCAAATACCCCCTTTGATCTCATCACAACGCCCACCAACAACAGATGCATCCATATATTTCCTGTCTGCAAAATAAGCAAAGACATATCACAGTGCCATCACAGACGCTCTGAGGCGTAAATTATTTCCCCAGAGGCCCAAAAAACATAGAAACACAAAAATGGAAAAACCTGACCGGCATTTTATGAAAGAAAAACTGAGATATCAGCTAGTTTTCGTAGGGAACCTGACCCTGCTGATGTGTCACCCCGCCCTCTTCTCCTCCCCCCTCGGTCTGTGTGTGTGTGTGTGTCTCGCCCCCAGGGCCTTCCAGCCTAGACATTAAAGGCGACCCCTTCGTTAATCCGTAGCTGCTAACCTCGCTGTTGTTCCAACTCCTGACCTCATGTTTGGTTACTGACACGTGGACTGTTCATTTCCACACTATTCATCTGCAGGACCCACTGTTCTTGTGACTGCTGTTGGGCTCGACGTTGCTCAAAGCGTCCCATTGTAAAGGAGGAATGTGTTTTTTTCTGATACTGCTACTTAAAGCTCTCTCCCTCAATGTTTGTGAAAGCCATGACGGGAATGACTCGATTAGATAAAACCAATGCATGGAATTATTCCTCACTGCACTGATGCCGACATATTGACAAGTTAAACGCAGATACCAATCAATTTGTGTATGATGAAAGCAGGCTTTTAAATGACCAAACAGCATCTGCCTGACAGTGGTGGTAACTAAGAACATCTACTCAAGTACTGTACTTACAATTGAAAATTACAAAGTACAATTTTGAGTATTGCACTTTTGAGTACTTGAGTATTTCCATTTTACGCTACTTGATACTTCTACTTAATACTTCATTTCAGAGGGAAATATTTTACTTTTTACTACATTTATTTAACAGCTATAGTTAGTGGTTACTTTTCAGATTAAGATAAAAAATCTTAACTTAATTCTGGACTCACGATGGACAATTTAAGAAAATAAAGGATCAAAATTGATGCAGCAGAGATATCGTCTTTTTGATTCTACTCATTCTTCTTCCTTGTCAAAACCGGGTGCCTACATTACCCACGATGCAACTCGACCGCCAACAGCTCAGTCAGAGATTCGGGAGAGTCATGCTAGCAGCGGCTAATGTAGCCTCGAGCAGAGATGAGGAGTGGGCTACAGAGGACTGGTAAGCTCACTGCTTTCCAACTCCACACCCACACAGATGTATTTCTTTGTAACTGAAACTGACTCAAGTGACATCACTTGAGGCAATTTATCAGACACAAAAGGATTTATATAACTTTTTTTTCACATGTAGTAGTATTCCCCAAGGCCTGTAAACATACTTTGATGTGTAAAATTGGTGGAGTTCTCCTTTAAGTAAAATTTTGGACTTTTACTTGTAATGGAGTATTTTTAAATGGTGGTATTGGTACTTTTACTTGAGTACTTCTTCCACCACTGCTGCCAGAGTTATTCTACAGTGAATCTGATAGCACAGTGGTTTTTGTTCATGTCTCTGTGTACTGGGAATGGCTTCCTATTAACACTGAGAACATCAGCCTTCAAGCATCATCATTACAGTAATGACAGCCTGTTCTCCAAACAGCCCTCATGTACCAGCTGCACTGTATAGATTATTGAGATGTAATTGCAGCAAATGTTTTCTGGGATTTGTCCAATAGGAACTTAGTGTGACATTAAGCCTGAATGAGGAGGAGACACATTTTGGGCGATCGAAGCGACACTGACGGCGAATGTTTTCCAGACTAGGTTCCCCAAATCTACAGACCACATTCACTTTATGTGACTAATGCTTTCCTGCTCTAAATTTAGTTAGTATCCCTCTCCAGATGATTCGGTTCCCCTGAGTGCCACTGTGAGAGGAAATTGTCTAGAAATAGCCATCCCCACAACCCATCAATTACTTGACTATTTTGCTCTTTTCTACCACTGAATGGTCAGTGCTTTAGTACTAATACTGCTCAGCTTATTTAATATTTTATAACTAAAAACATGCATGATAAAACAGACTGCAACATCCACTAACCACTCACTAATCTCAAAACTGGATTACATGAGCGTGCCATGGAGGATAACTGCTAGAAACTGGGTGCTACCACAGGCACACAGCCACGGCTTAATGTGATGCCAAAGCAATGACTGACATTAGTTTTCTGGCTGCATTCATTATATCATCTTTTCATTTCATACTTTTCCAGCTGCGCTGTCACGAACAGTGATCAGTAGCCGAGCTGCTGTTTAATCACCCGTTCTGATTATAAACATCTGTTGTTTGCCTTAGAATTGGCTGTGAGAGGAGGAAACTGTCTAACACTACGAATCCACAAACAACTGAAACAAAATGAAACTCCTTCATTCTGGCATCTATGAGTACGAAAGCAATCTTCCTTTGTAAATAAACCAATCTGAAGACATTTCGCTGCCACCTAATTTGAGCTGCAAAAACCTTTTAACTTCGACATTGTTTACTCCGAAGCACAGGCACATTGATGACCCATTAGCTGACAGGACACGTCACGTTACAGATTGATTGTGCAAAGGAAGCATCACCAACAGCCCGATGTTACGACACAGGTTTCAAAATGCCTCTCACTCAGTAACACGTCTGTGTTGTTAATCATACTCCCACAGATTCACCCCGCGGTGAATCATTCCCTAATGTTCATTTTAAACAACAATACCTTGACTTAGCTGATGAAATGCTCGGTATCTGACTGCTTCAGAAATCACAGTAATTAAATCCATAAGCATGTTAGTAACGCTTATGAAATATTTGTCGTCACTGTTAAGTAATAGCCACTCAGTTTACCTATGGACATGTAAAAAAGTACATTTACTTAAGTACTATACTTTGGTACAGTTTTGATGTAGTTGTACTTTACTGAGCATATTCATTTTATGCCATTTTATACTTCTACTTTAATATTATACTTTTTACTCCACTACATTTATCTGATAGCTTCAGTTACTTTTCAGATTAAGATTATACAGAAAAAAAACCCATTTGATAATCTTATAAAATACAATGCACTGTTAAAGTTTAAACCAGTGGCTCCAAACCTTTTTGACTGCGACCCCTTTAAAAATCAGTGTCTAGCTGGGGCTCCTTGTCACGTTTCAGATGTTTGTGAGTCGTTATTGGTTCCACCAAAGAGACATTCTTCTCCGAGAGTTTCCTTTAAATAACTGCTTGAGGCCCAAAGAGGTCAAATTATTTCACAATAAAGCAAAGATAAAGAAGATTTTTTCTTCTTTCTTCTCCCATTAATCATCTCATGACCCCTCAGATTTACCAGACCCCTAGGTTGGAAACCAATGGACTAAACTACCTAACTGAACAAAAAGTATTAGCTCCACCTCAACAAGCTACAACAGCAAATGCTACTTACGCATTAATGCATCAGTAATAATCTATTAATCTAACATATCTCTCACTGAGGAACTAGCACTTTTACTTTTGATACTTAAAGTACATTTTGCTAATAATACTTATTTGCTTTTACTTAAGTAAGATTTTGAATGCAGGACTTTTAGTTGTAATGGATTATTGTTACACTGTTGTACTTTTACTTACATTAAGGATCTGAGCACTTTTTACACCACTGCCTAAGGAGACAATGTTGGCAAGGAGACCGATCAAATTACTATTGAAACAGGTGAATGAATAGAAAGGAGGGCAATATTCAGAGTAGAGTTCCTCTACAGCATTTATAATGGCCCTATGCATATTTCTGCCTCATTATTTTAACATAATTTGCACATTGGTATAAATCCAACATGCAGCAGTCTGAAAATGAGCTCACGATTCAGTTAGTGTAAAATCTGCAGGGCGACACAGATCCAGTTACAAACCTGCAGCCTACAAGAACAATAGAGTAGAGAGAGGAGATCTGTGCAGGAGCTGCAGTTGTAGTGAGCTTGAACCGCAGCAGCCAGGTCATCAAGCTGCTCTCTGTTTCCATGTGTCAGCAGAGGAGATGAAGTGCAGTGCCGTGCACACAGGCCGGGCCAGCTCCAAAACAGCCAACCAGCACGCCAGCCAGTAAGGCAAGCATGAGCCGGGACAGATGATACTGAAGGCTTTAGGGGGACAATATTTCATTTTCAAAAAATCAACCTTTTAAACAGCAAAAACTTTACTGTGGCCACCGTTTGTGTGGATGGCGCTGCTATTTAGCAAACACTGACTCAGGCAGGACATTTGGCGCAGATAAGACAGAAGAGGCATGATCTTACAACTCAGATTAATCAATCAACAGAAAATTGATTGGCAACAATGTTGACTGAACTGGTTGCAGCTTCTCAAATGTGAATATTTGCTGGTTTTCTTAGTCTTCTGTGATAGTAAATTGAGTGGACTGTTGGTTGTACTAAACAAGACATTTTGAAGACGTCACCTTGGGCTCTGGGACATTTTATGAACCAAATGATTAATAGCTCAACTGAGAAACTAATCAGCAGATTAAATCAAAACTGAAAATAATTGTTAGTTGTAGTTGTAGCCAAGGGACCTAAATCATTCATAGACTGCACCCAAGTCAAACACCCAGCCACCACTAGGGAAAACATCTACATTAACCTCAATTAATAAAGATTACATTTATACGATGACAAGTTTCACTTCTGTTGGGCACTGGAACAGAAAGAGCATGAGAGGCTAAACGCAGCCTGCTGAGTAACAATGAGACTGAATCTTTTATTTTTGAGATACAGTCGCTGGTGTGTTCAAGCAGCATCATTGGCTTGAAGCTTGAAAACAGAGTTGCATACAAAGAGACGTTGAGCATATGCAATTACAGCACTCCATGTGATAACGACTGCCTACTGCAGTTACACATGCAAGTTTATTAAAAGGTCATAATGCTCCTCTTTGAGTATTCATCTCAAGTTTTATTGCTGGAATAAGTCACTAGTGGAGTGGATCTGTCAGGGAAAAGACATAGCTTCACCCTTATTTGCACAATTTATCAAAGGCTAATCTTGTTTTAGGTGTAAGGGAAATCAGTCACTTACGACCTGGACATGTGACTCCTGTTTGCCCTGTTCTACAACCAAACACAGCGGCAGACCATAATAAACCTGGACAGCAGCAGGCAGACAAACTGTGCAGTGCAGGCAGAAGGCTGCGAGATGATATCCCTCCTCCTGTTCTTGCTGGAGGCTACACACACACGCACGCACACACAAGTGTACGCACAACTCACAGACTGTTTATCCTGACGACACTGTCCTGAGCCTATTAGCTTACCACTCTCTCACACAGATGAATAATGTGGCAGCAGCAGTGAGTGCAGAGGAAGAGGTTAGCTGGGATAAGCTGGGGTGTGCTCGCGTGTCACAAATGTTGCATGCAATCTTTTGTGTGTGTGCGCGCGCATTTGATAGTGGGATCAGATAAAGAAGAAGTTTCGAGGCTGAGGCACTTAAAAACAAGGTCACCAGGATGTGAGAATCAGATACCTGTTTCCTTGACGGTGAAATGTGTGTGAGATGCCTTTTGCATGGTGAGTGGATTTCACAGATAAGCCGGAGAGTAATCTCACTGCATGTCATACGACGATATGGTGAACCCATTACTCAGTGGTACGTCCTTAGTCATGGGGCAATGAAGCCGTAATTACAGTCAACAGAGTGAGATAATTCATTCCTTGGATATCCCCCCCCCCCCCCCAAAAAAAAGATAAGTGCCTGAGGGAGCTCTACCATTTTGTGACTAGTCAGGGATATCCTTAATCCTTCAACATCATACCCCAAAAACTAAGTCAGTTCTCTACTTTTTAGTCCACTTAGGTAAAAATGATATGTGCCTGGCCTAGATTTAAAACATAGAATCATTTAACTAAGCGGTTTTCAGTCCTGGTCCTCGTGGTTTGGAGTAATGCTGATTTCTGTCTTACAACCCTATTTAATTTACCTGTAAATCACTCTCTGATTAGATGGATACAGTCATTAACGGTCAAAACAACACTGAAAACCACTGATTTAAATGACAATTTTAGCAGAGGGTCAGTGTCTGTGGTGTTTATCTAGGACAGTTCAACAAACATGTGGATAGAGACACACAGGTGGACACAACACAGTAGCCAATCCAGCAACAATCCCCTGTTGTTCCAGAAGAAAACAGTTCTCCATTAATGATGCCAGTGACTCCTTCGATCCTTTGTCCTGCATGTTCATACTTGAAGAGGCTGTAATCCTATAGACTGGGCTGTTTGGACGTGACAGCTCATTATCCCGGCGTGCTGCTGCTTGAAGATGCCTGAACAACAGGCCTACATGCTCTGCAGTCGACTCGTGGATCAACATCTGTGGCCAAAATGACACATCATCCCCTCTTTGCGGCACCAAATATCCCGGCTTCCCACAATAAACACGATTGTGTAACGACATTAAAAGCGAGGACGGGGCGCGGAGGAGAGACAATATGGACATGGCACAGAACAACATGCTATGCTTTAGCAATAAAAAATGGTTAATAGGCTAATGAATGGGCCGTGTCTCCGTCGGCACGCTGTACGGCGGAATTTTACACAGAGATAAATGGAGCCGACGGATGAAGCTGCTGTTGACGGGGCTTCAGTCACCAGGACTCTGCGGGCCTATGTTGTTAGTTTTCATACAAACTAAGAAGCTCGTGGGCCCGTCAGTCGGCTCCACGCGATAACATTGATATTCCATTTAAAAATAAACACCTCAAATAATCAAATAAAAACCCCCCAAGTGCTTACCTGGACTCCTTTCCCATAACCGGAGCGGTGCGTTTGTCGCCGCTCCCACACCAGTCCGTCGTAAATGTCGTTATCGGCTAATTAAAATCTTAATAGACCGCCGAGGACAAACGCAGAGAGACCGTCCGAGGCAGCGCCATCCTACCGCCGCCGTTCAACCGGGAGGCAGCGCCGCGTCGCACAGCTGGTCGCGGGCCCCCCCGCACGCGGAGAGGCTTGCGTGTGCGTGTGTGTGTGTGCGTGTGCGCACTGAATTAGAGGAGAAAAATCTCCCTGTAGAGATCCGCTAAAATAACCATGACAGCAGCGCGGTGTAGCCGACGGTTCAGCGGGGACGCGGTGTAAACGACAGCGTCAATCATTGCGGCTCACTCACACAGAATGGCTGGCGTCCGGTGCCTCCTGGTGAGCGCGAGGAGGGGCGCGCCAATCGGGTTGCAGGGTGAAACACGATTGGCATGTCACGAACCAATGGCGTGTTCAGACCTTTAGAAGGACAAGAAAGAGAGCCAATCGCTGTAGAGCTTTATTCTGCGGGAAGGCGGGGCCCGCAGGTGTCATACAGCGGTGTCGGCTTTAACGGATTTATAGGACTGTATCTGTGTATAGCTACTAAATGATTAATTATGTGACAAAAAATGTTACATGTAATAGTTTCAGTCAGTCTTTTCTGTTACTGATTATATCATAGCAACCAACTGTAATACTGTCATGGTATTGCTATTTTCACTGTTATTTCTTTAAGAAAATAAAATGAATGCCCTATTTTAACTAACATTTTATTTTTTGCAAGAGTCATGGAATTTGCCAACAGCCAAAATTAGAAGTACTTGTTCTGTGTAAACTGACAGAGAATCGATGGACCGCAGGTATCCTATCACTGCACAGTGGTGAAGGAAGGGGATACTCTAATCCTTTACTTAATAAAATGTTGCTATACCACACTAAAAAAATATCTGCATTCAAAATGTTACTGGAGTAAAACTATACGTATCATCAACAAAATGTACAGTAAAGGTGTATAATATATTAGATTATTATTGCTGATCCTTTAAGTAGAATTTTTACTAGCCTATTGTATAAAGTGGTGGGCAGTTAAATCTATAACAATGCATTGTATTTTATAAGATGACGTTTGGAATATAAATCTTAATTTGTAAAGTAACTAGTAACTACAGCTGTCAAATAAATAGTTGAGTAAAAATAACAATGTTTCCCTCTAAGTTAAACAGAAGTAGCCTATAAAGTGGCATGAAATGGAAGTATGCAAGTAAAGTACAAGTATCTCAAAATTGTACTAAAGTACAGAATTTGGATAAATATAGTTAGCCTACATTCCACCACTGTCTCTGCATTATAGATTTATATACCCTCATGGTTTACAGCCCACAAAGCTTACAATGCTGAATTTAGAGTAGCCTTGTGCTCAAAAGATGTACCACTGTTATCCTTCAGCTCCTTAACTAAATGTGTAAACCATAGAACTTCACTCATATTAAGCAAGATCAGATGTGACATGAACGTAGAGAAAAAGGCTGTCATGCATGTACTGTAATAATTTTCAAGATGAGGTCGTTAAAGCATGTTAAACCACAGCCACAGTCATCACTTCTAGGCCTTGGATAACCCAGGTGGACCACTTCCTAAATAAAACAGCCATCACAGAAAAACCTGCTTGTTCAACATTCAGTACCAGTGCTTCCAATACCAGATCACTTCCACATCCATTGCAATAGTGTATGAGGTGCAGGATGATTGGACTGCAGGAGATGAGATGCTGCCGACAGCCTATGCTGTGGAAAAAGCAAGAACTGCTCTCAAGCTGAGATACAGCAACAGGAGGCTGTATAAGAAGAGGAACATGGTGGCCGCAGAGCAGAAAGAGTGGGCAAAAAGTATTGATTGATTGATAGAGAGAAATGTTATCACTTAAGCAAACATACACGATATGATGAAAATATATTCAATAATAATCATTTGTATGTCATTTTGGGAAGTGAGTTATTCGTACTTTTAAAAAAAACATCTGTCTGGTAGTGAAACAGGGATTTTGTACACTCTGTAAAAGTGCAATGTCAAACCTTTTTAGGTTCATCTGCTTGGCCCTATATATAGTAGGTAATGGGAACTGTCTTCTGTGATAAGTGAAATCGTCTCTGACTGTTCCTAAAGCTCAAACTGAAGGACTGTTTGTAACATATCTATGTAATGGCTGGCAACTCAAAAACTGTGTGAAAGAAAATGTGTTGGACACAATGATGAATGCTTGAATGTCAGACTCTATCAGACTTAATACTGTTTGTACTTTGTGGCCAATGTGTAGTATATCGCATCAGCGTTCCCAGGTTTAAATCTCAGAGTGGACATGGGTTTCAAATTTCTTTTTTCATTTAGTATCCTTTTCTCCAAATACAGGTCAGGAATTGTTATATAGCTGTAGAGCCTGTGTACCCGTGTTGTCTTGTATTTCACACAAACAGCATTGTTATCCCAGCAGTTTGGAAAGTCATACTCATCTCCGCTTTTTTAGAATTGGGCTGAATTTGAATTGTAAATGGCGATTTGATCCCGTGACCTTCCACGGTAGGAGAAACAAAGATAGTCATTTAGTAAAAGAGCATCTTTTAATCCAGTTCTGATTAGATCCCGACACCAATGCTTGTTACCATACGCAGGCCCCGAGGGATGTTCTCAGCCTTTGTACTGAGGCCCCATATAACAAAACATGAGCACACTTTGAATTACATTTAATGCCATCTGTCATCTGGCCAAATGTCTTTACTTTATTGCCATCAAGTGGACAAATTGGATACTGCAGCTCCCCTGCAAATGCTCAGGGCTGTATGGGGAATATCATAAAGATTGACAATTCCATATCTTACATGGTCATGGCACAATAATATATGATTCTTCCATATAATAATAGAGCCTGTCATAAGACAAAAGGATCAAATAAATTACCTCCCACGAGAATGTTGTCTGTACTATAAAACAGCAGGAACAATTCGGTCACTATAAACGTTTTACGAAGAAAATTTCTGCAGAAACAATAAGGCATAATAATATTTCATTGAATATTACAGCTCTGGCCCTTTTCCCTGACCTCTATGACTCTGACCAATCACAGTCTTGGACGAGTGGCCGGCGTTGTTTCTGTACTGGCGCTGCTGTCGGGCAGCTGATGCCTTCAGGTGTTATCGCAAATAACGTCGTTATGCTTTGCAGAATTGCGGACCGGACTACTTTTCACCGTCAGATAGTGGGAACGTGGAGATATTTGACTCCGACGTTGCCCATGAGTCAATTTGCGTGGCGGAGAACCAGAAAGCCCTGTCATCAATTGGTGTTAAAAGTATGTATTTAATCATGTATACTTTGTATTTGTTGGTGACACAGTTACAGCTCAAAGCACTGCCCCGCATGCCATGATGTATGAAATAAATAAAAAATAAAAAAACAGAATCCTAATAACTTTGTTTCGGGATTAATTTCGTTGTTATCGTAACGTGTTCTAATTACAGCCGTTGGTTCACACCGCAACGAAAGAGTCAGCTTTTCCGAGGTGTACCTGAACACACCATATTTGCTAGCTTGCTCGTACTACGCACATTGACATCGGCGGGACATAAAATACCACAGCAAGGTAACGTCGCAGTGCCATCGTACTTTTCACGCCAAACTTGCCAGCATGTAGATATATTACATTGTTATTAACGGAGAATGTTTTTTTTTTTTTGAATACTTTGTCGCAGTTGCTGAAGTTGTGGCTGTGAGATTTGCTTCTGTAGCTAGCGTGCTAGCCGCATTAACGTTAGCTTCGTTTCGACCTAGCCAGTTACCTTTTAACCATCTAGTTATAGTGAGTGCTTTTGTCTCTCAATACCACATACCCAACGGCGCGATGTTAGAGAAGTTAGTAACGTAGCTATACTGTTTGTTAAAAGCGAGTCCCGTTCGGCTGCTAGCTGCTAGCTTGGCAACTAGCCGGTCTCAATGAATGAGGAGGAGGAGGAGGAGGATGAGGAGGAGTCCATTGTTTGTGCGTGTGGAGTCTCTTTGAGTCAGCGAAGTCTTAGTAGCTAAACGGGCCCCACGTATCATGCTGGTCGTCCAAGACTGTACACATAGGTTAATGTCAGCTTCGTCTGGACGTGACCCGCGGCTGCGGCCTGCTAACTTCAGCCAAATGATCGTTGAACCTTGCTGCTGATTTAGCTCATTTTCGAGATCGCTGATGAGGTTTCGGATCATCGTAACATCAAGCTTGTATCGACGTTTTCTTAGTAAATTCACAACACACACAGTCAGTTCCTATATTAACTTATTTATAGTATGAGAGTGGTACGGATATAAGTAATAACGACAACATGGCATTACTAGATATTAGAATATTTCTGATTACATTTATTTATCAAACAATTACTTGACTTGTACGACCACCCGGCCTTTATCTCGAATATGAACTTGTACATTAAAGGGGACTTGGACACAGTCTATTGCTTAAGAAACTTATTTACATACAGATGGCTGAGAACGACGTTGATAGTGAACTTCTGGACTATGAGGAAGACGAGGAACCCCAGGGAGCCCCCGAGAGTGGGACCCCAGCAAACAAGAAGGAGGTGAAGGGGTCCTATGTATCCATCCACAGCTCGGGCTTCAGAGACTTTCTCCTCAAACCAGAGCTGCTCCGTGCCATTGTTGACTGTGGTTTTGAGCATCCCTCAGAAGGTGAATAGCATTTTTGGGTTGTCCTACGCCTCCACACAAACGCCTACTATTTCTTATGTTGTTATCATATCCTGATTTAATTAATGAATCAACAGGCCTCCTTGAAGTTTTCACTCACTTATGATTGCAATTTGTTATTTTCAGTGCAACATGAGTGCATTCCCCAAGCAATCCTGGGCATGGACATCCTCTGTCAGGCCAAGTCTGGTATGGGAAAGACGGCAGTGTTTGTACTGGCCACACTGCAGCAGATAGAGCCAGTGGATGGTCAGGTGAGTTGGTCATAATTTGGTTTTGCTTGTCTTTCATGCTAAAGAGCCATTATGCCTCTCCTATTGGTTTGTACACTGACTAGGTGGTGTTTACACTGACCTCCTCTGGATTATCTTGACTAGAAGGGTAGGTAGCCTATGAGTGTGCTGGAAAGCAACAGCCTGTTTACCCTGTTCAACAGCTGCAGCTTCATTCATTCTGTGTCTGCTTCATTGTGTGGAAGACACACGTCTGACAGGTCTGTCTACAATTACAGAAGCGTAGTGCCTATAAGTAGGCTTGGTGCTATGGAATTTGATATATGACCATTTAGTATGATTTGCAGAAGTATTGCCACTCAAATCTCAACTCGTGGGCCATGAACTATGATCACAAACAATACAGCTCTCAGTTTCAGCATCAAAGAGTGAAGTTCGGTTCAGTGAAGGTCTCCTTTTTTCTTTTCTTTTTTGAAATTGTTTTCACATTTTATGTCCAACAGTAGAGAGATGACAAGAAATGTGGGGAGAGAGAGATAGGCATGACATTCGACAAAGGTTGAATGCAAACCAGGGACGTTGTGGTTCATGGTTGGCGCCCTAATCCCTAGGCCAACAGGGTGCCCCTGAGATCTCCATTTTAATAAAGTGTTATTTAATTTGGTCCTTCAAAGTTCTTAATTATTATTTAAATGATCATCGGGCATTATGCAGGAACTGTATGATATTATGATTATTACTGAAACAACATTAACATTTAATGGCACTGAAATATTTCTGAAATATTAGTTAAACGTCCTGTAGAAAATCAATGAAATCAAGGAGCTGTAAAACATGTTAACTGGCATTACAAAAGCACATAATGCACTACACAGGACTAAGCAGTTAATAAGACTAATGTCCTCTTTCCCTGTATTCCAGGTGTCTGTCCTTGTAATGTGCCACACACGTGAGTTGGCCTTCCAGATCAGCAAAGAGTATGAGCGCTTCTCCAAGTACATGCCCACAGTCAAGGTGTCAGTGTTCTTCGGCGGCCTGGCCATCAAGAAGGACGAGGAAGTCCTGAAGAAGAACTGCCCCCACATTGTCGTGGGAACTCCAGGACGTACCCTGGCCCTCATCCACAACAAGACCCTCAACTTGAAGAACATCAAACACTTTGTGCTTGACGAGTGCGATAAGATGCTGGAGCAGCTGGGTGAGTAAGAGGAACAGAAGTTTTTTAGTGGACTGTTAAGAAACGAGTAGCCTTGGTGAAGGACTATGGTCAGTGTGTAAGACAGGGGAGGCTTCCAGTTGACTCAGGTATTGCTCTGTGAATTTATATCTCACTTATGATACTGTTATGTCATCTTCTCTCACTCTTCACAGTCTTCATAGCATTCTCCCTAATAAGCCAAAATGCTCAAACCAAGTTAAAGAGCCGTCTGCGCATTTAACGTGAAAATGGGTTGTGGATGATATAATGTCATTGTGCTCTAATAGTGAATAAAGTAATCTGCAATTTTGTTTATTTAAAAATAATCTTCTTAAGAAATTACTACCTGATTTTTAGAGATAATGAGCAAGGTTAAAAAGGTTATTGGAATCAAAATGCAATGAATGTAATTTTGGGAGCACTGTTGTTTTTTTCCGTCAGACATGAGGCGTGACGTCCAGGAAATCTTCAGGCTGACACCCCATGAGAAACAAGTTATGATGTTCAGTGCAACGCTAAGCAAGGAGATCCGCCCTGTCTGCCGCAAGTTCATGCAGGATGTGAGTTTTCATCAGGATTCACTGCTGTGTTTCAAATTGAACCTTCTGTGCTTCATTCAGCTATATGTAAACAACAGCTTTTCCAGTTTAGTTTTTTTTGCATGAGATGAAAGGAGCTGCAAGCTGATATTGTCTTTTACAATATGAATTTAATCCTATAAATATAAGCAATCTTTGTTAATGAAAATTGATACCTCCCTGTGATATGGCCAAATAGATCTGTTTTCATTGGGAGAAATTGTTATAGCTGTTTTGCACAATCACTCATATAAACCAAAAAATGTTTAATATTTGATATGAAATGATCCCGTCGTCATATTTGTTTGTTGTCTCCTGGCATTTATAGTAACAATTTAGATGTGATGATAAAGGCTTCGAGAGTCTGGACATTTTTGGACAAACTCATAAAGGTTAAAAACATGGCTGTTGAAACGTATTCACTGGCTGTTTTAGCACATAGCAACGCTTAATATCTTTTAATTGATTAATAGATTATATCTATGATTTTATCCATAATTTAAAAAACTTTTATTTAGATGCTCTGTTATTCTTGTTAAGTATAATCATCCAGTGAGATAGTTTGGGTAGTTCAGTGTTTGTTGCGAAGCCCCTCTTAGCTTTGCCCACTTGTGGCTGTCAGTGTCATAAGTGGCCATATCAGAGGGGCAAAGTGATCCTCCTGGGCAGGTTTGGCGTGGTCAGGACAGTCAGTCCTCCTGGCCCTGCTGCAGTCCAGGAGAACAGGTTTAGTGAGCCACTGTGCAGAGTTCATTTGTCAAAACGTGGTTCAGAAAATTGTATGGAGTCGTAGACCTGTCACATGTAGAGCTCAGAAAAACATGAACCACGGGGAACTTCAGATTTGATGACCTGTCTGACCAAGATGTTTTCTCGTAATGTTATCAGTTATTTTACTCACTTTCTGGTCCTTACCACGTTGTTCATGTGTACGCAACAAGTTTTCTTATTCATTTTCTGATGTGGTCTGCAGAGGTGTGTGTGAGAGACTAACGTTTGGCTCCTCTCTCTTGCTGTGTAGCCCATGGAAGTGTTTGTGGATGACGAGACCAAGCTGACACTCCATGGTTTACAGCAATATTACTGCAAGTTGAAGGACAGCGAGAAGAACCGAAAGCTCTTTGACCTGCTCGATGTCCTTGAGTTCAATCAGGTATAACTGGTACTCATTTATGAGATACTGAATGTAATTTATTATAGTATTTTAAATCTTAGGGCTTAATATTAAGGAATATACATTTATACAGGCTTGTTCTGTCATTTTAAAAGCTTTGTCACTTGTCCTCTAGAGGGAAATATTTATGTTGATTTCAGCCAGTCCATATCTCATTGATGTCTTTGCCATTCCCAGGAAACATATGCAAGCCTTTTCTTTTGGTTCCCGTTAGGTGGTGATCTTTGTTAAGTCAGTGAATCGCTGTGTGGCTCTGTCCCAGCTGCTGGTGGAGCAGAATTTCCCTGCCATTGCCATCCACAGGGGCATGGCGCAGGAGGAGCGGTGGGTTCTGCTGGTTTATTTCCCTTTTGATTCTTGTCTTTTTGTTCCCACTTTGATTCGACAGTAGCTTTCCTAAGTTCAATATCTTGATCATGAAAAAATGTAGAAAACAGATCATCACTGTACTGTAATTTGTTTTTAGGCTAGTCACTACTTTAAATTTTAACATTACAATGTAAGTATGAAGTTTAATTAAAAAGTGAGGAATTTACAGATTTGTGTGGAAAATGAGATTGTTTGAGAGGTTGGCAGAGAGGTTTATGTGCTTAGTCTCCCTCGCTTGGCAATATTATCTTACTTATCCCTTTTCCTGTTGCTCTTCCATCCCCCCAGGTTATCCCGGTACCAGCAGTTTAAAGACTTCCAGCGGCGGATTCTGGTTGCAACCAACCTGTTTGGCCGAGGCATGGACATTGAGCGAGTCAACATCGTCTTTAACTACGACATGCCAGAGGATTCGGACACATACCTTCACAGAGTCAGTCCAGTTATAATATCATTTTATGTTATTTATATCAGAGAGCTGTATATTTTTATTTGCAAAACAAACAGATCACATACAAGGGCGCTGTAGCTTTTACCAACTTCACCAAAACACTGTCTGTAAAAAGGCACAGGAACCTGCTGTGGAGGTTATGTTTAATGTTTTATAATCAGTGAATTGTAATTAAAAATGTTAAAAGAAATTAATAGTAAAATCAGAAATAATTCAAAACTTTTACCTTTTGTCCATGATTACAGGCTCTCTTTCTTGATTATAGAAAGTTGGTGGCATTCTTGTTTCCCTAACTTTTTTTCTCTGTACCTCAGGTGGCCCGTGCTGGCAGGTTTGGGACTAAAGGTCTGGCTGTCACCTTTGTGTCAGACGAGACCGACGCTAAGATCCTGAATGACGTCCAAGACCGCTTCGAGGTCAACGTAGCAGAGCTCCCAGAGGAGATTGATATCTCCTCCTACAGTAAGTTTTGTTGTTGACCAGATGATGCCCACTTTCAGTAACCATGTTTTTTTTTATTTATGTACATCACTTTTTTTGTGCCCCTCCTATAATATCACATCTTAAAACCTTTCCTATTTCTCTTTGCAGTTGAACAGGCCAGATGAGTCTGAAGTGTCTTTCCAGTGAAGATTGTGTGTGACCCTTAGTGTTGCTGTACTTTGGTGGAGGAAAAAAAACCCTCAACATTTATTGAGTCCAGTCCCCCTCTCACCATAAATGTTGGCAAGTTCATAATGGTAACTTTTTTTTTATTTTATTTTACCAGATCTCTGTGGGGTGCTTGTTTTAGTGTTTCCCTTGTTAAAACCATGGATATTGTTTTGGCTGAAGAAATAAAGTTTTTATATCTCATTTAATGGTATTGGATTTAATTTTCCACGTTTTTAATCGTTTAAGTATGTTGGATGTTACAGTATCAAAATACAAACTTTGTGCTGTCGCTTTTGACTGTAGTTAATTATCCTCACAAGCAGAGGGTGCCATCATCATAATTTGAAGACATAGCCACTGTTTCCCCAAACACTTGCCTACTTTGAAACTGGCTGACAAGTTTGAAACTGGACAAGTTGAGTTAAAATAAAACCTCGCATGAAACTTGAGCTCAGCAGCCAGTTTTATCACATGGAAGGATCAACAAACACTTGTGGCAGCTACACTGTAGTGTCTTAATCCACACAAGTATATAAATGTGACAATAATACAAACTTGGATCCAAATAAAGAAAAATATTTACAGAATACGGTGTGATCCAAAATAAGTTCTCAAATATAGATTTGTGCAAGACATTTCCCTAAGGTCCAGTCCTCGCTGAACGCACATCCAGATAGCGTCCCTTATCATTTAACAGCCTGTGACTTTCATGGAAACGGTGTCATTAATCGCTGTGTGTAAATCAACTTTTAGATGACTTGTCAACATGCCAAAAAAATAATAAAAACCCACAATCAGTGGAGTCTGTGCTTATGCTCATCACATGCTGTGCTGATTTTATATATTTTGAATTAAAAAAAAGTCTTGTCCACATTTTGCTTTATACTCATGTTTTCTTACATAAAGCTGCAAAAGTTCTCTTTTGCTTGTCACTGAGTGGTCACAGTGCATTGTGGGATATGGAGTCATCCACCATCACAGTACATGCAGCTATTGTTGCAGGTGATTCTTGTGCACTGCCGTCATAGTTATAGTTCCTAAGTTTCAGTGCTAAACAAAGTGCTTTGTTGCTCTTTCGTCTCTCAGGCTGATCTGAGGGTCTCAAAAACAAACAAAAAAAAAAACAAATCCTCCAAACCTGAACCAGCAATCAGTCCAGAGTGGCGGAAGTCCAGGGATGCTTCAGGGCTCTAATTTAGGTCCCACGTCTGTTTGAACAGGAGCAGGCACTCCGGTCACACAGTAATATTACAATAAGGGTTGCCTTTATGTTTGTGTATAAAACCGAGGCGGCCCTTCCTGCCTGCAGTTTGGCAGTCAGGTGGGTGCCTGTGGTCTTCCCTCACTTGGAGCCAGATGAGAAAAATGGCCCCTAGTCTTCTTGAAGCGTCTTCTTTCATCAAGAAAGTTGACCTCATCACATTAAAATAAAAATAAAAATCCTCCTCAGTACTAGTCTATGAACTTGTGTGTATCTCCGTACATCCAGTGCTGTGGAGGGAGGGCCACTTCATTGAGGTGGCCGCAGTCATTGCTGCATTTACATGACTGGATGAACATGGCCGCCCTCTGGAAACGCTCGCCGTCCGGGCAGACAAAGGTCACAGGTACAGTGCGCGTGCGGCGTGGCGAGCAGCACCGTCCGTCCGTGCACACGCCGCAGTAGTTGGGCCGGTAGAGGCGGACACTCACACATTCTCCGTAGGACAGGCGGGTGGGCTCTGGGGCTTTCTGGGCTGGGGAGCACTTCTTCCCTTTCTGTGGTTGGATGATCAAAGTAAATAGATGAGTGAAAATGAGGAGTGTTGCTCCTAATTGACTTCAGTTGCAAAATTCACCAAAACAAGTGGAGGAAAAAAAATCGAATAAGCTTTGACTTATCTGCCGTGGCCTTTTACATAACAGCAGATTTAATAGGCTTTGCACTCAAACTCATTAGCTTCACATTAAGAGGGCCACGCTTCATCTTGTTATGCCAAAACTGAGATCGAGAGAGAGAGGGATTAGTTTTGGATTCAAGTGATTCATTTTAAGATTAAACATTTAATTTAACATTTGAGTGTCCTTTTCTGTTAAACACACCGACACCTGTGATCGTTCTTGGCACCAGAGCTTTTAACTCAGTAGAGCAGAGAAAAGAGCTCTCAGTGTGTGTCCAACGTGGAGGATTAATATAGACACACCACTTCCCTGGACTCTGGGTACACAGACGGGGCCTAGCTGTGGACAGTTGCTTGGCAGGAATGCCGGGGGTGGGGGACTATATTTAAAAAGGGGCCTGCCTGCCACCAAAACACCGCTGAGTAAATCAGCACTGCCCAGTTCCCACTGGATGTACATAGAGCTTCCCGAAAGTGCTGCTAAAATGATCTCTGTTCTTAAGCTCGGGATAAAGATGGCTTTAGCACTAAGAGCATATTTACTCAGGGCCAAAACATCTAATTTTTCATTCTTTGCAGCACAGATTTGACATGTTCAACCCCTGCTCAATTCCTTACTGATAAGTGTTATCACCAGGCGTTTAGGTTTCAGTGTGCAAGAGATAAGTTATCTTGGCAGTAATGTGGATATTCGACCTATGCTCTCCGCCTGTGTCCCTCTCCTTGAGTTCAAGTCAAGTTCAGTCTCCTTTACCTTAGCTGGGACAGTCAGGCCGTGGCATGGCCGCATGGTACAGATTCTCGTCTCTCTCTCCAGCTTGCATCGAGGGTTCTTGTTGGTGATGCGAGAAGAAACGCCCATCCCACAGCTGCGGGAGCACTGGGACCAGTCAGTGGTCTGGACTGGACACTTCTTGTCCTTCAGATGGTTCCACACTGAGGAGCGTCGGAGACATGAAGGAGGGTGGAAGGCAGGGAGAAACAGAAAAATCACACACATCAATTAGGCCAGTGGTTCGGGACCCCATCAGGAGTTCATCTGAAGGGTCACAAGAGGATGGAAAAGCAGAAAAAAAAAAATTCTGCTACACAATATGTTTATTTTTCCAGATTTTCCTCTGATCTTTCCTTTTAAGCAGTCTGTTGGTCGGTCGGTCCGCTACTTTGGTCCACACTGAAATATCTCAATAACTATTAAATGGATTGCCATGAAATTTGGTTCAGGCATTCATGTCCCCCTCAGGATGAATTGTAATAACCTTATGACCAAATACCTGCAGAACTAATGACATTCCCATCAGCCTCAGCTGCACTTTGCGTTTAGTGCTAGTTAGCAAATGTCAGCATCCTAACATGGTAAACGAAGATGGTGAACGTGGTGAACATTATACCTGCTTAACGTCAACATGCTAGCATACTCATTGTGAGCATGTTAGCATGCTGGCGTTAGCGTTTAGCTCAAAGCACCACTGTGCCTAAGTACAGCTTCACAGAGCTGCTCTGTTTGGGAACCACTGAATTAGACTATATAACTTGATTTTGCACTTTAGCATTACCTGTTTCTATGTATCGGTATTTTAATAATTTCTTGTGGTTACTGCTATAACAATTACATTGCAAAAGCCTAGAATAAAATGTTATAAACAACCAAACTCATGCATTAACTGTTCAAAGAAGACTGCATTCTGTCTTTAACTTAGTGAAAATGCACCCAATTTAAAACAACTTACAAAACAAAAATGTGCGTCAAACAGTGATAATAAATATTTCCCACTCAGTCTCTCTTTTCCTCACCAGGCAGGTGTTTGTAGCCATGTTCACTCTCCCAGCCGCTGAACTTGACGTCTGCAAGCTCGTTGTCCAGCTGATTTTCAGGCTGGTGCGGGGCAGGGTGGTGCTGAAGTCTGGGCAGGTGTTGCTGTGGTGGAGGCACCTGTGATAAGAGTATAAGATTAGATGAGACAGTGCTGTTTGGTGGGGCCGTGGTCATGTCTATCTTTTGTGTGTTTTTCAGTGTTACTCACACCATGGCGCCCTGATTATCAAGGGGTTATGTCAGGGCAATCGGTCAGAGGAGACTCCTGCATGATTTAAAGCACTTGTTGAACAGTATCTCGTATCTAGTGTACGCAGGTACAGTCTCATCTATCAGAAGGTGTATGATTTACAATGAATTTTCAAAACTTTACCACAAGTTTTCACACAACTTCAGTATCCCTTCTTTCAGAAACATCTCTCATTTTTATTGTTGAAATGTTGTTTTTATAGTTGAATCAACAACTATTTTGTTAATCAATTAATTGTTTTTGTCGTTTCTTTTTTAAAGCAAAAATGCCATATTCTCTGGTTTCTCAAAAAATAAATAGAAATGTCTTTAATTGGGCTACTGCTATTTATTTGATTAAATTATATTTTAATGTTTAGTAATGGTTTGTTTTGTAGAAATGACTCTTTCATCCCAAACACCTTTGTTTTCTATATCAAGAGAATACCACAGAGGCAGGTGATGAATTTCACCCCTCACCATTTGGTATTGCTACACAAATAAAATATGTTTCCAATTTGTTCCCTTTTGTGAGTCAGTTACTAAGAGAGTCCTTTGTAATTACACGAACAAACCAAACCTGATGCTTAGGTGGGAGCCGCCAGGTGTCCTTATGGCAGTCCACACTGAAGCAGCACTGCCCGGGTATCCTGACCAGCCGTGGGTAGGGGCATGATGGAGAGGCCGGTGGCAGCTTGTTGTTACAGAGAGGAGCGCAGCCAACAGCGGCATCGATGCAGGTACACTGGTGTTTACAGCCAGCACGGAAGCTCTCGCCATTCTGGTAGATCCTGCCGTTGTACTCACAGGTGCGTCCCTCTGATTTTGCTGGAAAGACACATTTTACTCAACATTGAATGACTTGCAAATTAAGTGTAGTTTGATGTGCTGTAGATTGATCATATACACAAACTGGCTGTTATGTTTAAACCAAAGGGCAACAGGCAACAAAATCCATGGGTTAGGTATCTCAGAGATGCATCTCTCAGCTGCTACAGGACATGCTTTAAAGTCTAAAGGGATCAATTATTGATTCACCCCATGGTCTTATTTCAACAGCTGAAACGAACCCTGTTGAGCAAAGTTTCTCCTGACTTTACCAAAACACACACAATGACTTCACATTGCACCAGTACACAAAACCACCCAGAGGAGACCACTAAGATCGAAAGGTCACTGTGGAAATAAGGAGACAGGAAGTGTCAGACTCCTTGTCTCCAAAGCATGGAAGAACCAGCTATTCATAGTTTGTGGGGCAGCACTGGCATGGTGCAGATGGAAGGTGTATTTTTATCTCTGAAACCCCCTGTCACTGTTATAAAACATTTACTCCTCATTAAAATACCCCCTGTCTTGTTCCCGGATGTACAAGGTTACATGTTGCTTAATCACTGAGTTGTGATGGCTTTGACTTTATGGAAAGGAAGGTCAATTAACATCCTTGTCTTTGACATCTTTTGTAGTGTTGCACAGGTATCATGGCCTTTTGGCTTTCATAGCACATCACGTTCACCATGTTAATTTTAACCATAGGTTACTTTTCCCATGCATGTTAATACTATAGGGTGAAATGAACAGGGGAGCTGTAGAAGGCAGCTATTTTCTAAGTGAAATTCCTTCCCTCCCAACATAAATTGTTCCTTCCTCTCTCACCTCGACAGATGCCCCAGGCCATGGTCACATCATTGCCGTAATTACACTCCAGCCCTTTGTGGTGGTCGCAAGGCCTCATGGGGCTGCAGTCCTGGTTAAGCTGTGCAGCACACACCTTGCAGCACCCACATCCATCCGGCACAGTGCTAACTCCTGGAGGGCAAACCGGGGGCTCTACAGGGCACCCACACACTGCTGGGCAGCTAGCGGTCACCTGGAGGGAGCAGAGAGGGAGATCACATCGTCAGACAAGATGCAAATTATCTGAGTCAACAACATTTTATACAGCTAATTAAAGAAACAGATGAACCCCAGAGCCTTGCTCAAACAACATCAGAGATTTACAATGCAGCTTCAGAAAAGGGCCACAATGATACACACAGAGTACTTGATTGTAAAATTCAGACACAAAATAACTGCATGGCTACCAGGGTGCTAAAGCCATCATCAGGGGTGTTCAGTGCACTAGTTTCATCTTTTCTTCCAACATCAAAGTGTAAGAAAAAGCTCTGGTACATTCATTTTTGATTCTGTATGATCTCTCAGGTTCCCCACGGGTTTGTGACTGATTTTGAATTCTTCCACAGACAAAGCACTGCGATAGGCCTCCACAGTAAGTCAAGTCACTGCTGGCCAGTCAGCCCTGTGTGTCTAGACAGCTCAGAGTTTGTACCCAGTTCCCCTGCTGGCTCATGGTTTGAGTCATTGCCCAGCACTAGAGCAAACTTGTTCCACTTTGTAGGAATCAACATATCACTGTGCTTTAAAAGAGACATGAGTAGACATGCTGATTACCAGAAAAGACAACCAACTTCAGAATTACTATATTCATTATTATATAAGCCGTATTGGAGTGGTAACCCCACCTAAACTCCATTTGCCAATCTTTATTGTATCCACTTTTAATGCTGACAGAGATAAAGTCATATCAGTAATCACAGTTAATCTGATGTTGGCTTTATGAAGAATAAGTCTAAAAATACATTTGAGTTTTGTTTACACCAGGGGATGTTAAGCTGCTCATACCCTGATGGTGAATCATATTTTAACTCGCAACTACATCATCCATGACAGATTGCACATTAAACTAATCTTAATCTTTAAAATGAATTTCTGTAAACAGACTTCTGGCTGACCCACAGCGACACGTGCTTCTGTCAGGAGAGAAAAATCCTACCTGTGTGATGACGGCCGTTGTCAGTACAGTCAGGTAGATCAGAAATGCCATGATTAGCTTGTGACAAATTGATTAAAAAAAAAAAAACCAATAAAGATAAAATAGTATCTTCAAGCTACAATCCACTGAACGATTGTTAGTCTTAAGTAGTTTCACACTGAGTTTCAGTCTCTTCTCGGACCGTAGTCCTTGTTTTTCTACCGGAATAAGTGTCTAAACTCTAATTTATACCCGCTGGTGAGTCTCTGAGAGACCCCGCCCCTCTCCATACTTCTAACCAATCAGCGTGCAAGCAACAGCCCAGACGTTCCAAATGGGCGGGACTTCACCGCGGGGGTAGTTTGCTGATTGGTGGGCGTATTTTGGAATGAATACAGCCATTCATAAAATTCGCAGGGCCGCTCTGTATTTATTTTATGGGTTAAAAATGAAAATGTAACAACCGCTTTCAAGTCACACTTAGGCACATTCCTGCTTTTGTGGCCACTACTCTCCTAATACTAAGTAAATATATTCAGCTGGGCCAGACAGCATGGTAACATTAATAAGACCTCCACCTCTGGGAAAAAAAAAAAGAAGAAGGGGGGGAGGAATTCCCTGTTTTTCCAGACCAATGTAGGTGCCAGGACAGAAAATTTAAGTGGAGTGTATTAAGCAAATAGTAAGGTAATAGCAGTTGTCAGAGAGAGTGAACACATCCCTCTTTGTCTGTACCTGTCATAATCTGAGAAAATGTGTTTCCATAGTTTTTAAAGGTGCGTTTTGATTGTTTTGCTCTCCGAATGTTTCATCTTGAATTCAGGTGGGCTGGCTGTCTCTGACTATTATTTCTAACCACATGGTGCTGACAGGGGAATGATGAGGATATGATCACTTGGAAAGAATGGTCGAGTCAGAAGGTGAAAGCGTGGATTATTGTTTTATGGGCAGCTCATGTGAGGGTTGGCCTCCTCCTCCTTCTCCTCCTCTGCTGTCTTCCTTTTCAACCACAAGTTTTCAGCCACACCTGCCCTTACACAGAGGCCTCCTTTGATGAGAGAAATGTGATAGGCAGAGGTCTGAAAGTTAAGTTCCTGCTATGAATGTCCGTGTATGCGTGCAAAGTTCTGGCTTAGACTTAAAAAGCCAAACATCTCACATGGTTTCTCACATGGGCTGAGGTGGTCTAAGGTGCTGGGAAATCTCTGTGCTGGTGAATTAGTTAAACCTAACTCTCATTCAGGAGGTAATGATCAATAACCCATATTCGGTTTCAGTTTTTAATTTGTGGCACATCACTGGCAGACCCCACACAGTTGTCCCTGTTAGATAAATAATAAAAGTTTGCTCCATATTTCATATCTCATTTTCCATAAATTTGTTTTTAATAATGTTTCTTATTTAAATAATGTCTCTGCACACTGCACAAATAAATTGTTGAATGTTGAAGCTAAATTAAAAAACAAGATACAAAAATTATCAAATGTTCCTTCAGAAGTTGAGAGAATTTCATGACTTGTGCTACAGATGGACACCCTTCTTCTTCATACCCCATTTAAACTGTGCCATGTGACAAATGTTTGGTGTTCACAGTCCCTTGCCAAGCAATACTCTTCAGTTTCAGAGTACAACTGCACGGCCCATGGCGATTTTGGCAGGTCTCATCAATGTCCTGAAGCAGTTGCTACAACATGAACACTCCTAACAAGGGAAAGCCAGATGAATATGAGTTACAGACACAGTAAACATCCCCACCTGTTCATCTTTCCTGTTCCTCCCCTAACTAAATCTTCACCAACCTTTGGAAGGTTTTTGCATATTTTGCGATTCACTGAGCTGATTGTATTCCTGACAAACCCATGTTTCCCTCACAAAAGCAAAGAGCCTTTAAATCAGTAATGATAGTAATTCCAAAATCAATGTTATTCCGGAGTCATGACTCTCAATTTAAAAAACCTCAGGAAGCTGTCAGTCATAGCTGTAATGGTGTGACCAAGGAGACAAAGTCATGGCCCATCTATTTTAATCCTCTGGTGGTCACGGTGCAGGAGGAGTTCTGAAAGTCCTGTGACTGCTTCTGTTTTCAATTTCTGCACTGATGCCGAACGAGAGGGAATCAGAGGTCTGGCAGAGATGTAAAACTAATCTTGTGTGATGACGTAGACCAGTCTTTTTTAGACAGGAAAACAATTTACTTTATGTGAGAAGAAGGTAAGAAGTTTTGTGGTTATTTCTATTCCGTCTGCATAGTTTTAACAGGGTATCAGACAATTATAAATTCTTTCACACAAGCCAGTCTGTCCTGGTGAGTCCTGTCCTGATGTGAATAACTTTTCTCCAAGCTGAGATTCAAACCAGAGTCTAAGTCACAGTCGGGGCGAATTTGCTCCTAACATAATCAGGAAGTGTGCTATAGTTGCCATAATAAGATTCTTACAAATAATCATAGTTTTCAGTGATGGTAGAAGTGTTCAGTTCTTGCTGAGAGGTAGATGAGAAGATCGATACTACTCTCACACAGTATCTGTCTGTTCAGCATGAAGCAGCCAGCAGCTGGTTAGCTTAGCTTAGCACAAAGACTGGAAACAGGGGGAAACAGCTAGCCTGGTTCTGTCCAAAGGTAACAAATTTCAGCTAGAGGCACCTCTAAAGCTCACTAATTAACACGTTCAATCTCATTCGTATAATCTATAAAACGCTGCGGTTTCTCCTGTTTCAAGACTTTGTGCTAAACAATGCTAACCGCCTGCTGGCTGTAGCTTAATATTTAATGGACAGATATGAGAGTGGAATCAATCTTCATCTAAGCTTATTTCCTCTTCAAACTATTTCTTCAAATAAAAACATCAATACTGCACTAAAAATACTTTATTAGCGTGAAGTGAAAGTTTTACTAAAGTAAAAGTACAGAAGGATTAGCAGCAATATGTACTTAAAGTTGCAAAATAAAAGCAATCATCATGCAGAATGCCCCCTTTCAGAATGTTTTATTACTATATTTATTGTATTATTAGATAATTATTACTGATGCATCAATGTGTAAGCATTTTAATGTTGTAGTTTGTTGAGTTGGCTAATTTTAACAACTTTATATACTGCTGGGTAGTTTTATCTACAACAATGCATCATATTTCATAAAATTATCATATGCTTTGTATGTAAAATTTTAATCATAAATAACTAGTAACTAACTAGTGTCAAATAAATGTAGTCAATCAAAAAGGACAATATTTCCCTCTGAAATGTAGTGGACAAGAAGTATACAGCAGATGAATGGAAAAGTACCTCAAAATTGTTTATAAGTAATAGATTACTTGAATGTACTGAGTTATTTTCCACCACTGATAGTTTTATATTTTGAATTAGGTGAACTGAGTGTGAATTAACCCCAGACTTTCTGTAACTAACTGACGCCCCTGAAGGAGCTACTGAGATGTACTGAGGTGACATGAAGATAGCAATCTAACACACAGACTAGAAAACAAAGTGATGTCAGAGGGGTGAAAAGCCCGATATTGTGCTGTTTGTCTCACGTGGCCAGTCACCTGAGAGGTGCACACTGAGTGCAGCACAATACAGGAAAACATCAAGGGAGACGCAGCTTTACGGGAAAGGGCTGATGTCGGAAAACAGGAAACATCCAGAGGAAAGAACAGTGAATAAAAGTAGGTAAGGGGGTAGTGTTGAGCGAGAGAAGAAAGAAGCAAAGGCAGGGGGATGAGGGGGTGCAGGGTGGAGGCGACAGGTGTTTCAGGGTAAGAGAGTTTGTTTTTTCAAGGGGAGGAGTGAGCAAGTGCCCCGCTGCCTGGTCTGGTCTGCCCCGCTGGGGTTATGGCAGTCTGGCAGTATGGTATTTCACACAAAAACAGACTGCTGGTATTTTAGCCCATACCACTTTTAAGGTCACATGAACAAAATTACACGATACTAAGGTCATATACTTTAAAATACATAAATACATACGGAGAGAGGCAAAGAAATCCATGTTACATAACATAATTCCAATGTAATTATCCAAATGAGAGCACGAAATTGAGACTTGTGGAGAAAAATCATGTCCTGAGAGAAAAGGGAGGAAGAAATAGTGCAAGTGGTGGTGACAGGGTGATTAAACTGGTTTCTCTGCTGCTACAGTGGAAAAAGTAAAGCGTGTGGGAACCTCATTTATATGTGTGTATAAGGTAACAGAAAGGAGAAATGTGTGTGTGTGTTATTTAAAAGAAATAACAGAACAGAAGACTGAGTATTGACTATCCGTGACAGAGTGAGACTGTTTTTGTGTGCATGCTCAACACTCCGCTCTCCTCATATAATATTATAATGTGTAAAGGGATATGTGCTAAATCCGGCATTGACATATGGTTCCTGTGTTAATGAACTGTGCAGTCCAAACTCACAGAGCATCGTAAAGTTACATAAGAGAGCAGGACTCAGCTTTCTGGCCTGGCAAAGACTGAACTTGAATCCAAGACACCTTCCTAGGAGCAATTTCTCCCCCTAGTGGAAGTTTCAAAAGAAAGTAATGGATAAAACAAACAACATATACTTGTCCTATGAATAAGGTTTCTAATAATACAAGGGCTGATAATGGTTCAGATTAAGATGAAAACCTGTCCTAGATCAGCCCTTTAATTCTGAGATTGAACCATGTTGCTTTTTAAGACACAAAGCGTGACTGCTTTATCCCTGGCATAACATCAATCAACTTTTCAGTATTAACTTGCTCCACAATGATGGCTGTGATCTTTCCTCGAACCTCCACAAGATGGAGCCAAACACTACGATATAGAAAAAAAGTATTTGCCTCCAGGGCAGGATTTGATCCAGTGCTTGGCACAAAGATACTGAGCTGTGAAGTCAACACCGGCAGTGCAGACACACAAAAGGAACACCATGAAACGTGTTGATAACTCACCACTGCTCAGTTTGCCTTTTTTTCCATGACTTTGGTGTCAGAGACGGGAGTTCAGACCAGCGGTGGGCAACCATGTGCTGCTGAAAGACAGCAAGTTTTCACTCCAGCCACACCAGCTGATGTCTAGCACACATTTGAAAACCTACAGAATATCATCCCTAGCCATTCTTGGGTTACAGGTCGCATCAGATGATTTCATGAGAATACACACGGCTGCACCACTTAAATGTTTTGTTGCTTTCATCTTTCACTTGTCCACCCTCACTGATATTTAATTAAACTCTTCTCAACAGACTGTGAGTAGGTGGTGGAGCTGAGGGATGCTCTCTCCCTCTCTTTCGCCTCATCTTCACTATTTCTGTCAATCTTTTTCTCTCCCCCCTTCCAACTTTTTTCCCAATTCATTTCTTTTCCCTAAACCCTTTCTGACTCCCTTTCCTTTCTGCCCCTCTCCCCCCATTTTTTCCTCTTATTTCTCCTGTCGTTCTCCAGACTGTGACAGCAGAGTGCAGCCGCATTTGAACCTGGTTTTATTCTGAGCACGCTCTTGTCTCCCATCACCCATGGTCTCCTGATTAGACCCCCCCCCCTCTTAGCAGTCACTGGGGCTTACAGCAGCCGACTGACAGGGAAGGAAAAAGCTTTTCCCAGGCAGAGTAGCAGCACTGCCTGAAGACTTGTAAGCCAAATATCCTGCTCGTATGGGAGGTGGGGATTAGCCTTTGGCCAGTTGTTAGATCCTTTCGTTTCCCATATGGGAGTATTGGGTTTGAAAAGCACAAATGTGGAAGCTTGTTCCACACAAGCTGCTGTAAAGGCAGATGTATAGAGCATGTCAGGATTTTAGCCCTTGGTACTTAATACCCAGTTACATGAAAATGTATAAAATTATAATGAAAAGCAAATAATTTCATGTTGGTTGGAGACATACGCTGGCCTGCTGGCAACTGTGCTGCTCTCGCTGTTCAAGAAATGTTTTGTAGCCCCTCAGGTACCTTAAAGATATGATTAGCCATCCATTTATCTGCCTCAAATATACAGTATGTACTGCATTTAGGCTGGGAATTTGGAGTATATTGTAACAAGAACAACAGATTTTGGGTGGATGTGTCTGCATGTGAATTTATACCACATGCCTTTCAGCTTTCTTTCATTACAGCAGAAGCAGAGAATGTACTGTACGTAATCTGGTGGGAACAGAAAATGTAGTGTAATATATAAACAGCTGAGGCCCGTCATTTATTCTCTTCACACATGACTGTGTGCCTGTTCTCCAATCTAACACCATCATTACGTGTGCAGATGATACCACAGTGCTGATGAGTCGGCCTACGGGGAGGATGTTAAGCACCTTTCAGAGTGGATTTCTAGTAACAACCTCAAAATCAACAAGCCCAAAGAGCTCATTGTAGACTTCATCAAGTCTAAAAGCTGCAGACACACCGCTATCTACATGAATAACATCACAGCGGACCTCGTCTCCAGCTTTAAGTTCTTGGGTGTTTACATCTTGTAGGACCTCACCTGCATAGTCCCTTAATACTCCTCTCTGGTAAACAAGGCACAGCAACAACAGGCCACCTCCCCCCTAAAATCCTGGTCGACCTTTGTTAGGATACTCTCTGCCATGCAGTGGGTTGTTAAAACTACACAGCACACTATCTGTGCCCAGGCATCCATTCATGACAGCTGTCTGAGAGGAACAGTTTGACATTACAAACTGCTACTGACACTACTCTGCCTTCAGGCAGGTGATACAGGTGTCTAATAGTACATCCAGGCTTAGAACCAACACTTTTCATAAGGCTGTTGTTTAACTTAACTCAGCTAACCATTCCTCGAGCCATGCTAGCGGCAATGTAGGTCTGTCAGTCGTTTGGTCCACCACTTTGGTCCAGACTGAAATATCTCAACAACTAAAGGATGGATTGACATGAAAGTTTGTGCAGACATTCATGGTCCTGAGAGGATGAATCCTACTGACTTTGGTGATCCCCTGAATTTTCCTCTAGTGTCGCCAGCAGTTGACATGTTTGGTTTAGAGTAATTGTAATTTGTTATAGTGTAGGGATACTATAGTGTAGGGATACTGTTAGAACTTTATCGCCAACAGCAGGTTAAGATTTCAGTTTGTTGAATACATTGGTTTATGACCAAATACCTGCAAAACTAATTTTCATAAACCTCAGCTACATTGTGTGCTAATTAGCAAATGTCCATGCTTCCTCTCCTTAGCCTTCTCCTTGTCCTTACTCCTGAACCCCCTCCTCCCACTCCATCTGTCCCCAGCTATGCATCACACCTTCTCTTGCTACTTCCCTCCTTTTCCCCTTCCTCATCCATCACTTCCTTCCCACCTATTCCTCACATGCACACATCCTTTTCTCCCCATCCCCATGGAGATGCACTACAAGCTGACAACGAATGCAACCTTCCATCAACAGCGGCAGACTAACACAGATATCTCAGTCTGCAACATTTACAGATAACCCAAATCTTTCTCTGCCCCCCTCCCTCCATCCTTCATTTTCCTCTCCATCCTTCTCCTCTTCCTCATGCTTGCTCTGACCCCGACAGAATGAGGGTCTTATGAAGATAAATGACGCCTCTCAGCTTCCTTACCCTACTCCCATCTGCTTCTTTTGCAGCTGCGGTGGGATTTCCCTGGGAATTCTCCCATTCCTCAGAGTGTCTTGCCTGACAGGTTCACAGCATCATTTTTTTTTTGTCCACAAGGAACAGTGAATAAAGGCTTACACGTGGTTGGCTGGAGTAGCTGAAGACATTAGGCAGCCATGATAGCAATTCAGAGGCTTGAAGCTCATCAGATTTCAATTACGGAGGAAATGAAGTGAAAATCTGAAGAGGCTATTTGATAATCAAGGTTATTGAATATTTTTCTGGCACTACACCTCTGATATGACTTGGCAGATGAAGAGACAACCCAGATCAAATCAGATACAACGTGTTACAACTGCTTGGGCACCCTAAGAACATAACAATGCACTGGTGAAACAGAAAGGACCCTGGGAAAAAGACTGAAAGAGCACCGGAAACAGACAACATCAGCTGTCTGTGAACACCAGACCAAAACCGGTTTCAGTTTCATGCTGAATTTGACACTTGAATGAGGGGATAAGACAAAAAATGCTATGTCGTTACTTCAGTTCCCCATTCCACATATTGAGCAGAAGGGCATGAATAAATCAAAGAATGAGCAAACTCCTCACTAGTCTGCAGTCATGAGCACTTGTGTGCATGTGAGGGTACGTAAACTAATTTATGAGACGGAGAGGGAGTGTTTAATTTAAAATGAAGACAGAAAACAGGCTCAGAGGAAAACACTCCACTCACCCGGGCACCTTGAGCTACTTACAGAGGCAGCAACCCTGAAACCCAAAAATGTATCAAGGATGCAGTACAGCCTTCTTCTTGCTCACCAAATAGTAATAATACATTCAGAGTCTCCACTTTTTCGAATGAGGCAATAGTTTCTGGTTCTGGTTTAACTGGCTTGATGAATGCAAAGCTTGTCAGTGTACACAGATACAGAGAGATGCAAAAATAGATGCAAGAGTGGGTTTATCAGTAGGTTCAACAAACAGAACTCCCTCTCTTTGTCTCTTATAATAATCAATATGCAAAAACACACGCACAGCTTTCTTGTCCAGGTGCTGAGTCAAAAACCTTAAGAGGATTTCTGCTTCACTGCTGTTAAAAATTAGAAAAAGTACAATGCTATGAATCATACTGAATCAGGTATGTGTCATTTAATTCCATGATAATTGTCTTTAGTTGCTGTTATATTTATGTATGACTTCATTCATTTTATTGTTTTTTCAGTGATTTTTACATATCCTTATAATTCTTTGACTTCAATCCTTGATAATATTCTCAATGTATTTGTTGTTTTTGTGATTAATTTGCTATCTACACAGTGTTGGGTTGCATCGTATTACACATAGCCTACCTTATTGAGTCTGGTTTGGAGATGTGCACTGATAGTGTGGTTGTAGTCACTCCCGTCAGAGCGACTAAAGGCCTAGTCAGACCAGGATTTAACACAGCGAAATTTCATGGCAATTTCATTTACTTCCAATGAAATCGTCACAAATAGTGGATCGAGGAGGCGAAATTAATGAGCGAGAATGTTCCGAGTCGAGTTCAGCTGTGGTGACAAATTTGTGCCATTGATCAATAGCAAGCCTCTTGCCAGTACTGACCTAAAAGGGGACGGAGAACTAGAGCTGTGTTGCACCATTCACTTTTTGTTAACCCCCTCTGTCGTCTTTTAAATAAACTGTGTGAACTTATTGTCCCGTTAGAAAGCTAGTTAGCCTGGAGAGCTTTATTTTACTCTTCAATAACTTTTTATTGAACAAAATGGTGTGCGATGGTGGACAAAATGCCTGGGGGAAGTAAACAGAGCAGTAGAGAGAAAATAGAGGGAAGCTCCAGGAGCTGTTGTGACTGACCAGCGGCCAACTAGCAAGTTAACTGTTAGCGAGCTGCCAGCTACAGCAGTTCACCAACAAGCCCTGTGAGTAGTTACTATGTCACCAAGCTTCAGTGACACACACCTGAGTCAGTTTCATACCTCTGTACATGATGAAGAGTCAATTTGGACTAGAAACATTTTTTCTAAATGTAATGAAATAAAAAACACTTTAAAGGGAGCATTCTACAGTGTTGCGAGACCTCGGGAATAACACACATACCTATACACTCAATTGCAGGTTCAGGCCTTGCACCAGCTATTAGTGCATAAGTAAAAGCCTGCAGATGAGAGAGGAATGGGAGATTTAGTGATGGGAATGAATGCTGTGCAATAGACACATTAAGATGTGCAATATTTTTCTTTTCCTTTTACTGAAATTGAAACATGGTAGGAATGAGGGCATTTGTGAATAGATTCCTTTGATTTCCTTTGATGTGAAGAGCTGATGCTTAAAAGTAGTTCATAAAGTGATGATGTGCTTGGAGCAAAGTGTTTGATGAGTACTTTTGTGCTTTTTGCAAAAAAAGAAAAGAAAAGACATTTATAGAGAGAGAGTGTGTGTGCGATTATTGGAATGACAATGGGCTGAAAAGCAAAAAAGTCTGTAAGTGTAATCATGAAATGAGTGAGAGGTCCATTTGATACAGCATTTTGAGCTTGCAAAAAGCAAAAAAAGAACCAGCGCTGCACTGTTTGATCCCTATGTCAGGGCTTCCTTGGCCAGGCAGAAAGAAACGAGAGAAATGTAAGGCTCCTGGCAGCTCTTTTCTTTCTTTAGCTCCATGAATCGTATCTGTAGGAGGTGGACCAGAGGTGAATGCACACAAAAAAAACCCCTGAAGTAATAGCTGGGTGTTGACACAGAGAAGAAGAGCAGTGTGAGCCCCCCCCCCAACCTTTCTCGTGATGTAACCTTTTCTGTAATTTAATGGCAACCATAAACAAGCCATTTATTCAATTCAAAATTTGTATAACACTGAATCCCTAGAGAGTCAGTTCGTCCAATAACAAAAAAACAAAAAAACAATAAAACAAAAAACTACATATTTTCTCACTCACTATCTTTTTACCATTCTCTCAGCTTCACTGGAGCAGTTTGGGGTAAAGGGCCTTGCTCAAGGTCACCTCAGTGGTGGTAATGGACCAACCTGTCTGCTGATGAATGGTGGTTATCTTCTTTTAAGAACAAATTCAGGACATAATGTTTTTAATGTTATAATCACTATAATCCCTACTATTTTATCTTTAGGCGTTTGTATGAGATTGGGCTATACAACCTGGAAGTTAATGAGGATCAGTCAGGACAGTCAGGATAAATCCACTCAGATTCCCTCTACCTTCCAGTCACAAGCCTTCTTCTCCAACCTTTAGGCCTCCACCCCAACACAACGATGCAGAATTGACTGGTGTGTGTGTGTGTGTGTGTGTGTGTGTGTGTGTGTGTGTGTTTGTGTGTGTGTGTGTGTGTGTATGGTGCTGCTGATCTGGACGAAAAAAAAAAAAAAACTGAGCTAGCATAGCAAATGTGCTGCTGAGACTAATAGCAGGCTCCCCTGGCTATGCTGTCAGTGGTTTCCATAAACAGAGGTGTTGACACTTGACCTGTGCATGGTCAAACATCTCTGGAACTAGAAACTTGGAGATTGGTGGTTGCCATGGATGCATGTGACTTCCACACAGCTGAGACCCATATATTTGTGTGCCATCATGCAGCCACTATTGTACAACCCCGATTCCAAAAAAGTTGGGATGTTGCGTAAAACGTAAATAAAAACAGAATGCCATAATTTGCTAATCCTTTTTGACATATCTTCAATTGAAACAGTATAAAGACAATATGTTTAATGTTTCACCTTATCAACTTTATTGATTTTTGTAAATAAATGCTTATTCTGAATTTGATGCCAGTAACACCTTTCAAAAAAGTTGGGACAGGGGCAACAAAAGACTGGTAAAGTTGTGGAATGCTCAAAAAACACCTGTTTGGAACATTCCACAGGTAAACAGGTTAATTGGTAACAGGTGATAGTATCATGATTGAAATGAAAAACTGCGAGGGCAAATAGTCCAACAGTTTAAGAACAACCATCTACAGTCCGCAATATCATTAAAAGATTTAGAGAATCTGGAGAAATCTCTGCATGTAAGGGGCAAGGCCAAAAACCAGTATTGAATGCCTGTGACCTTCGATCCCTCAGACAGCACTGCATTAAAAACCAACATGATTCTGTAATGGATATTACTACATGGGCTCAGGAACACTTCGGAAAACCATTGTCAGTAAACACAGTTCGTCGTTGCATCTACAAATGCAAGTTAAGACTCTACCATGCAAAGCGAAAGCCATATATCAACAACATCCAGAAACGCCGCCGACTTCTCTGGGCCCGAGCTCATCTGAGATGGACTGACGCAAAGTGGAAAAGTGTGCTGTGGTCTGACGAGTCCACATTTCAAACTGTTTTTGGAAATCATGGATGCCGTATCCTAAACAGGAAAAACAGGCTAAACAGGAAAAGGACCATCCAGATTGTTGCCGGCGCAAAGTTCAAAAGCCAGCATCTGTGTTGGTATGGGGGTGTGTTAGTGCCCATGGCATGGGTAACTTGCACATCTGTGAAGGCACCATTAATGCTGAAAGGTACATACAGGTTTTGGAGAAACATATGCTGTCATCCAGACGTCCCTGCTTATTTCAGCAGGACAATACCAAGCCACATTCTGCACGTGTTACAACAGCGTGGCTTCGTAGTGAAAGAGTGCAGGTACTAGACTGGCCTGCCTGCAGTCAGACCTGTCTCCCATTGAAAATGTGTGGTGCATTATGAAGCGCAAAATACGACAACAGAGACCCCGGACTGTTGAGCAACTGAAGTATCAAGCAAGAATGGGAAAGAATTTCGCTTTCAAAACTTGAACAATTAGTGTCCTCAGTTCCCAAACGCTTAAAAGCGATGTAACACAGTGGTAAACATGCCCCTGTCCCAACTTTTTTGGAACGTGTTGCAGGCATCAAATTCAGAATGATTGTATATTTACAAAAAAAACAATAAAGTTTATCAGTTTGAACATTAAATATCTTGTCTTTGTACTGTATTTAATTGAATATAGGTCGAAAAGGATGTGCAATTCATTGCATTAAGTTTTAATTAAATTTTACACAGTGTCCCAACTTTTTTGGAATCGGGGTTGTATGTTGTATGTCCACTGGCTAACAGTAATAGCTTTGAAAATCATTAGAAGGAGGTTTTAGCATGTGTATGTCATATGCTCACACACACAGACACATCAGAAAAGTGAGCGTGGTGTGTAGTGATGTAGTTTTCTGTTTTGATCCTGTAATATTCATCTCCTGATTAATTCTGAAGCCATCTCATTAAGTGATGAGTGACTGATTTCAAAAATGATTTTAGGTATCACAGCACAGGGTGCTAAAGGGTCATTTTTCCATCAACAAAATGGAGCAAAAACTTTCTTTTATTAAGAGTTTTTGTGGGAAATTGTGTGAGCATTACTTATTCATACATTTTCAGCGGACCTTGACTTCCTCTTCTTCGTCAGAGAGGTATTTTAATATGTCAATTAAGAAGAACTTACAAAATCCTGTCCTTTATTTCATAGAAGAATATTTTGAGAGTGATCATCAGCGTTGCTTTAATCTTTACAACTTTGTGAAGGAAATATACAATTTTCAGTTTGGCCCAAGCCTCACGTTTAGGCAGAATAGTTTTCATTTATTCTTGAGAGATAGGCTAAAAAAATCAAATATGTTTCCTAATATGCAGTAGACCTCCCCAGAAATATTCCCTCAGTGTTTGAATTATTTTGCTTTTAATGGAGCAAAGCCTATGAGTTCAGGTAGACAACTTGATGCGTTGCGACTCACTGCGATACAGAATAGACCAGACCAGACCGCCAAGCACCAAGGCGGCGCCCCCTTTTGGATAAGCTAGAAACAACCGTATTAATAACCAAAGCTTTCACACTGAGATTTAAGGCACATAAGATATCTGAATATTCACTGTCAGTGTGGTAAATAGCTAAATGATGCTGGTGACAGTGACTAGGCTACTAATGGAAAGCTAGCTTGAGTGTGAGGCTGCTGGAGTACAGTCATACAGTACAGCGGCATCAGACTGTCCTCTCCAACTAAATCTCAGCCCAGTTGGCTATTAACAGGTTGGTTATTTACAGACAACACTTAGCCTAACGCTAGTGATTCAATAAAATACGTATAGATGTCCAGACAAGCAATGTCTGACCACTGTGTTGGGTCATAGATCCACTTGGACGGGGGAAGACTGAAAGGGCTTGACGGCTGACTGATCAACCTTGATTTATCAAGGTACCGCGAACGCTCAGGTTCAGGCAAGGTCGCAAAATAATTATTAGACATGTCTATAAAACAAAGGTTTGTTTAACACGAAATGAATGCTAACAAACTTGTTAAAATTGTAGGTCTGTCGGTCCATCACTACGAGTCACCTCTTTCACATTATCACATTGTTTGATACATTGTTGTAAAAATATAAATTACAGCCGCTTTAAATGAGTGTTTACTGCTAGTGCCAACATGCTAATTATGAGTTGATGCCTTAGCTCGCGTCAGTCGTGATTGCACTATGAGGCATTGGGAATTGTCAGCTTAAATAGAGCGATTCTGGTTGAAAATGTGTCTGTCAGCTGCTAATTTCTGCTCTTTTGGTATTATCAACCTACTGTATGTGCCGTATTTGCATCGGTATTAATTGTAAATTAATTATTGTTGTGGCTGAGCTCATGTTTCTTGTGGTTGTTGTTTACCATGCATTATGATATGCTGTCAACTAACATAGTAGTAAAATATGAATACCCATGTTTGAGAGTTATGAATGTCATAGGATAAAGTGGTTTTGTCAAAATCGCATTTCCCTGTAATAATGGTTTCATGGTAAACTCAACATAGCTTTTGTCACACTAGCTAGGCAGTAGCATTTTCTCCATGCCCTTTATATTCAGCTAATTATTAATGAAATATTGCTTCTTTGCAAACAATGCTATGTATTGTCATTGTAGCACTTTACCGGTCTTGTTTGATTTTTGTCCTGTAAGCAGCTGGCATAATTGAAAGATGGAAGTTTAGATTTGCTGGAGATTTTTGGTTTCTGCTACCATATTTGGAGACATGCCTTTTTCCTGGCAGACAGCCAGGCCCAGAGTGGCTGTGGTTTCCATTGTTGCTGTGCTGGTGTCAGTGTATTTTTCTGCTGACATTATCCTCTTGTAAAGTCATCAAGTGTTAGTAGTAGCTGCCTGGATTGCATGCTACGTAAAACCTCTTCTTTCATGTGAATGACCACAGTTTTCTTTTGCTGTGTGTTTATGTACTCCAAATCCTGCAGAAACTCCAGTGTAAAATCTAGCTTCATCAGAGCACAAGCTGTTGTTATAAATTACTGATACTAAACAATACTATAGCTCTACTAGTACAGTATACTAAAAACTATACTACATTCCTCTCCCCTTTTCATGATGTTATTTGAGGTTTACATAATGTTTAATCAATAATAATTTCCTGAAAAGGACTCCAGTGTAGATACAGTAATATTTAATATTAATATGCACAAACACAGCACACTGCAGTTAATGATTTTTTAAAGATGATGTCCAGACTTACAGTAAGTTTTGACATTACATTCAGAATTTATGAGATGAGTAGAGTTAAAACAGACTTCATGTAAAATCAGCTCAACATGAAAGTAGCTAAATGTCAAATGAATGCCATGTTTTTTTAGGTTGAATGGGATGCTGAATTTACACATACATTTTGTTACATGTCAAAAATCTAGTGTTTGCCTCAAAATCAGGTTTACAAAGGTTTACTTGTATAATAACAACTGAGAAGGTGTTGAGTGAGTAATTATACAGAATATGGAAACCAAGCTATGGGATGGTGGCTAAAATGCAAATGACACCTACTGAAAGACAAGCACAGCCACACAACAGCTTATAAGCCAAAACCTATCATCGAAAATACTCTCATACCTCAAAAAGTATTTGGCATATCGAACAAATGTCTTCCCCATGAGAGGCCAGAGACTTTAATGAAGACATTGATATATTATATGTGTACCTATTGTTTACAGTATAGGAGATGTCGCAGGTCAAAGACTCTGTTCTATACATTGCAGCTCCTTTCTTGTGATAGAAGTCAGTAACAGTGATATATATCATGCCATTTTAACTGATTTATCAGATATAATATTATAATCTCTCAGACGCAGATGAAATTGAGTTTCTCCTGGCAGTCCCGGTTCTCCCACAGTCCATCTTTGGTTAAAGCTCCACAGCGGTTCCACATTGGATACTGGTAGTCCTGATCTCCTTGGGGCCAGGCCTCGTACACCAGAGGGTCGTCGTTCACCCACAGCCAGCGGTCCCCCAGGTAACGCAAGCCGATCCACACCCCCTCAGTGACATTCTGGATCGCTTTCAGGGCCAGAAGGTTCTCAGTCTCAGAGTGCAGGCTGGCAAAGTTCGTGTAAGTCTCTCTGCAGTACTCCAGAGCCTCCTCCCAGGTCATCTTCACCATCGCTACATTAATATTGATGCAGTAAAAAGACATGGACTTTCTTTGGTCATCATCATTCCATTTTCCATTAGACAGGACCTGTACAGTGTTCTCAATGTTCTTATAATTATCTGGTTGTCTTACACCCCAGTTATAGTATGTAGTGTATCCTCCTCCTGACCACTTCCAGACATTGTTGTTGCTGGTATCTTTTTTGAGACCGATCCATCCCACAGTAACGTTTTTACCTGCAGCTTTTCGGAACCTGTCTTGATCTCTCTGGTTATCAACAAAGGAAAGATCAGTGTAGTGTTGTCTGCAGTAATCCTGAGCCTCTTCCCATGTCATAGGATCTGAAACTAAAATGTGTTTTCCTATATCCCCCTTAACAGCTGTACAAAGAAAAAATAAGAAGATGGTTCTCTCCATGGTCATTGCTCTGTAGCTTAAGCTGAGATTGTTTTCTGTTTCTTCTCTGTGCTGGTACCACTTACAGCAAGTCTCTGGGTTGTTATGAATTTGCATATGCTTTGCTTGTTTTCACAAGCTTCATGGTAGACTGAATTCCCAAAGAGAAAAACAAATGACTTGCACAAACACATAAACAAACAGCAGAATATCTAAGTAGTGAAACCAGGTGTTGCACATGTGCTCCACATTTGTTGACACCGGAAGGAGTGGTAGCACGGATGACGTTTATCACCTTATTTCCCATTCATAATTATCTTCATTAAATGCTTTTAAATTTAATAGTTTTTGCTGTGACAATTTTAAAAACAGATGTCAGAAATGACATTGTAGTTTTCACTGGAGCCATTTGTTTGATATCACCTTCCTTTCTAACTACCCCTTCACATTCGCTTTCATATGAAGCACATTACAGTTTTGATTTGAATGATTTCAGGTTAGAACAAAAATCAAAGGAGTTTGATGCTGTACAAGACTCACAATTAAGACTTCATGATGTTGTCTTCAAGGTTGGCAACAAGACTGGCAGCCTGATGATATGCTGCTGTTGGTTTTATGAGCTGAGGTTTTGAGAGCTCCACTGCTGAGACTTCTGCAGCCATCCCAAAACAATGGAGGTCAATGGAATTTCATTTGTTGAGCTGAAAGCTCACCTCATAAAGTTGTTAGGAAACAGTTGCCTATTTATACATCCAGCAGACACAGAGCAACATAAGTTTCAGTTTAATCACAAAACAGATAAAATACAAATGCAATCATGTAAGACATAATAACGATATGTGAAATGGGATACCCTGATAAGTTATTTGCAGCTTGAGAATATGGGCCCAGACACTAAGCACATAGAATTTAAAATATATGTTTACTAACACATTTTCTAAGATTTAACCCTAACCTAAAAAACTACTAAATGGTCCCAAGACATTTATTCCATCAGTCTAAACATTGGTTAAACAGGTAAGATGCAATAAATATAGACATATGGCAAATCAAAAATAATCGTATAATTTAAATGGATTTCAGAGTAGAATAATTAGCTTAGAAGTCCCCAGTCGTTTAGGGTATTCAAGCTTTAACATATTTTAGTAGTAACTGTTTCCTTAAGCTCTTTTTGGAAACAGATACTGATAGTGACATTTGTATGGTATTATCAATCCCATTCCACACTTGTGGACCTCTGCAAACCACACTAAGGCTCGTACATTTAAGTTTACGTTTTTTACCCTTTACAAGATGTTTTTTCCTAGTCTTATATGTATGCGAGGGAAAGTAAATAGGAATAAGGTCACAAAGTCTGTCCTGTAGCATATATACAGCATTGTACATTATACACGCATTGTGAAAGATGTTACATTCAGTAAGCTTCAGAAGACTAGTTGTAGAAAAGAGGGTCAGCACGTATAACTTTCTTCTGTAAAATTTGTAGTTTTTTAAGATAACTAGGAAAGGTTTTGCACCATAAAAATTACAATGATTTATATGAGGCTCAAATAAAGACTGATGTGTGGAAGAAAATGCCTCAACATAAAATACAAGCCAACATATTTAGGACAATTTCTTCGTAAGTTCATCAATGTGGCCCTTAAAGTTTAAAAATTCATCAATATGTACCCTGAGGAATTTAGTGGACTTCACTCTCTCAATAACCCGACCTTTTATTTTGATACAAACATGTTTCGATTTCTATTGGAGTGAAAGCCAATAAAGTTTGTCTTGCTCATATTTAAGGGAAATTTATTGCATTTAAACCATGTATCCACCTTAATCAGTTCCTCATTTTGATAGTTTTGCAGATCATTTAAATTTTTGTGTGATAAGAATAAATTTGTATAATCAACAAATAATACTTTGTGTAGAATGCTAGAGGAATTCACAAAATCATTTATATACAGTATGAAGAGGAGCGGCCCTAAAATGGATCCCTGGGGAACCCCAAATCTGATGGTTTTACTTAAAGATTTGTGACCATTTACATATACATATTGCTCCCTCCCATACATATAGCTTCTGAACCAACTGAGCACTGTGCCTCTGACACCATAATGTTGTAGTTTGCCTAGAAGAATTTCAAAGTCAACAGTATCAAACGCTTTTGACAAATCAAGGAAAATTACAATGCCGCAGTTGTCTTTATCAATAGCGTCATTGATATTTTCGATGAGATCAAGAATTGCCATACAGGTAGTGCTCTTTTTTCTAAATCACTAAGTCTACTATACAAAATTTTCTCCAATGCTTTGGAGAGAGTAGGCAGAATAGATATAGGACGGTAGTTGTGTATATCATTTTTGTCACCAGACTTAAAGACTGGTACAATTCTAGCAATTTTTGTTGTTTTAGGGACAACCCCATAAGTAGAGAGAGATTAATAGAGTAAACAAGAGGCTCCGCAATTTCATTCACAATAGCTTTAAGAATTTTACTACAAATTTCATCTGCACCAGCTGCATGGGAGCTTTTCATATTCAGAATGATTTTCGTGACTTCATTTCTGTCAGCTGGCATCAAAAATACTGAATCCAAATAATTGCCTTGAAGATATTGTCTAAAAGTAGCACCCTCTGGTTGGCTAATTTTGCTAGAAAGATTTTCTCCTATGGCATATAAGCATTCATTTGGTGTCGGGTTTCTGTAACCCAATGAATGTAAATCCAATATTCAGTCTCTCTTAGCTTTATTTTGGTCTCCACCATTTCCGTGCTCTTTATTTCGGCTCTTTAGCTGCTAAATGCTCCACTATGTTCACCAGCTAGTCTCTAACTGTGTCTGTCAAATGGTCAAAAAATACCCCCTTATTCCTGCCAGACTAAGGGTCAGGGACACTCCTGTCCTGCAGCTTCAATCAGCACACAGACAGATAGATTAGATCAGCGTGTGGACATATGCCATTAGATTAGTGTCACTGATTTGGCACGTATCAATTCCCACACTCTCATATGCACACGGAAACAAAAGAACTCATACTGATATGACTGAGGTCATTTAGTCAACTTAGGGCATTTCTACAAAATGAACACAGGTGGCTCTAACAAAACTAGCCTCTTTGTACTCACGGTTGTGACACACCCACACACACACATGCACCATATTTGACTATGTAAGCAATTGTGCCCAGGAGTGATTTCATTCAACACTGCTTCTGTTGCAGCTGCTTATGCCTGCTGCAGCTGAAGGACAGATCATCTTTTTGGAAATTGAACACAAGAGATCCGATCTTGCACTGTTTGCTTATATAAATGAGTGTATTAAGTGTTTTCTTTAATAGTATGTTTCATTATCAGTTATGTGCTGGCTAAAAGGGCCTACGTTTGTTTTGGTGCCAGGTCGATTCATTTACAGTAACTGTAGCGTCATCATTCCTCTCCCTTTAGGTGGAAGTGATTTAAAGTTACCATGCACTGCCCTGAATTTCCTTAAACTGCATTTACACTGTCTATAAGTGTAACCCATTAGTTTTAAGTGTCCACCAACACCAGTGCCATAAACATAGTGTACAGTATGACGAAACCACAGCTTAATACAGCAAGTAAATCACATGGCTACTTCAGGTACTTGAGAGGCTGATGCTCTGTTCTAGATTTACAAGTGAGCGAGGGCCTTGGACAATAAATTGATGTTCTCCTGCTCACTGGAAAATAATTATGAATAATGGCTCAGTTGAATGTCAAAAACAGCAGGGGGAAAACTGAAGACATGCTATACAGACTAGCAATTATCAATAATGTAGAAAATATAAGATGAATAATTGCCATCTGACAGATGTGGGAAGCGTATCTTAAGGGTAGGATATTAAAATGTAGATTGACATCAGTGTGTTAAAACATATTGCCACAGTATTGCAACATGTCTTGCTGTTAAATCATTACTGTCAATATAATAGAGATAAATGGAGTGAGTAAGTTACATATCTTCACATATGTGAAGAGTGGAAAGTACTGAAATAGCAGTTTTTCTTTTAGTCTGACCAAATCAATTACAGGACGCCATAATCAAATTGTTGCCACTGACTACGCTTTGCTCCATGTGCTATTGATTGTTGAAATAGAGCCCCAGAGGTCAAATGTGATGAAAGCATAATTAGGCGCTCTGAGCTCATGGATCTGAAGGTTCTCTGCTCCACTCTCACTGCTGAGCACCATAACAATGATTTCATGATGCTAATTGGGTTTAGTAGATGAAATGATAATTGTATTGAACAGATTTCTATCTTCTGCTTGGACAGGAGTTGGGTTTCGCTTGAAGTGAAAAGGTCAGTTTAAAAAAGTAAAAGTAAAATGAACTGACTGCAAGCTAAATAATCTCTCTTTACCTCCAGTTTCTGTTTTCTCTCTGCCTCCTCCCAAGTGTGGCACAGAAAAGATAATCAGCTGTGGGGCAGGGGAGTGTGTACATTCACTATGCTTATTTACGCGCGCGCGTGTGTGTGTGTGTGTGTGTGTGCGCGCGCGCGTGTTTAAAGAGTGAGGGTGTTTAACCGCTCTCTGGCCCCTGGGCCACACTCTGGACCTTTCTGACACTGCTTAACCTGAGCATGGTTATACAGTATTCACATACACACTACACTCTCTACAGTGGCCATCTGATAACCTACTGAATAACCTTCAAAGGCAAAACATTGCATGAAGGGCAGAAGAACCCACAGGGATTCAGACTCTTGATGCTTTCCTCTTAAAGCTTATTGCTAATCCTACACTCAGTAATAGCAAGCCAAAAAATATTTTACAGGACACACACTGAACTCATTTTAGAACAGAGCCAAAGTCAGAAAGCGTGCAGTAACTGATGATATAATAACATAAGCAAATGGGTGACATGTAAATAAACAACAACAACAAAATAACGTACTGTACTGAACTCTGAACTGCAAACATCACATCTTTATTACTTCGTGAGGAGTGTAGTGTTGTAATAATACTGACAAATAATGCAATAACTTTTCCGAACATAAATCATATTATAACCTCAGTTAATACATTTTTAATCAACATCATCTGTCACATATGTATTATTACATGCCTTTGAAATAATACTCTCAGGGTAAAGGTGATAGTGTGACAAAATGTATTACATTTTTAGGGTTTTTTAAAGCCACTGAGAGAATTAGTGGCCGACATTAGTTAAGCTAGATCAATGGGCACTATACGTGCACAGCATTTGTGGTATTAAAAAATTAGTAGGTTTGTGAACGTCGCGTTAGCCTTCACTTTTTTCCTGTTCCATGATTTATTTCTGACACATTCTCTGAGGTACATTGTCCTTGTGGTTCAAGGATTCATCCTATAACCAAAAACGATAGACGATGTACAGAACCTGTCCAGCTTCAGTCTGTCTCGTATTATGTAAACAATACATTAAAAGGTCACAGGGAATCCAAGCAGCTTACATAGAAGACTGATGCTGAAGATCGAGAAAAAAAAAAATGAGCTAGAATATTATATGTTTCTTTAAAATCTTGAAAACTCTTCAATCCTTTTTCATCCATTACTGGTTCAAAACATTTGTCATTCATTTGCAATGAAGGGAAGAGAAACATTACTGGCATGCCACATTTTCTACTTGTTTGGTAACATAAAATACATCTAGCATTTACTTGCAATTTTGTAGTAGATTATGGTGTAGTGTCTACTAAAAATCACTGCTCATTTTACCAAGAACATATAAACAACACAAGAAAGAACATCTTTAGTGTTCCTCTCTCTGTGAGGCTTACATTGTTAGGCATCGACCCAGAGCGACACCGTTAATTTCGACAGGGTCAGAATGTGTGTGATTGCAGGTCCAGTTGAAGGTCAAGTGACTATTCTGTCCCAAAGACTCCCTCGAGGTCAGATAAGCCTCACCCCATTAACAGGCAACTACACACACACACACACACACACACACACACACACACACACACACACACACACACACACACACACACACACACACACACACACACACACACACACGTAGCCCTGATGAGCATCATTAGGCCCAATCAGCGCGAATGATTAACCTCAGTCTGAAGCCACAGAGAAAGACAGAGAGAGACTTTAAAGCGTTACTTGTACATGAACAGCACTAATGAGCACAACTAAACTGGCAAATAGCAAACATTGGAAAACCTTTGTCAGAGAAAATAACCGAAGAAATCTCCAACATGTCTCCAACTAGGATCAACTTCAAATTCAAATCTCACTGTGCAAAATAGCAAAAGCACAATTGCACTGACCAAAGAAAAGGAATTGCAGATGTTTTCTCATAGATGTGTTTTTTTTATTTCATGACTTAACGTCTCATATATACGACACAAATATCTTATTATATTATATTCCCCAAAATAAATGTGTTTACATTCGCTCATTCTGTCCGATCACACTTCTTGCGGTCTCCATGTGGTATCTTCATAGCCACCATAGCCCCGAAGTCTAGTTACATTTTTGAGGAAGCGCACATCAGCTATGGCTTCAGAGCCTATGCATGGAGCCGCAGTAGATATAGCGTTACCTTTTAGCACACAACTATAAATACAGCTGTAACGTTGATAAAGTTTGCTTGTGGGACTGTTAAGCTCACTGAACAATCCTTTTCTTGTTTTATCTTTTAATTATGAGCCAAGGTCAATGTATGTCATATATTTGTTCAGTATGTATGTCTGAGACGGAGATTTTCTTTTGGCCTCTCCTGTGCATTATTTATTTTTACCTAGATGTAGTAAAACAGTACTTTGTGCACTTTTAAAATATACATAAAGAGCTATTAGACAGATTGGAAATAATGACAGAAGCAGAAAAAAAAGCAGTCCAGTTTTACCACATATGAACAACTCACAGAAGGCGACAACCTTGCCACACCTTCTGGATGACACATGCAAATGACTTCATTATCATGTCATGTTGTGCTCTGCACTCATTTACAAGATACAGGTGATTAACTTACATAAGGTGTGACTTCTCAATGACACAGACCATGTTAAAGGCAGCAGGCTCAAATCCACTCTGTCCTTACTCTGAGGTAATGTGTTCAGTCACAGAGAAATTACTGATGATGAGTTGATTAATGTGCATGTAAGCGCGGCTCAGGATTGAAATATATATGCATACATTATATATGTGACTAATGCAGGGCTCATCTTAGCACTTCCCCCTGGCTCATTTGCAATGATTTATCACACTTTGAGGGATTGTGGGTAATTACCTTTGAAAATATTCATTTGCAAGGTCAAGAGGTGTTCGCTATATACTGAAAGCATTAAGCGTAATATATACAGTTCTTCACCCAATGGGAATAGATATCATATGTATAATACGCTACATAAGGTTTTATGATGTGAAGAAGTCAGAAGGGAAATGTAGCAGAACACCGCCACCACACAGAAATGTCTTGAGACAAGAAAACTGAAAAAAAAAAAAAAAGTCTTTGAACTGAAGTGACATAAAGAGACTAAGTATGTGGGAATATGTGAGTTATCTAAAAAAAATCATTTTTCATTGTCATTTTTTTTCTCCTTTTCTCTTCCAGTAATCATCCTGTGCTTTAGCTGCTCCACACGGTGTAGTAGCATCAGAAGAAAATTCAAGATCCATTTGCACCAAACTAAAGTAAAACATTGGCTGATATCTTGAAGCTTTTGTGCGAATATATATATATATATATATATATATATATATATATATAAACCACATCCTCTGGGAGGCTGTGACACTTTCTGTTCAGTAGGGACACTGTGAAGACAGTAGAAATAGAACAGGAGATGTTCCCTATACATACATATAATCTATCGTTCACACCCACCATGCACCTGCACATGCACACACATCCCTGTATATACACAGGCATTCACTCGCACACAAACACACACACACATGACACACTGCATCCCTAGCTAGTCACAAAACCCCTGCTAAATTTGAAGGATGACTGTAGTTTTCCCTTAAGAAAGCTGTAGCTCTGTTTCTTCTCCACCACCTGCTCCTCCACAGTGCTGTGGAGCCTTGGCAGAGACAGATAGCCCATCCAGATGTGTCATGATCTGGGTTATATACAAAACCTGCAGGCATGCCCAACTGATTCTTTGTAATTCATAACTTGCATGTTGTTCGAGGCTTGATTCATGGGCTGTAGACTGTGTTCACTATTTTCAACCTAAGGCCAAATTAAAGCTCAATCACATTAAAGTTTAATGTATCATATAATAGCAAGGAAGGGAAACCCCTGCCTCACTCAGCATAAGTGACAATATTAGTAAAGATTGAAATAAATCATTTTTTTAAAAGAGTAAGGATACACATTTTCCTTATATACTGCTATAAAACATCTTACTTTACACAAATACTCCTATTATGAACATCATGTGGACATATTACAATTTTTTAGTAAGGAAAACTGTGACTGTTGTAATAGTGACACAAACAGATCATTGTCCTTATGGTAGTCTTGATTCTTCTGGAGCATCTGAGCAGCATTGTGGGACAGTTCAAAGTAAAAAAAAACAAAAACAAAAAACAACTAACAATGCACAGAAATAGGCACTAAATTGTTTCCATAATCCTGATGATCAGAGCAAATGCAAATGAAAAAAGAGTAAGCAAACGATTTGCAACAATCAGAGATTTGCATAGAGGAAACAGGAGATGGTGTCTATAAAATGAGATCAGTGTCCTTTGTTAACTCTGTCACCTGTGTCATTACTCCTGGAACTTCTCAAGAGTGAGTTTGAGTATAACAAGTAACACTATAGTATAACAAATCGGACCAGCCTTAACCTTAGCTTCTTGTTACTTTAGTAAGGAGATTGACCTCTCCACAAAAGCAGGTTCCTTCTCTGATTAAAGTCCTTCTTCTTGTGCAGAGGCGGAGGATATCCTTATGCCGGGGTGCATGAAACAAGCTGATTTATATGATGTGTTTTCCGACCGTAGGAAAAAAGTATTTAGTACCAAAGTTATTATTATTCATCATCTGGAGACCTTGGGTGTCTTTGCTGAATTTCACGCCAGTTGTTGAGATGTTTCACTCTAGACCAGGGGCTGTCAAATACTGACACTGTGCCTCCCCCTCAGACCAAATCAAGACAACTTTTTAGCCTATATTTGTTTACATTTTGGCACATTGGCACCATTAAAAGTGTGCTGAATCAGCTACTAGCAGTTTCTGTTTGCAATGTGCCCATGGATGTACAGACAACTATCACTGGAATGCTTTGATACTGAAGAAAACTTAAAAACCTGATTCTCAGGTAAGTTCTGGAGCAGCGTCTTTTTTCTACGACCTCTAAGTGGATTTATGGTTTATTCGGGATGGACAGTTATGACTCAGAAGGAGTGCGATTTTGATGCAAATTGCAGCAATCGTGCTAAGGGTTTTAAAGTACCTTTATTGCTTCCATGAGCTGTGTGTCACAGCCACTGCTGATGGTGTTGATAAACGGGCCAAATCAGCTGCCAAACTACAATAACTAACTTTCCCTTGTTTTTAGGACAGTGGCATGCACCTGTCCCTTTCACCTCACGTCTCTCACTCCCTCACAGTTTTAAAACCTCCGCCCTGGGCCAAAGTGTTGAAGCAACAGACAGACAGGCGGCTCATTTTTTGGATCGACAAACTCACATGCCATCCCTACAGCTGCACTAGCACAGAGGAATAAACGGTAAGAAAAGACACTGTTACAAACAGCTATTAATGAGGTGTCTTGATTTCTTAGCTCTACTTTTGTTGATATTTTTTGATGTACTACCCCACCACCACCACACACACATACACATATAGACAGAGTTTCTGCACTCCGCTCCTCCGTCCTGTGCTCCTCTACCCTCTATTCTGTCCTGCTCTGATAGCCCTGCTTCTGTTAATCACTTCATAGTGCCGACTCACACACATGTACACACAAAGAGAGACACACACAAGGGCCCAGGAAGGGGAGTAATGAAGCTGGCTAAATGTTTTCAGCCGGGCTCTCCATCATGTCACCAAGGCGACCTTGGCTGGAGGTCAGCCCGCTGGAGACTCACACTGAACAGAAGGGGGGGAGGCATGAGTGTCCGTGTGTACACTTGCTGTGTGCGGACACAAGATATAAAGTGTCCCCATCCCAGTCTGTGTGTCTACTTTTGTGTGTGTGGGACAGTGATGGGATGAGATACAAACAGAAGTCCAATGAAAAAAGCTCAGAGAGGGAGAATAAGAGGATAAATGAAGAGGAAGTTAGAAAAATTGAAACAGTGTCGGATGATGAAAAACAGAATACAATAAAATGACAATAATGACAAGAGATATAAAGCCTTGTGGTGTGTTTGCAGTGTGTGTCTGACAAAAGAGGGTGAATGAGTCCATTAGGCACTCAAATGACTCCAAACTGCTCTAACTTTTCATAAACAAACCAATCTCTCTTCCTCACTTTGCTGCAGAGGGTTCAGCTTAACCAGCGTAGCAACAAGGCTGAAGAATTTATAACAGGATGACCGCGGTGGGACGCTGCAGTCTTTAGATACTTTATATCTGCAGCCTCACTGCACTATCTTGATATTCAGACTGTGAAGGTCTTTGCATTGTGAGATACAGTATACCTCAGCTTTGGAGATGTTTAACTATGTAAAAGAGTTTTTCACCTGTTTTACATCTTTCTTCTATCTCTACCTCCTACACAGGAAAGCACAAAGAGCTTTATAGCAGCCGCATTTTGCATTCAGTGCACACGTGTACACACACACACACACACACACACACACACACACACACACACACACACACACACACACACACACACACACACACACACACACACACACACATCCTCCTGCTTTATTATTTGAGTTTTATAGGTTATATTTATTGTGTTGTTTGTTTGAGTTGTTTTAATGGGGTACAAAACTCCAGCCATTGACATCTCCTGCACAGTGTCTGTACTCACATTGATGCCTGCTTCAGGCCTAATGTGAAGAAATAAACTTCTTTCACCTCCAGCTTCTACCTATAAAACATCATCACATCACATCAAAAACATAAATTCAGCAATATAACTAACAAATTGTAAAATAATATGTGTGTATTTTCAGCTCCAGGCTTGTAAACTACTACTTTAAACTTGGTTTCAGTGTTTGTACAATTAGCCCATGCCAGAATGACTCCCTTTTAAATGATGTTGCCAAAGTAGACGTCTTTTTCTTGTTGCTCTTTCCCCAAATAACCCCCCCAACTCCCAATATATTAATGTTATTCAACGGACATAGAAATTCCCTTTGTGCTGCTCGATCCTCTACCTCAAGAAAAACTTTGTTCCTCAGTATGCAGAGGGCTTAACATCCTCCTCTCACCAAACACCAATAAAACCTGTATACCAGCAGCAGCTTCAGCCCCAAGCCTAAATAAATTTCCCTTGATAGCCTCTGTCTCTCTCTGAACCAATAAATGTCCATCACCTTAAAGTTTCACTTCTTTGTCCCACTTTGTGTTTACGTTTGGACACCTTCAAAAAAGGAGGAAGTTTAGTGTGTTTTAGTTTCTATAGGTGGTATATCTGTGTATATGGCTGGGTCTGTACTGTATGCTTGAGCAGCAGTCTAGATTGGGAAAAAGGTTATTAAAGGGAATTGCAGTAGAGAAGGAGTATTTATTGTGGCTGGGGCAGGTCACACAGAGCCTTCATTGGAAAGACTGGGACATGTTTCATAGTGGAATAAACTGTAATGACTTTGTCCTCTGAGGGGTGACCGCGAGAGAGTAGATGTGTTTATTTGCCTGTGTGTTTGTGTGTGCGGACATAGCGTAATACTTTTTCTGTGGTTGCGTGCACACACATATACACAAACCACATAACAGGCACCGTACCTTAAAACTAGACACATGACTTCTAGTGCCATTTGTAGAGAAAACTACTCAAGGCAATTATTTTGACAACTTAGTTAAAAATGTTAGCAGTATTATTTGATGAAAAGAAAACATTAGTATTATAGCCCAACATCCCTAGGAATTAAGTCCATGTTGGATGGTTTTGCACCTCACAATTTACGTCCAATGTCACTGTTCAGCGGCAATGTAGAAAGTAGCATGCCCTTTATGTAGTGAGGCTTGAAGATCTGTAAGGATGTGGAGGTCAACCTTAACTAAGTGTTTTAGTTGCCTAACCTTTACCTTACCTTAACCATAGCTTATCTGCCATAACTACTATGTTTTTCTCACCTCAACCATATCGTAGTTGCCACGCGCAGATATTGTAGAAAGCGAGAATTCGAAAAATGTTGTCATTGCATGTAAAAAAAAACCCTGTTATATTGATTGTAATTTGGGGTTTTGTAGAATTCTCCAGCATCAGTGTGCTTTTCTGGCAATTGGGTTGAGTAATAAATGAAGTGTAGTTCTTTTCAAGTATGTTATTTTTGTCTTCATTTAACCCTCGTATGGTGTTTGTATTTTTGTTGTTCACCCAATGTTTGTGGGTCTGGTGGACCCATGAACATTATTGGGGTTTAAAATCAATAAAGCCATAACAATTTATGTAAAAATACTTAACAGATGTTGACTTAATCTCAATTATAAGCAATATAACAGCAATTAATTTGATGTGATTTAATTTATTTGAAGTAATTTGATTAAATTAATTAATTTGATTTATTTCAATTCAATTGATTTAAGGCCACCAGGATGCCAGTTTTTTTATTTAGATTTTCTAACAGGATTAATAGATAAGAGCATTATAATTCTGATTCGCATTTTACTAAAATACATAAATAAAAAAGGATCTGTGTAACAGTTGATTTAACAGTAGGAATGACAACCATGGTGGGTTTATCCTTCAGTTTTGAGAAGATGGAAATAAGAACATTTCAACAACAGCGCAGTAAACCTCCAAGTAAGGCGTCCATGCTAAATTTGTATTTTCACGTCATTCCCCATCGTGCCTTTCCTCAGCATAACTTCAGATGACATGTTGCCGTTGGCCCATCTGACCCCTGTTGTCCGTGAATTACATCATAACACATCTCTTACCTCTAATGGCTAAGCTGGCAGTGAGGGGAGAGTGTCATCCAGCTTGCAAAACACACTGCTAGTTCAACTTAAAATCATGCTGGCTGCTCTCGGTATTTGAAGTCAAACAATGACAGCCTAATCCACAGTAGAGCTGACAGTGACTGCATATAAATAGGGAAAATTGTGTGTGGGCTGCAGTGCAATACAATAAATAAAGCCAAAAAGAAATTTAAGTCTTTTAAACTTTTTATTTGACGTGATATGAAATACTTACAGTACAGCTGGATAAACCTGTGGTTTACTTGAAGAGTGTTAAAACAAAGTTGACATAGAAACATCAGACACACATCCATGAATGCCTGAGCACACTTATACATAGCAAAAGAGTAGATTGAGCAAAAAAGCACCTGAGGTAGAGATGCAATTAGTACTAAAATATTGTACTCAAGTAAAAGTACTGTTACTTAATTTTACGGAAAAGACTGATGTGACTTCATCTTTTCATTATCATCATGTCTGTCACACTTGTATCACTCATCGAATAAAAAAATCTTATCCCACCTATAGGTCTTTCTTTTTAAGCAGAATTAATTATATTTTTGGCCACTTGGGGGCAGTGGAACAAGCTGTAAAGAAAACACTGACATACTGTATCATCACCTTATAAAGATGTTACGGCAAATGTTTTAGCTCACACTGGAGTCTTGTTTCTTGCCACGTGATGAATATAAGTCTAATTCAATACAATTCAATTCAGTTTTATTTATATAGCGCCATATCATAACAAAGTTATCTCAGGGCACTTTTTATATAGAGCAGGTCTAGACCGACTCTTTATATTTACAGAGACCCAACAGTTCCCACCATGAGCAAGCACTAAGCGACAGTAATAATCTGTTACAGTATAATATTCACTCTCCTTGTAGCTTTGTTTTTGGTCTCCACCTACTCCTGAAGCTGCTAAATGCTCCACTATGCTGCACCATGGCATGACATGAATACCAAAATGTAGCAGCCCCCAGTGAATTATCCCATTGGCCTAGCTGTGGTAAAGAGAAAACACCAGAAGGGGATAATCAAGGAGGAGACCACCAAAGACGTCCTGGATCCCAACATGTTCCTGGACAGGTCAGTCTCCCTCGAAGTCTACAACCTTCCAATAACATTCGGTGCCTCGCTGGATGCTCCTGTTTCTGCTAAAAAGGAGGAAAAAGAGGAAAAAGACTTTGACATTGGAGGAGGAGGTGGTCAGTGCCATGGTGGCTTTATCTGTGCCAAAGAGGAGAAAGGAGAAGAGGGTAATTAATGCTACTGACCATCTCTTTCCCTCATTGCACCAATCATAGCTAAGCACAAACTCGGACGACGACTATCATCTTTCCGCTCTGATGCTTCGGTTGCCTAGTACTGTACCTACATTTACGCTATATGCTACAAAGACCATTTGAAGATAGTCAAAAGATGTGCCTGGGCGATATATATATATACAATGTATATATATATATATATATATATATATATCGTTAGCCTCATAGCATAATTGCCTAAGTCATATTTCAATGTTTTTGGAAAACAAGAAAAAACACAATTTTTAGAAAACACATTGGTATTTTTTATTGATATTGTAACAGTACATTCAAACAGATGTGTGAACAAGTATGCAAAAAGGAAAAAGACCCATCATCAATTGCCTAACAAATAAAAGTGACTTAGGCAGTATATGCCATGACTTAGGCATTTTTTTCTCTTACATATAAATGCAAACATAACATAACCAAAGTTGTTTTACTCTCCTAAATATAACCAAGATGTGTTATATCTTATAATAACATATATAAGAAGTTATATATATAATAACCTTAACCACTGTTTTCCTTTCCCACCCTTAATCGAAGTTCCATTCAGGTGCTTGAAAAATGACTTCACTTGAAGATTTGCTTAAAAATGTCTAAAATTGCCTAAATGTCTTTTTATGGTGATGTTTCTTATTTTAAGTGTAAAGATTTGTTCTGACCAGAAATAAGGTAATATTTTGCTAGTGTTAGCTAGCCCTTAAGCTACTTCATCATACCTTGTAGCAAAAAATGTGATTTAAAGTTTAAATACACAGTTCATAATCCCTTTGATTGACTGAAATTACATTTAGTGTCTAGAAAATCATCTTACCAGATGAAAACGAATCAAAGAGAAGAGATAATGCTTCACTTGTGGACAGCAGAGCCCTCTTTCTCATGCTTTCTGCCATTTTGTTTGTAGCATCAAAATTGCCTAAGTCAAAGAGATGACTAAGGCAGATAGTGTTTTTGGATTCTAATAAGTGTTGTGATTGGCCAAGGACATAGGCAGAAAGGCAGAATGATGCAGCAGTGGTAGGAGAGTAAAGTTAGGCAGATATCACAATTTGGCCAAAAAATGACTTAGGCAATTATGCTATGAGGCTAACGATATATATATATATATAATGTATCCATATTGTAATTGTGTGTTGACGATGTTGTTTTCATTCCTTTTTCAAAGCCTAAATCAAATCTAGTTAAATGTCCAGAATGGATCATTTCAACATCAGTACCACTGAGGAAACTAAATGACTCCTACGTCGGTTTGAAAGGTAACATTAAAAGACATGTTTACTGTTTAAGTAACTGGTATTGCAGCTACTTAACTAACTGCCAGCAGTTAGTGATGTTAAACTGCTGTAGCTGACTAAAGTCACTGACGACTCGTCGTTGACTGAAAGTTGTCCAGTGCTTAGGATCACCTCCAATGTCAATGTTTAGGTAGTTTTGGTGGAAGGATCAATCCTCTCCTCCCAGGGACAACAGAAATGTCAAACCTCAGGCCAATCATTAAACATTATCTCCACAGCGGTGATTGGAAAACGTCAGTGTGGTTCATGGTAGAGCTCAGCAGTGCCTTGCTCCTCTCTGTGTTTGTGCAGAATGGTGACGACCTGACACTTGAGCACTATTACTTTGGGAACAGATGGGTTTGTTGATGCATGAACTGGTCAGAGGACTGCCTGCGTAGCAATATTACGATGAGCTAAAAGAGACCTTGGAGGCTGCGGAGTACATTGCCATAGTTTTATCCAACATCTGGCTCTCTGTCTGGCCGAGCTCATCATCCAGATGCACCGTGAGGGAAACATCCCACTGACAGAGCTCTTCAGGGAGATCTCTAAGCCTCTTGTACCTCTGCCTGCTGCTGGCACAGATTGTCGTGCTCTCCATAAAAGTAACTCAAAAGTTCAGTGGAGTGGTTTATTAAATTCAGTTCAGGATGTCGACAAACTTGCTGCGGATCAGATCATAGAGATGGGCTTAATGTTTATGTTTGATGGAAAGACTTATTATAAATAATCTTCCCACCAGTTATTTCAACAATAATTCTCACAATCCTTTTCTCAATCACCTCCCTGTCTGGGGGCGGTGGGCCACAGTTGTTCACACAGTAGGTGCTGTTTGTATTATTTTGCTTACTAAATATTTCTCTAAAGGTTTTCACTGATGTTTCCTCCAAAAGTTCACCACACAATTATGTGACAGAAGCAAAAATGTTGTGCTCATTCGCATGGACATTGTACTTGGCCACCTCAAGCCGTCGCCTGCTCGCTGTGTATGAACACGTGTATCCATGAAGTATGTTGTTGTGTGTCTGTGTACACCCTCAGGACAGTGATGTATGTTATACATGTCTACTCCTGTCATTTCCACCCATCTGCAGCTCTCTGTGCCCTCGCCTCCTGTTGAGTTACTGGGACAGATCAGAGTAATGGAAGAGAGAATGAATCCAGACACTCATCAGCTCCCCCACTGGACTTAAAACAAAAACTCCACTAAACTGTATGAAATCCCGTGATTCCAGCACCTGTGGGAAAGAAGTCCAATGATGTTCACTGGGATATCTGTTTTAGAAACTGTTGGGAGAATAAAATGGATGATTATTCTGCAGAGATGCTGAGTCAGTAGGTGGGTCAATCTGCCTGTACATATTTGTTCTTGAAAAAAACACATGTGCTTGTTTATTACGTTATTTGTTGCCTGTACTTAAATGGATAATGGGGTTTCCAATTTGCACACTTTGGACTGAACAGAACAGCAGCAGTGCAGCAAACAGAAAATCTCTTGAGATGTTCCATTTTTTTTTCTCTCCAAAATGTGTTATACAAATTATACAAATATGTGTTTGTATCTAGTTCTCTATACTTGAGAAAATGCTTCTGATACTTCAATGCTTGGAGTGTTAAAAAGCATTAAAATTCAGACTCACAATGTTAGTTTATCAGAAGGTTTTAGGTATTCCAGGTCCTATCTTTTTTTAAGCTGTTGCTGTTGCTTTTGTTAATTTTAAATTATTCTCTAATATAAAGACATTCTGATCAACAGGCTATTTAGTAAATGCATGTTTTTGGTGTCTCTCTTAGTAATGCTACAGCATACGATGATATAAATGCAATGTAAATCGCCAATTTATAACCTCAGATGTCTCCAGCGTGACATAACAAACAAACACATATAAACAAATAACTAGCTTAAACTAATGCAGACAAATACAACAATCCTGCAATAAATCCCTCCTTCATGAAGGTTACTATGTTCAGTTTTTGTTGAAACTGTTTTAGGAGGTGTTGATTCAACTGTGTGATCATTTTGGAGAATGTAGTTTTTGGTGCTGTTGAAATGTATTGATTTATACTGACAGGTGTATTTTGTCCACCTCATTTATATCAATGACATGCTGTCAGAGTGTGGGCTTACACAGAATATAAATCTCTCTTTTTCACAGCAGACATTTTGACTTGTCACAGTAGGAAAAGCGCAGGTGTTTCTAATAACATTAACGATGGCTCTGTTCTATTCAAGTGTCCCAGTAAATCATGACAGGGTGACAGTGAGCCAGCATGAACAATACCAGGACCCTGAAACTGAAGCAGCTAAATGGAATTCAGCCATCGTTAATTTTATTATTAAAACGTGCTTTTCCTACTGTGACATGTCAAAACGGCCCTCTAGAAATGGTATTATCAGTTTTAAGTTTAATTTGGGGATTTTTTTTCTTCTATCAATGATTAATTTAATTGGATATTTTGTGGTGGTCAAACCTAAAAACTGAAACTCTTACATGTGCATTTCAACTATGTGTGTAAGTTACTTTATTTATTATTGTATTTTTTTTTATTATTATTATTTATATTATTTTGTCTTTTATCATTTATTTTTTCTAATTACAGTACTATTTAATTTCATTTCCTTTTCAATTTTACTTTTTCCCCATAATTATTTACAGTGTGTATTGCTGTTGTTTTTAATGAGGTTTCCCCCCATATTGATTGCCTCAGATTGTCAAGACTATTTTGCACACACTTATATGCCATTGATAATCAATCGCCACACAACCTGTGAGTGCGTATTCAAGCCTTCAGCACACTACACATTTTCATGAGCCTGAAGAAGTCTTGAGGGAAACATGTTGCTCTTGTCAGTGTAAATAAACAATCATTTTTTATATTGTTTAGGTTGAGTGTGTGGTGTCTACCACAAACACTTGTGATTAGTTATGCTGCTATAGACCTAGACTGCCGGGAGACTTCCCATGATGCACTGAGCTCCTCTCTCCTCCTCTTCCTCTCCATCTGTACGCCCTCATATCCCATCAATGCTTGTTACTAATTCAACTTCTTCCCGTAGTTGTATGCTTTCTCTCCCTTCTCTCCCTCTCTCCTTCTGTTGCTTTCTGCAGGTGTTTCTGCCTCCGGAGCTGTAGATTCTGGATCTATGGTTGCAGCCACCTGCTGCCCCCGTGCTCCTGCTCTGCACCCGCTGCTGTTATTACTGTTATTGCTCTTATTATTAGTATTACTATTATAACATTGCTATTAGTATTATTTCTATTAATATTAACATCAATACCATTACCACAACTATTACTTTACATCTCTATGTGGAACTGTACTGTGCTGCTGTATGTTCTCTTTCTTCCTGCCCCCCCCCCCCCCTTCAACCCAACCGGTCGAGGCAGAGCCTGGTTCTGCTCGAGGTTTCTACCTGTTAAAAAGGGAGTTTTTCCTTGCCACTGTCGCCTAGTGCTTGCTCATGGTGGGAACTGTTGGGTCTCTGTAAATATAAAGAGTCGGTCTAGACCTGCTCTATATGAAAAAGTGCCCTGAGATAACTTTGTTATGATATAGCGCTGGCGAATTGAATTGAATTAGCTCTTTCTTATTATTCATTATTATTCAAATGTATATTATTAATACAATATCATAATATAATCACATTTCTAGAACATAATAAGAAAGTTTAGAAAAACTAGAAATGTTCACCTCCAGGTGTTGTTCCCAACTTTGAGAAATGTGTGTTAGGGTGTGAGAACCAATCAGGACAGCCGCTTTTCACTTGTGTTTACTGTAGCCAGCAACAGCAATGGGAAGTTAAGACACAAACCCAGAGGAGGAACAAACGAGAAAAGGGGCGGGCCACGTAAGGTCAGTACTGTACATGTATGCATTTGCATGTGTGTGTTCAAAGATGAGAGACAGCAAAAGAGTGTTGCTTGCATGTAATGATGGTGCTGTGTGTGTGTGTGTGTGTGTCCCCTGCCGACGTAAACTCTACAGAGGAAGAGAGTGTGTATGTTTAAGTGTGTGTGTGTGTGTGTGTGAGTGATCAGAGCTTGAAGGCTGGGCAGCGTATCTGGATATGTTTCTGACTTAATCAGGGGGCTGCGTCCTGCAGAGAGACCTCGCTGCTTCATACTGAACATCAGAGGCAGTTCCTGTGGCGATCTGTCACCATGGGGACAGGTTTCTGCTCTGGGGTTCTGTAATAAAATGAATCTCTACCTCCGCCCTCCTCTACCCCCTTTCTCCGATTCGTATTCTCTCTCTCTCTCTCTCTCTCTCTCTTTCTCTGGAGTTCTGTAATGAAATGAATCTCTCTCTTCAGGATGTGGGTCAGTCCGCCTCCATTTCTCCCTCACACCCCCCAACCCCTCTATACGATCAGGCTGAGATGGACTGCTCCATCACTGTCACAAGGTGCCCAGATTGGGTGCCAAAGCCACTAATAAAGACAAGAAACACATTACACTGCCTTATAAATACTACTGCTTGGTCTAGCCTTTGTAGATGGATGTGTGGTTAGATGTGTCTGCAGGTGTGTGTCTTTGTGTGTGTATACTGTAAATATACTATGTATCAGACTATATCTCCAGGTAATTTAGCCACTATCTTTTCCCTGATGCACACACGTTCTTACTCACACTAATATGTCACTTTCAACTTACTGCATTTAAGGTTTGGAAGAGTATAAAAGGAAAAAGCAAAACACAAGTCACAACTTAACACCTTCTCCTCAGGCTCAAGTCAGAAACAACCATATACCTCCATTCAATTTCTAGAAGAAAATACTGTAATATTAGGTTGATATCATAATGTTAATTGAACTAAGATGGTGTTAGATCTGTGCGCTGTACTTGATAAGACATTACTGATCCCCAGAAAAGAAGTTCAACTTTTACAGCAGCACAGGAGACAGTCTAAATATGTAGAACACAGACGAAGAACTACTTAAAATATCATAATTAAGACAAAACATGAAATTAAGGAAATTACATTCAAAAGCCATACACTACATACATACACGTGTATAGAAGTTGTGAGGAGTTCAGTCAAAGAATTTCTCAGATTGTTTCATTTGAATCATTTTTGTGGCCTGACGAGTTTAAAAGTACTGTTTTACAAAGAAGAAGCAAAGTTTGGAGAAAAGTCTGAAAAATAAACCGATTTGTGTAGCAGATTTTTATTTCCTACCTGGCCACATACATGATTTTTGCATTGTGTAAATAGTTCTACATAATCTGCAGAAATAATGAGTACGGTAATGAAAACTCTGGTATTGTGGCTTTTTAAGAGTCATACCATATTGAAGTTGGGATGGGTATCTATAGTGTACGTCAGTGGTAGGCAAATAGTGGCACGTGGGCCAAATCTGCCCCTCCAAAAGAAAAGTTTTTTATTTCACAGCTTGCATAATATTTCACAAATCTTTTGTTGATAACAATGTTAATAGCAGGCTCGTGTAAATCCCAATAAACATGACCTTACAGATAATCATCAGAAACGTTTCTTGAGTCTAGACAGAATAGATGATCAAGAGTCTGCAGTATCAGTTCAGTGAGTGCCAAAGATATTTGTGACACACTGACTTATATTATGTAAAATGACTGACTTCATTTACATTTATAATACCTGTGACTATCCAATACCACTCGCACTAATTCTAAATATATTGGAAAATAATACACATACTGTACTATGGGGCTTGTTAGGATGGCCGTGTAGCGGCTGGACTTAAACAGTAGGAGACTTGAGGTCGAGGTGAGGTGCATACCAACCAGGTGTTTATTTCACCCACAATAAATACATCACAAGAATAGTGATCTTCACGTAAAAGATATTGTGGACCACGGGACGCCTGTGGTCCTGACAGCAGCAGCGCTTGATGGAAAGTGGCAGCCTTATATAGCCTGCCGCTGGCTACGCCCTCGACCACTATCACAGTATAGGGACCCCCATCCCTCCCCAGACATCAAAAATACATAAACACAACCAATACATTAAAACACATGTACACCACACTACTGTCAGATAGTGTATATCATCTTCCTGCATATTACTCATTACAATACCACCACAGAAACTGAAACAGCAGATTAAAGTACCTCCCCACCCCTACACTACTTACCACACGGTATCTCCAGTAACCTTCAAATTAGCGCTCAGATACCCATGGGGACTCTTTTACCTGAACACCCTGAAGAGGAGACACAACAGAGGTGAGTGACCCGAACACAACAATGCACGTTATACCACTGCACACTCAAACAGTGAACAGTAAATTTAATCCCTAGATTTGGCCAAGGTACTACCCCATAAGCAGATTATGCTAAGGTACCCAACTAGCCACACTAAATGTATGCTTGTCTTCCCAGGGCCGTCCTTCAATCATGTCCAGCTGCGAGGCAACTACACAATCTACAACACACATCATGCAACAATTTCAATAAAAGCCTTCAATCATTCAGGTGTGGGTTGTGTATTTATTTCTTTTACCCAGAACTATACACATTGTGCTACCAATACTAGTAATGAAGAGGACCTTCATTACAGGGCTCTATTTGTAAGCATTTCTTATTTTTTACGAAGTACTCCCGAAACAAAAACAATAATACTAAGTAAATGCATGTTTTGGTAATTAAAGCCCTCTGGCACACCTCAACCCATTTCTCTAAGTAAGCGACCAAGGTAAATACCGCCGTTAAACATTAAACTCTGGCTCCGACCTCTCCACAGCACCTTAATTGCAGGTCAACCGGGGTTTTGACTTGACAAATTACAGGTCAGCCCCTATTTACTTGATTAGTTTCTCCTACATGGGCAGGGTGCCACTTGGAGTCTTGCTGCCACGATCCAAGTGATTACAGGAAATGGAGTTTGGGAGATGAAGTCACTCCTGAACAAGTAGAGTTTAATCAGCAGATCGCTAATAGTCAAGCTGTTTATCTATCAGAGCAGTCGTAAGTGACACTTTTGTGTGACTGGACATCTGTGGGCTAGAGAGTTGTTATATTAACTCATTGTGATACTGTTTAGGTTTAGATTTAGATTATAAATGAAATCCCAACATAAGGCATGTTACTGTCTGAATAGTGGCTGTAAAAAAGGCAAAATTCTGCATCAGCTAAAATGCCTAACAGAGCCGCCAGTATTTCTCTGTAGACACTTAATTTATCACACATAAATAAAATATACTGTCTGACACTATTATCTGTGACCCTGTTAGTAAATGCCTCAAGGCATAATAATTAGAAAGCCGAGCATGTGGACTGTGACAGTTGGGCATAAATGGCTCTGTACACCCGTTATGTATCAAGGCTTTCAAAGCTCTGCACACTCACACAGGTGTTTTCAGTTATTCTGGCTGATTACACCTCTTCTCAGATTGAAGATAGGTGGAGCCACGTCATTAAATTATGCAATTTACCTAAAAGTACCATAAAGGTGCGAGTTATCCCGCCCTCATAGGTGCTGCAAAGCTAACAGGGGAGTCATAGCCCTGTCAATCAGTCTGTACACACCAAAATATTATATATAAAATATGTACAGTCATGTGAAGAGGCCTAATCAGCCAAAATAGGTGGAAACACCTGTGTGGGTGCATGATTGTGCATGGGCTTCAACTTGTGGAGTTATTCCTGAAGGCAGATTGTTGATAATGTTATTTATAGCGTCTTAGTAGCCATTGTGAGAGGGGTGATTTTGAAAATGTAATAGTCCCTATGAACAGGAGTGTTTCCTAGCATTTCTTTTGTGTCTCCTGGTTCTCTAGAAATACAAGAGTGAGTCTATTTGTGACAGGGACAATCTGTCTGAATGCGGATATATGCGCCTGAATGCATCAAAGAAGTTGGGAGATATAGTATCCATTTCTGTGTTGGTTTTCATGAATAATTTTCACAACAGTGCAGAAAATAAACCGGTGCCAAAGGGAGACAGACAGCGAGCAGCAAGAAAAAGGAGGTGGGAGTAAATAAATTATCACTGACAAAAAAGGTGAGTCAGCATTTTGTTTTTTACAATCGTCTTACGTCTAGTCAAAAACATTAAGCTTCTTGGCTGTTTGTTGTAAGACAGATGTTCATTTACATGGTGTAGCAAGTAGCGAGCCTTGTCATTTAATCACACAAATATATTAGTTACGGAGTTGTTTCTCTTAGCCTGGTCATGTTGGTGAGCTGCCTGGATTTATCAAACATAGAAACGGCTGACTTTTCACTAATTAATAAGGACAAATAATAGAAAAGGCCTGATAATATGGAAAGAGTTAAGACTGAACCATATGTGTAGACTCCCATCCAAGCATTTATGCCATGCAACCTGTTTTGGGTGGTGTTCTTGTGTAAGTAAGTCCAGTTATGGACTCACTGGTCAATGGTTAGTTTTTTTTTTTGTTCCTCAAGGGTTCCTCGGCCTGGCTGAACTAGGCTTGCCTGGAGTTTGTTTTTTTATATTAACCTTTGCGGTGTTAAGTTACCTCATCTTCTATGTCGTTTCTCGTGGCTGTGTAGTGCGTGGGTCAGGGGACATGTGGGAGACTGACTGACACTGAATAGACTCTTTTTTTAATATAAATTTCATGACGTAGACAAGTCCCAACAGGCTGACTCTATGTCAGCATTGGCCTCAACAGTAGATGGTGTGTTGAGCCATTTTAAACCCATGAGATGCCGATTTTTATAAATTTGGTAAGAAATGTCAATATAAACATGTGTTTCATCACAGTACAGTCATATCATTTAGTTTACAGCTCAAAAAACACTTCTGTATGCAGTCCCTCTTTAAGTGCCTTATGCAAAAAACAAAAACAAAACTCATAGCTTTAAACAACTTTATTTTCTTTATTATTACTCCCTTTCTTTGTGTTGTTCACTTGTGGAAATGTGCTCCTATCAGCACTCAACAAACAAACTGTTGTAACTGTTGTCATAATACTAACTTTGTAAAAATTTAAACTAAACTCTATGGTCATTTTGGGGCTATATTCTGTAGTGTTGTTGCATTACATTGCATTGCAGTGTTTCTGATCATTTTGGTTCCTCAAATTTGTAAACAAAACACACTCATCAGCTTTTAAAATAATACAAGAATACAGTCCCACTACATAAAGTACAGCCACTGTACCATAGCACTGAGTCAACACACAAACAATCAACTAAATTAGAACATTTTTAATGAGGTATTTTTATTACAGTGCTGCTGTATTGCATTGCATTGCATCATACAGGTGTTTCTGTCTGTTATTTCTCTGCTCACCCAGTGTATAAGCAGGGTGAAGGTGTAATTAGCATGTAATACTCCAAATCATTCCTCTAAATGCTTCACCCTGCCAGGTGCTAAATGCACACTTTTGATATCCCTTAACACTTGCTCACACAGTCTTTACCCTCTACTCCTTTGGCTGGCTAATGATATCACAAGACAGAGGTGCCGAGTAAATGACAAAGGGAAGCTAGCTGCCTCGGCACAGACAGGAAGGTCTATTTTTACCACGGCGACCTGCTCCCAGTGGTTGCCAAGACAACCAGTGCGACATTGTTTAATCAGATTTATAGACACAAATTCATACTGGTCCTGTAAGGACACAAGTATCAATGGCGTTGTCACGGCCCGACACACGGGTATACTAAACAACAAAGTAAATTATTAACCACAAAATATTCAAAACAAATAAGTGGGAGGAATCTGTAAAGTCAGTAGTGTAGGGAGTGGATGAGTGAAAATGTGCTGTGTGGTGAGAGGAGATCTGCAAAGGACTGGCTGCTGCTTTGCTATATGCACGGGGCACACCGCGCCCGTGCTGCTGATTAACCTGCCAATTGGTCTGCAGCCCTGGAGACAGAGAGGAAAAGCCACAGCAGAGTGAACCAAGCCGAGGGGCCGTCGTATATTCCAACAACGTGTGGATGGCCAGTGAATTTTATTTGTCCTGAAACACTCAAAATGTTCCTTTTCTTCACCTTCCTTTGGGCTCAAACACCAGAATGAAAATCTGCTGGTAAGCAGTGAAAAGTCCATGTTAACATTGGATTTGTCACAATATTGCACCCTCCAGCTTAATAAAGAACCATGTTTATCTTTAGTGCTCTAAATTGTGATCAAATTTAAAAGTATGTGGCTATCTATGAGTGAAGTGTCTCCTAATTGAGCTGCACTGACTTGGTCCTGACAGCTACAGCACTGTGGTAAAAACTTTACGCTTCATGAAGATAGCTGCAGCCCTGCAGTGTAACCTGGTTCGGGTTACTGCACAGCAGTACTTCTCAGCTGGGGAGAGGCACCCTGCGTGGATCGGCACTGGAGGAGGCATGTTACCAAGTTCAGTAGTGAATTTATTTTGTAACATATCCCCTAATTTAACCCTGCTTCCACAATGCAGATTTATATAGTTTAGTTTATATAGTATAGTTTATGTATATACTGTATATATGTACACTGAACAAAAATATAAATGCAACACTTTGGCTTTTGCTCCCATTTTTCACGAGATGAAATAAAAGATCCAAGACTTTTTCTATGCACACAGTGTGTTAAAATCTTTGTTAGAATATAATGTATCCACTAAGCACATTATACATAATGTGAAGACAACAATGCACAGCACCTTCAGAATTATGGTTTAATTCACTCAATGCAGCCAAGATTATTTTGGTCTTGGTTGACAGTCTTGTGCCGTCTAATTCATCCTGCTAGAGAGAAACAAGTGGAGGTAAAACAGGAGAGACAGACAGGTAAAACAGAGACAGGGGTCATCAGTTATCTCAGTCATCAGTTTATGAGCCAGAATGTGGGTGCTGATATTGACTGGTGTTTCATTACCCTTGAATAGGCAATTGATCAGCCTGTTATGAAGCTTTGTGTATTTCTGTAAAACAAGCCACCACACACACATAAACATGCACAAACACACTGTGCTGACAATAGGTTATCTGTCGTCGTATTGATTGATTGGCAGACACCTGGACATTTTCTCTCTCTCTATCACACACAGATGCCCACACGCGAACACACAATCAAACTGGTGTACAAGATTCCTCCCACGCCAACACTGTCTTTCTCTTTCAAATCCACTCACACACATAAACACACACACACACACACACACACACACACACACACACACACACACACACACACACACACACACACACACACACACACACACAATACCTTCAGTCTCTCTCATCTGCAGCCTCACATCACAATGCTATCTCTGCTCATTATGTCTCCTTTGTGTCCTTGCCCTACCGCCAAGAGCGATGGGGCCAGAGCTCCTATTGTTCCAGGCCCCGTCTATCAAGCGGCAGTGCCGGCTTATCAAAATGAACATTACCATAACACTGGACCCGCTGGCATCTCGGGTACAAAAAAAAACAAAAAACCGAAGGAAATACCAAAGGTGAGCTGAGCAAAGACCACAATACAGCTCCACATAATGGCGTCTTGACATTTCCAGAGCGACAGGTAATAGAGGGCTAATAGCTTTCTTGGTCTGTGAATGTGTATGTGTGTGTTTGTGTATTTGTTTGTTTTCTTTACTGGTGTTTGCTTGCGTGCATACAGAAAAGTTTGCATACATATATGCATACATATATGCATATACATCTGTTTTGTCTAACTTTGTCGTACTAAAATCTACAGTAAGATAAGTCACTGGCTAATGAAAGGAATCTCATTTCAATGATACAAGAGAGGAGAATTGAAAGAATGCTAAACCCCGCCCCCAAACAGCGGTTGTCCAATCATAGCTTAGTAACCATAATTAGGCACTGCAGGTTTGTTGAGCTTTGGATCTCTCTACATGTTGAAGTGGCGTACATGGGGTTATAGTAAGAGAGAGAACCAGTATCCAAAGAGTTCGGAGTATAAGAGTATAAGGAATGGATTAAACTGTGTGTTTAGCTGCTCTACCGTAAGCTCAAATCATTAGCATGCCTACAGTTGTAACTGAGCTTTACTTCCAAGGCCGAGAGCTAGCATGTCATTAATTAACTAGATAAGTATGTGGGGTTACAGTTACGAAAAAACAAAAGGTCCATTCATGACTTGCACCTACTGTGTTAGCCAATCCTGGATGCTATCTGAGATAAAGGTATCGTTAGCAGATCTGTCCTGCTGTTTATTGGATTTGGGTGAATTAACACTCGAGCAACTCCAGCAACATTACCCGAGATAGCCTAACACATCAGCTAGCCTTCATCCTAAAAGCCTTTAACGTTAAAAGGGAAACATACAGTTTGAAAATACAAACACATTTTTGAGCTCGGCAGTCACATAAGGTTATGTTAGAATTAAATAACAGTCTAATCTGACATATTTCCTTCTCATACTTATGATACTAGGAAAAACAAACTCCACACTTCAATACAAGAACAATGCTGCTTTATTTCCGTGTCATCCACGTGGATCATTAACTGATGAGGATGCTTACTTTTCATGCAGCTTTAGCCTCAGTTTTTTAGTCTGATATCATGTGTGCAGCAATCAAGTGCATATTTCAGAACCCTTTTACAAGATTGTTGTTTTAAAACAAATCAGCTTAAAACATTAGATGGTCAGCAGGCGACAGTGTTTTTAACCAACTCACGGAGCTAACATTAGCTTAATCAGTTCGCTGTCTAACTAAAGCTCATAAAATCTGCTCATTTCAGGAGGCAACAGGAGGCAGGGACTTGGTGAGCTGTCACTTGAGGATCATCATTAGGTTGGAGCAGGTTTGAAAAATGAGAGCTGACATCGAGGAAGTTTGCAGTGGCTGATGAAATAAGAGACACATGAGAGGGACGGTTGCAAACCCAAGTTGCATGTCAGTGAGAGGGTACAGTGTACAGTAATTGTGTGTTCATGTATGTGTTTGTCTGCACGGCCGTCAGTCAGTGTGTGTGTTGTCAAGTGACTCGCTGTTTTAAAATATTCATTGGTCTATTCTGCTGTATGCAAATTTGATCCCCAGCACCAGAATATATGCAGAATCTTTTTCCATCTCTTACACAAACTCACACACACACACACACACACACACACACACACACACACACACAAACACACACACACACACACACACACACACACACACACACACACACACACACACACACACACATACACATACACATACACACACACACACACACACACACACACACACACACACACACACACACACACACACACACAGAGCCAGCAGTGGTCACCCTACTGAGAATTCAAAGTCACTTCCATCCAGCCTTGGACAGGACTCTGTGGTTAGGCTTTGCTCTGTCTCTGGTTGACACCCTCTCTCTCTTTGTGTGTCTGACTCCCATCTGTGTGTCTATCTTCAATGTGCCGCTTCATTGTTAATCAGTCCCATTTACTCACAGCACTCGCCAAAAGACCTTTGGCTCTCAGTATGCAGCTATTAGTGTTGGCTTCGCCTGTGAGGATCGGATGAAAAGGACCAGTGCAGACATGACTGAAATGGTGGGGTGTTCACATGCAAACTGTCTACACACATACTGTATGAATAGAACAACTTATCACAGATGAACCACAATGAACAACAGCAGTGCTGGTATTCAGCATGTTCAACCCTGTTTTGGCTAAATTATCTCACACTACCTATACTTTTCATACTCTATATTACTATGTATGTAAGTTTGTATACAACCTCAAAGAACTCTGTTTTCTAAATTTTTACTTTAAAGTTTTTTTGCATAATTTAATTTATTCAATTTGCACACTTTTATGTCATATGCACAGACATATGCAAAATGTGCGTGGACATATGCAAAAACATATGGTGGCAGAGGTGCAGAAAGGTAAACTGACACACACAGATGCACAAGGACCCAGATGCATATACACATACAGATGGACACTCACAAAAGTGCATCCCTGCGTGCCAGCACAAATACAGGCACAGAGGTACAAAGGCACACACAAGGGCATAGCATAACAATCCTCTTAAGTCTCCCCGTTGCCCTGAGCTGTGATCAGTATCCTCCACAGCCCACGACCACCACACACATACACAGAGTCTGCAAGTATCTCTCTTTCTCTCTTTAGGCAGAATGATCACAGTGGAGGTCACACTCTCAAAATTTCAGGTTTTGCGGGTGGATGATAGTACAATTATGAACCCCTGCTTGTTGGCCAAACTCACCAGATACATGCATTTCCATATTCATGCCTGTTATTTCCAGTTAAAAAGGTCATCTGCTCAGCAGCTATTTGCATAGCAGAGGGCTACGCATGGAGGTGAGCCTCAGATGAGTCACAGGAACCATGCCTGGGGTGCTTCAGATGCCTTAAGTTTTTGTTATCCTAGAACTCAAGCTGTTTCTGTGCCAGCATTGTGATGTTCTTAATTAGCAAATTCCTGAAAATAGTTGTGGTTGCAGGAAATAATAATAACAGTAATAATGATAATCATTATCATGATACCATCATGATAATGATGGCATTTAAAAGGAATTATACTATTATCTTATGTGGAGAACATTGCAACCTAAAATAACAGTCATGCTGTGTATACTATTGTTAGTATTACAGCCTGGCTTAGATATTACATACCATAGCCAATATTTGTTTTTTAACATAAATGCACAACATTAGAAAACATTTTTGATGAATTATGTTATAAAGTAATTGGGTGCAAGATAATATATGTACTAACGGGACATTTTACATCTGAAAATGGATGGACTTTGAGGGACAAACACCGTTTCTACATTACTACAAATACATCTTTAGCATTTCTTTACTGCAGTTTATTTTACTTATTGGCTGACATATCAATACATTTGTGATAGGGCAATATCAGGCTTTAATGATTACATTTGTTAAAACCTGGTGTTCAAATGTTTGAAGGCAATAGTACTAAGTCGTGATCTCTGGAAAATCTAATTTTGATGTGTTTGTGGGTCTGTCTATGTGTGCTTGTACTTTCATGAATGTGAGCATGTGTATGTATGTTTGAAAGCATACTGGAAAAGAAATCCGGAGGCTACAAACGTTCAGGACCACCCAGTAAATTACAGAAGCCGAAGGAGGGAGATAAATAGAGAAAGAGAAGATAGGAGTGAAAGAGGCCTCCCACAGAGACCTCTGCAATGCCGGAGGGGAATCAGGACCCTGTTTTTGTTGAGCTGGCCTTTTCTCCTGCCTGCCTCAAATGAGACCTGCTGAATCGTTCCCATACCAACTCACACAGCGACAAGCAAGCCTAAGCTAGAGGAAACTATGCCTCACTTTCAAACCCCACAGAAAATTCCCTTTGTTTTTCACATATTCTATTTTAAAATGTCTTTTCTATAGCCATCTCGTAAGCCCTTGAAAGTATGAGCTAACATTGAAACTCCCCGATGGCTAATTTCACAACTTCAAGGATTAAACCACAGTAAAAGAAAAGCAAACAGTTATAATCAGCTATCAGGAGACTGTGTTGTTTGGATCAATAATCACTTTAATGACCCTGATTAGCATTGGCAGATTTTTTCCTATTCAATTAATTATGCTGCTAGAAAAGAGCTCGCTAGAGTAATTGGACAGCTTTAGTCAGTTTCCACACATAAATTATCATTTGAATTTAATTTTGCTTTCAGAGCTCTTACCTTAAGTATACTGTAGCTCCTCCATTAGACAAACTGGACTGATGCAAGAAAACAAAACCAGATTTGAGGAGCAGATTTGCTTTAATTATGAGGTCCATCAACATTACCATCCAGCCTCACGTCCTCTCACAGTGCTATTTGTGCTCTAGTGTCCAAGATGTAACACAGCCAGCAATGGAAACTACTTACTGCACGATGTTCTCACAGCCAAGTTCAAAATCCACACCCCATTTAATCACTATAGTCATTATCCAAACTGAAGACTCACCCTGCCAGCCAAAACTCCAGTCTACGCTCCATTAGTCGGGCACTGCCAGCCGGTCCAGATGGCCATTGCCAGGCTCAGCCACCATGTGGCTAGCTTGGACTCACTGAGACAGAGTAGATCATTTTGCCATCCCTCTCAGGCATCCATGCATGGCAAACACAATCCCACACATACAAACACACTTCGTACACAGACACATGAGAACACAAACACTGTGATGAAGACAAACGTCAGATTGCAACAGGGTCACTTTTGTTTAGAATCACAATTTTAAGTCCTGGTTGGATAGTTTTTAGGCACAAACACGACTTGGTTAGGTTTGAAGAAAGGTTAGGGGGCCTTTGTCGCCACGGTGACAATAATAACAACGTGATTAAGGTTAGGGAGCAATCGTGGTCACACTTGAAAAACAAACCGCTGGTCGGAAACGGAAAACGAACAGCAGTCTCTCGTGTTAAAGTCTGATGTTTTGTTGACCCATCCATCCACGCCGACCTCCGAGAACAGATGAATTTAATTCACTGGATTACATTTCTGGTTATTGTATCCATTAACAGTTTCTCAATAGATTTTTCCAGAAAATGTATTATGCCATGATATATTTCAATATTGTGATATAAAATGACTTATATCTTTGTAGAGGATTAAATCCATGTCGCCCACCCCCTACTGGCCACACTGGTTTTATTTCCTCTTTAATAAAATTGTTGTTTATCAGAAAAAGTTATAAGAAAAACATCTCACAACTCTCTTGTACCTTATGTGAAAGCTCTAAATACAGCAAGTACTTTTCGTAATCACAGTAGACCTTAGTGTATATTGAGGAAACGGGTTGCAAAAAAATTATTTACTAAAAAAAAGAGGACATAAAATGGAGAATATATTTTCATATTTTGGTGACCCAGCTGGACTCGTCCGTTGCGACTCGCTGGCTGATGTAGAATCATCCGTCTTTAATGACTGCTGTCCATTGAAACCATGTGGTGTGAACCACAGAGAGCTGAGTTAGAGGCCTTGATAAGCAATGAGATAGATTAAAAAGAGGTCACAGGGAGCCATTTGAAGGATGATGAGTTGTGTCAGGATTGTGGGAACTGTTCATCTCATCTATAACTTAAAATGTGAACGTTACTGAGTATGTAACGTCTACTAATTTCGATTTTATTAGCTGACATTTAAAAAGAAGTCTGTGGACAGACAGGGAGAATGAACAGAGCTCATGATTACTCTTGAAATCTGCAAGAATGTGGTATTTTCTTTGGTTCACTGAGCAACAATGCTGCCCAAGCCACTGGCATTTCAAAAGAAAACATCGTATTTGCCAGTCTGATCACCGTACAATTGCACAGCATAAAGCCAAATTGAAACAACCGAATCGAAGCACAGAAGAACCACAGAAATCTCAAACATGACCATCCAGTTAAACATTATTCCCTCTAGTTGCATTGTATGTTCCAGCAGTAAACCATATGAGCTGATTCACATTGCAAGGTGTTGGATTTGATCATAAGGGGATTATTTTATGCACTGTGTCTGTGTGTGTGCATAGGCATGGATCTAATTATGATTCAGGCAGTTAATGAGCAGAGGCCTGATGGTGTGTGATTGCCTGGATCTAATGTGTAATGGGCTCTTGGGGAACATCAGCCCTCATGTCTACACACACTTTAGAAGAAAACTGCAGTGGCAGAGAAGCGTTCGGCTTTTCTCTACTTCTTGGTCCTTTCTTTTTTTTTTCTTCTCACACTTTTTGTTTTCCTGTACTTTTCTGTTACTTTTACACAAAAACACTCCAACACACAAACTTTTCTTCTCTTACACACACACACACACACACACACACACACACACACACACACACACACACACACACACACACAACACACACACACACACACACACACACACCGCCTAATGAATAATGGCTGAAGTGAGGGGCGCAGAGGTTATTCATTTACAAAGCACTTCCTCTGCCTTCATCTCCCCGTAGGCGCATCACTCTCACGCTGAATGAATCCCAAGAGAGGCAGAAAGGTAGAGATGGAGACTTTAATATGCTTAATACATTGTATGCTACTTATGAATATGAACACACACACTCTCTCTCTCTGTGCTGGTCTCAGAGAGAGCTACATCAAGCCAGTCTTTCTTCTTCAGTTTCTCCCAATGTACACTGCTACCTAAACAACCCAGAACATAATGTTGACAGGGTCCAAAATCACTATGCGCACATGTGCAGTCCACTCACACACACATTAACATCTTTACAGTGACGTGTCTGCATTAACGTTGTTGTTAGCATGGAGTGATTTGATTACTGAGTTTGCTTAATGGCGGAGGTTCATAAAGACATTTTGATGCCATCTGGTTTGGCCAGAGTCCCCCAGCTCCGTCCCACAATGCACAGCACTGCACAACATCTGAGCTGGCTTCGTCATTCTGACACTCCGGTTTTCTGTTTTTAAATGATCTGATTCATAAATGGCACAAAAACAAATTCCTCATCATCAGTACCCTCAGGTACATCTTCATTTCCAGTTACTGTCATCATAATCCTCCAATATCAAAGAGACTGCTGCTCTGCACTAAACCTGACACCCAGGTGCTGCACCATAGACTGTATATAAAGATAGACGACGCGTCTCCACTTCCTCCAATTGTAAAAGATTACGCCAAAATATCCTGGATACGGGAGCTGCCATGTTGCGCTGGTGACGTCATTTGGAGCCAGAGTCTGCGCAATAGTTTTCCGCAGTGAAGCCGGTATCAAGTTCCCGCCTATACAGCCGCCTGAGCCAATCACAGCAGTCACAGTTGTCAATCATGACGTCTCACCCTGTTTTTATAGCATCAAATAACTAATTAAAAACAAACTTATCAGAAAAATGAACACTTGAACAAACATCAGCGTGATGAGAACTACCTAAAATGACAGAAATCATCTTTGGGAAAAATGTATTTGATGTGTACTTTGACTTTTCAGTTTGGCCCATGTCCCATCCATTAACATGGAGGAGGAGGGGCTTATAACCTATACTGCAGCCAGCCACCAGGGGGCGATCAAGATGTTTTGGCTTCACTTTTGGGGAGCTGTCACGTCGTCCATCTTTCTTTACATTCTATGTGCTGCACCATCATGTTACTGTGACAGTAAACAAACTTTTTCATCATTGTGTCTGTATTTATTCATAGTAACAGTGAGTCAACAGCGCCATCAAGAGGCCAAACAGGAAAACACAACATTACCCGCCATTATAATTTTTTGCATTTTGACACCAGAACGCTGTTAAAAACAAATAGTTTGAGGAATAGCAGGGAGTTGGGTGCTTAATTGAATGAAATAAATGAATTAGACAGGGTGAAATATAGTCCTGGGTTACTAAAGACCGAGCTATGCAACTGTACCATTTTCATATAAATGTCCATTTGCGGCTCCATATCGCTGACTTCTGTAACACACAGTGAAACTGAAGCTTTGCAGTTCACAAAGGCCTCTTGTGGCCAATTAGGATGTGATGTGTTTACATTTGGGTTTGAATATATGAAAAATTGGTTAGTTAGTATGAGCATCAAACCTTTGCATGACAGAACAGAAAAAGAAAATAGCCAGGTGACCTCTGGGAAGTACAAAAGCACCCCAGCAGCTAGATGTTAGCACCAAGATAACTGTTAATCCTTTAAATCCTTTGTTCCAAAGTGTAAATGATGCAGCAGGGAAGTTTGCATAGAGGACAGGGAACAAAGAGCTTGTTAGCAGAGAACGGAGTAGAGGTCATAACGTTCACATCTATTACAGAGTAACATGAAAGTATTGAAGGATGAACTGAGCCAGTAGAGGGGAAAACAATCTCTGCATCTCTGCTAAAGACAAAAAGACAAATAAAGTTGTCAGGACATTAAATACTGACCTTCAGATGATTTTAGATCATTTTGCGCTTTAATATATATAGCCATACTGATAATAAGACACACTAATATGAATGTTTGTGTTGGTGAAGACCTTACGTGCCCTTCCTTTTTGTCAGATTGTTTTCTCAAGTAAACACAATGCTGAGAAAATGGCCCTCTGTCATTCATCTCATTTGCTTTCTTTGTGTCTGACTCTGCCAGATGAACTTTATCTGCCACACACACACACACACACACACACACACACACACACACACACACACACACACACACACACACACACACACACACACACACACCTTTTCCCTCCCCTGCGACCCTGCCTGCTGTGCCAATGTGTTGCTGTTCTAATTAAAGGCGAATTTCCATTGGGGCACGGCGACTGAGGTCATAACACCATCTGAGTGACAATAGAACTCAGACGGTGTTGTAGCACCATCAGTATGCTGTGCGAAATTGCACCGCCGTCCTCCATAGAAACACAAACATCTCTTCTTATTAATAAAATTCCTGTGACTGAGATGAAGGGTGTGGGGGTATTGTTTGCATCTCCATAAGCTGTTTATAAGTTCACATAATTAATATGTGTGTGTGTGTGTGTGTGTGTGTGTGTCTGGTGTTGACACGAATGTCTGTGTTGGTGTTTTTAGTGCGTGAGTAGTTGTGCGTGTGTCAAGAGCTGCTGCATGTCATCACTCTCATTAACATGCTTCTCTATTAGAGCGAGATCTAACACATCAGTAATAGCTCACACACAATGGATTTCATAATACAGCCTCTGTAAACTGTCGGAAGAAAAATCAACCAGCTGTAGCGTGAACACAGGTACATGTTGATCACAATTAAGAGAGACAGGAAATGGCCCCGTGCGGACGGAAAAGATATCCCCACTGTACAGGAAAACAGCAAACTTGATACTTCAATAAAACACCACAATTTGAAACTTTAGCAGCCCTCTCTAGTGAATTCATGTACTGTAAGTGAGTTTAATGTGGCATTTGGCGAGTTTTTCTGGGTAAAGTTTTTCTGATCAGCCTGAATCATTAAGTAGTGCTGCACTGACAAGCATCCCATCCCTACTAATTTCCGATGCAGAGGATTTACCCTGTTTACTTAAAGATTGATTACACTCACTGTTTGAGCCTGTCTCCGCCTACTGCAAAATTAGGAAAATTGTGTCCTGGGATGAATAAGGGAGGAGTGGGATAGTGTACATGTGTTTTCATATTAGATTTCTGTCCATTTGATATCAGAGCTATGTGTCTGACTGTGACACATCATCATTCTGACACAACTGTGCCCCAGCTTGTGAAGTCACAGGGCCAATGTGAGGAGGCTTTTCTACCTGTTCCTACCTCAGAAATGATGCAACATGACATGCTTTACATAGCATTATACCTTGAATGTGCCTCTGTGTAAGGAGGAGCATATATGCCGTCTACAATCTCTTGTTGCCAATAAACGCAGCCAACATGCAACCACCCTGAGAGTTTTACAGTGGAGGCCAATGGGGCCAGTGCATATAAACTTCAAACCTGTGCTTTGTAACAACAACAAAACCATACTTTGCTTCATTTAGATCACCTACAGAATTTCTCACTTTGCATGACTGATCCATTGCCCAAGCCAGGGCACTGTAAACAAAGCATATAGCTACTTGGTGGATCATGTTCGAGGTGAGCTCAGGTAAACCTTTGGTGCGCAAAAGACAGACATAATGGATTATTGGGGTAATACCTCTTAATAATCACCTCCTTGTAGACCTGTTTTGGTGTTTGTATTTCCTTGGCCCCATTGGACTCCACTGTAAAACCATTTGAAGCAGAGCACATTTCGTGACCTGAGTGAGTGCAGCATTATCCTTTCCTATAAGTATGCTGGACGAAACTACAACAAGACCCAGGTTGTAAAAAAAAAACAATTTTACAGCTATTAATGTGAATATTCTTTGATACACATTTGGATATACATTACAACCTTTAAATTCAACATCAGTGTAACTTAAAGGGGAACTTGGGGAGTTCTACTGCATATGTAAAAAACTGTTGTATAAAGCTTTTTGTGGCTCCAGAGGGAGCTGATAAACTAAAAGTTTTTTTTCTTTTACTTGAGTCACCTTGTTTGGGGCTGAAGACTACAAGTTTGAAAATGAAACAAATCTGGAGGTGTGGACTTAGAAAGAAGTGAGTTTACCAGACCTCTGTAGCCCGCTCCTCATCTCTGCTTGAGGCCAGCAGCTCGAGGCTACATTAGCTGCTACTAGCATAACAAACAAGAATCTCCAACTGAACTGTTGCCGGTCGAGTTGCATTGTGGGTAATGTAGGAGCCAGGTTTTGACAAGGAAGAAGAATGTGTGGAATAAAAAGGCGATATTTCTGGTTCTGCTTCATCGATACAACTGCCTATGTCCAACAATGTTATAGGGGTGCAATGCTAAATTGGTGGACTACTGTTTTGCTCATACTATAATCTGTACCATAACAGAAGAAAATAACTGTTTATGATCAGACGGTGTCGAAATTGTTTACTGGGACACATCAACACATAGCTGGTCAACAACAAAATGGCTGTTCTAAATCAGTGCTCATGTCACCGTGTAGCTTATAATAAAGTTCAAACTGTGACTAAGTTAGCGAGACATAAAAAACGGAGGATAGTATTGAGTTTTTCTTTTTGCTTTTGTTTATACATGCCTAAAATAATGCACTCATAGTGCAGATGAAGGAAGATGATGGATGAGTCAAAGTGGCAAAGAGTGCCATGATGTGAAACAGGAGCACTAGTATATATGAAGTCCCTTCCATTACATTAGGACACTGTGCTGGGACACTTAATAGGAAGACACAAACACGTCAGTACTGTTCCACTCATATCAGAGACATGTGCACTGGTGAAAAATGACAGTTACCTGATGTTTCCACGGACTGTTTAGCCTGTTTAAGACGTGATGGCCTGCTAACAAGCCAACATGTTGTACTCTTGCTGCTTGTTAGATAGCATTAAGCAACAAAGGGCTTCACAGCAGTCTTGCTTTACAGAACAGGCTAACTCTGCACTCTGTCTGTCCTTTTCCTCTTTCTCCCCATCTGTCTGACTAGCTGTCTCTCCACCAACCCCTTTTTCTAAATGAATTCTTCTAAGACCCCTATTGTTCGTGGTATGGCTGCTCCGCAGTTTATGGTGTGGGATCGCAGTCATTTATAGCACTCAGGCTGTGCGTCACCCAAACTGGGACGCTTTTCAGCAGAGCTGCACTGAGAGATTAATCTGGTGGCTAGAAAAGGGAAAAAGGAGAGGAGAGTAGCTAAGTGCGAGAGGAGTGAAGTGTCCCTCCAAGGACCCCAGCTGTGCACCTGTCTGCATCCTGAAGTGATTTATTTTGTGGAGGGATGATAATACTATAATAATGTAGGGCAAAAAGACTCCACCATTTGACAGCCCCTCGCTGAAAACAGAGAGATAGCAGCAACAGAGAGAACAACTGTATACCAAACTGAGATCAAGAAGTGGTGAAGATAGCTATTGCCTTTTTATGACTAAATAGTACTTTAGATAACAAGCATTCTGCATTTTAAGTCACTTTATATCCTTAAAGGTGCCCTGTGGAGTTTTCTTGTAAACAAACAAAAGTGATGTTTTCATTCAGTGTTTCTCACCAAAAAACTGTGTGTATCCTTGAGGTATAAGAAACACGTTGAATGCATGAATGAATGCTTCCTCATGAAACATTCGGTTTACATCCATGTTTACCAGCTAACAGTCTTCTTCTTCACTGCCTTTGTTGGCATATTGCGCTGTTTCTTTGCACATTACTGCCACCAACTGTCGATCAGTGTAATAGCATGAACCCATTAGCAGGGCCGTGCGTCGCTTCGCTCATGTGCTTGAGTGCGTGCATGTGTGTCCTTGTGCGCACGCATGATACAGACAAAACTGGGACCCACTTGTAAAAACATCGTTCCATAGCGCGACTAGTGGTCAAAAACTCCACAGGGTTCCATTAAGGTACCTGCACATACCAAAGTGCCAAAATCCTTCAATTCTGCTCGAGTCACTGCTTTCCTATGAGGAGAGCAGTGGTGCTATAACTTTATTTTAGCCTGCTGTATATATTTTAAAGCAGCAACAATTTCTCTCTCTATATTTTTTCTGTTATGATGTACAGTACCTCATCATGTGCAGGCACAGCCTTAAAATAAGTTGTGTTTACAGAGCAAAGGAAAAAATAAAAGGCTTTCCTTCACCAAGATTTCCTTGTGTTGACATTGGGCCACCTCGATTCAACATCAAAGCAGCCTGCTAAGACACTCTGCAAAGCACTGAGTCAGCATTTGTTCTGTTAACTATGTTTAAGTAAACTGTGGCGCTTCTGCACATCATATAAAATACACTAATCTTATGAGGCACACATCTATGCACATACACCTGCATCAGCATTTTGAAACAGAAACCTTAGCTGACACAATGTTCCCCTTTCTGAAAAAAGAAGGCTACTAGGCTTTTGAAAATAGTGCAGAGGACAAACTGGTGAATTTTGAAATGAAAAGATTAAAAAACACCACATTCACTTCATTTTGTTCTGTAAGACAAAGTTATTGCTGCGGAAAGGTAGAGCAGTGACCCAGTTCCAGTTGATGTCTTAGTTTACAGTAGTTTTGTTTAAAGAGTAGAAGGCATAGAAAGTATACTGTAGATGTAGTTAGATAATCTACAGTTCAGCCTCCAAGGTCCAGGAGACCTCAAATGGACAAGAAGGAGCAGAGAAGGCGAAGGCTGTCAAGGGTAGATGGAGGACAATTCTGGGCTCAAGTGATTTTTCATACTTCAGCCGCTTTTGTCCTTCCCTTCATCGGGCTTCACTGCAGTTTAAAAGCTTTTCCGCAGCTCGAGATGACATGAAAGACAGTGTGTTTGTGTGTGTGTCAGAGTCAGAGAGAAAGATCTCCTGGCTGTACAGGTCAGTGTGTATCCAACTGTCCATAGACACCAAAACACACTCTGGGCTTCATCTCTTTCAGTCTGACTGTCTTTGTGATTTGGTCTAAGTGGACATTCAGCCTCGGTAACATCTGTGTTTACCTCGCTCACTCACAGCGGACGGATCAGCCTCTTTCCGCCTGCACTGAAAGGTCTCTTCAAAGGAGGTGGCTGTAATCAGTATGGAGCCGGCAGCTTCATCTGACCATAAGCTGCCGGGTGCCACACGCTGTGTGTGTGTGTGTGTGTGTGTGTGTGTGTGTGTGTGTGAGAGAGACTGTGGAGAGATGACAAGAGATGACAAGCAATGTTCACAGGACTTTTAGTTAGGTTTTTACATGTTACACATCATTCAGATCAGCACCAATACCTTCACTATTACTAAACCAGGTGATTAAAATTGGAATATCAAGAAACTCTCGATTTCACCCACTTGAATTTTCTTGTGATCACTGATGGCGGACAGGGCGATCTAAGAGTAAAACGCTTCTGAAGTCATAAAAGCAAAAGACAAAGCAGTATTTTTTCCCACCATATTTTGCATAGTGATGTATTATATCTTTATTAGTTGGGTCTCTGATCTGCTTGTCTTATCATCTGGGCTTTTTCTTATCACTACTTGTGCGACAGTATCAGTATCAGTGTGACAATGAGACTTCATTGTTTGTATCAACTATAGGTCACTGGGAATGAAATCTGGGCCAGAGAATGGTGTAATAGATGTTTAGCCAGTGTTGTTGCAGTTGTTACTGGTCCAATAGAGATAATGTTTAAGTGTTAAAGGTGAGAGATGTAACTACATTGACAACTACTACATTTTTACCATTTAACGTGTTGTGTTTTATCCAATGCTATTCATTCACTGTTTCACAATTGCCTCCATTAAAAACTTAATTTTTCAGTTTTCATTTAATAAGCAACATTGGCTTAATTAGCTTGCTAGCTACAGCTGATAAAATCTGCCAGCTAAAGTTGTCATTTCAGATGGCAAAACGAAATGTGTTTGTTTACTTCTGTCTGAAATTAAGGACACATTGTTGGAATAATTGCTAAAAAGTTTGAGTGATAAATTGTGGTAAACCGTTAGAATTGCAGAAACTGTTGTAATTGTAAGCTGCATTATGTGCTGTGTAGAATGGAAAGCTTGACAGGCGTAGCAACAGAAACTATGGAGGGAGGGGCTTAGGGAGCAGTAAATTCTCTAAACATACAGATAAAGACAAAAAAATAATTTGTATTTACCACTTAAGACTTCCACCATGCATCCTAAAACCTTGCTGTAGTGTTTTCCTGAATCCTTCACCTTTTTTTTTTTTACTGTCATTCTCCTTAAACTTTGATATCTGCCCCACTGTGACCTTGTTAATCCAGCCTTGGCCACCATGGTCACAAATCCATTGACAAAGGAGGGAAATGGAGGAAAAAAAAGACAAAAACAAAACAAAACGTGGGGCTGCACTGAAGAGCTACTGTCTGAATGAAGGACAATCTGACAATTGAGGGGAATCAGAGAAGCACTGGCAGCCTTGAGAGAGACACAAGAGCACCATCACACACAGTTGAGGGCTTTTAGGAGGACAAATCTGTACTTAATGGAGCAGAAAACCCTTATTCTTGCTGGTTTTGCTCCAGAGTGAGTACAAATTGTACTTGTACTTGTATTGTACAACTTGTAGTATTGTAGGAGAGAAGAGAGGAAAGGTATACACTATGACAGCTGTGTTCACATTATGTAGGCCCTTCATGAATCCTTTTTTTACAAGTTATGCTTTTTTTGATTTATAAGAATCATATTTAGTTGCCAGATTTGTTTGTAAGATAAAAAATAGACCTTCAATGGATGTTCAGTGGACCTTTTTATACACCTGCCATTTACATTCAGTACCTTGTGGAAAATAAAATCTACATAAATTGTCACAGCGTGTCCAACATTATTGAAAGTACATGCAAATGCTTGTAGGAAAGTCAAAATTTTCAAACTCAGCTCATCTCAGATATCCCTCCGGTACTGTCAGACATTATCTTAAACTTGCCTAGAATACATGCAGGACAATTTGTTTTTATTGTTGTTATATGTGACATCTCTGGGATGATCACATTTGATTCTGTTTGCTGAAAACAGCTGTCTGCTGTGGCTGAAAAGGAGGTTGATGAGATTTGAATCAAAACAAGTTAAATCAAAGCAATGACCTGAAAGACGCTAAAACACTAATTCTCTGTGGGTTCATCATCACTATGAGTGGCACCCTGTCACATTACATGAAGTCATTTGACCATTTGTTAATTCAAAAATACTGATTTGTGCATCTGTACAGTCATTGAACCTGAAAAAATTGCCCTTGTTTCACCTTTCCATTAACAGTTGTAACAGTCCAGTATAACTGCTAAACATGTCCAACAATGGCTGCCTTACAAAGATTAAGTGGTTGTGGAAATTCATATGAAGTTTGATGATTACATAGATCTTTTTATATTACAATGACTGTGATTAAGCCATCTTATTCAAGTACCACATCCTGCGTGCCAAAATCTTTGAGTTGCTGTCTTTGGATGAATGACCTCTTGTGAGGGCAGCAAGGTGCAACTACGCCTGGAGGCCTTAAGATAGCTGTTAGCTGCACTGTGCCGCTGTGCCACAGGGAGCTTCCTTGAAGTGCCAGGTGGTTGCCTGGATCCCAATGACTGTTCTGTTTCCACAGCTGTTACAGCAGTAAAACCTTTGCTGTAGCTGCTTGCTGGACAACAATATCACTGTCCCTGGAGCAGCAGAGGGGAGACAGGAGGTGGGTATCCTGTAGCCAACGTTCGTGATAGATGGCACTCTGATTCCTGTGTTGCTCAGTGAAAATCATCTCTACAGCTGCCAGAGAATTTCACCATTATTACCCATGTTATTTACAGTCACTGAGCCGCCATCACATGTTCTCTGTCGGGGCCAATTCTGATTTGGAGACCACAGCCAAATACATACTGGTTAAGCACCCCTACCTTATTTTCACACACATATTGAGAGGAGAGGTTGTGCATAGTGGTGAGGGACTACTTGAATACACAAAGCAGGGATTTTCAAACACTGACACTGTGGGTGCCCCCGCAGACAAAATCTGTGGGCTACAACTTGAGCCCGGTTTTTTTTTTTAGCTTTTACATTACTTACATACTCATTACATTTTGATAAATTGGCATCATTAAAAGTATGCCGAATTAGCAATTAGTAGTTCCTGTTTGCAATGTATTCAGGGATGTTTATACATCAACATCACTGGAATTTGATACTGGAGAAAACTTAAAAACTAAGTTTTTAAGTCTGGAGCTAAGGACCGTCTTTGTTTCTATGATTTCTAAGCGGATTTAGGGACGTTCATTCACAATGAATACATGGCTGATGGATATAATGATATCCCCAGAATGTGTAAGCTGCGCTGAATCAAAAAAATATGTGTATCATGTCTCTGTGTTCAGATTTGACTGAGTTATGAGCCAGAGAAGAAATAGTTTAAGTAGCCTACCTTAATTGCCGCTCCAATTGCTGATCGTGTTGATAAACGGGCCAAATTAAGGGGCCAAACTACAATAACTAACTTCCCGTTGTTTTCAGAACACATGCACCTGTCCATTTTGCCTTATGCAGTAAGTTTGCCTCACGTCTCACCCGATGTGTGAATGGGTGAATGAGAAGCATATTGTTAAGCGATTTGTTTTGCACTATATAAGTACAGTCCATTTACCATTCTTGGATCAGTGTAACCACACTTAAATAACAACATATGTTCCTGGTATGGTAATAAATAAGCTACCAGACAGTCAAGTTTTGATTGACAGACAAAATGAACAGGAGTCATCTGTTGCTGAGTTAGAAATTAATATTTAGTCCTTATTTAGATAAAGGAGAGTGTGACTTTTTGTTAAGGACTTGAAAATGGCATTCAGGGGAAATAATCATACAGCAGGAGAAGTCAACCAAGGTAAGGAAAGGCTGTTATAAATTTAACGAAGAATTGACAAAGTAAAAGTCAGTACAGCATCAAAAGGAAAAAAAAAAAGTAACTTAAAGCAGTGAGATTTTGTCTGTGTATGTGTCCAGGGGGAATGACAGTCCTCAAATGAGAAAACAAGGAGACAGTGCCAAGCATGTCAAAGACTGCGTAGTTAGTCAGAAAACTTCAGCAGAGGGAAAATACACAATGGGATTACAGCCACCACTCTGAAAAGATCAGCTAGGTGCATATAAAGGGAATCTGGAGTTCGATGTTTCTTGTGTGGCATCAGCTCTGCAGACTTCTGATTATTTCCCTTCTCTGTCTCAGAAACCTCCAGGGACAGCAAAGGGCTGGGAGCGAAGCGTAGTGAATGTGAAGGATAATGTGATAGAAAATGAATGTCTCGGGTGGTTGGCTTTGTCTCTTAGGGAGGGACGGCATCCCAATATCGTTTTTCCACACCAGTCTAAACCCAAATTCTGCAAACAGAAGACAACTTTCCTCTGAATTTTGGGTGCTATAAATGTCATCATGTTGTGATAAGTCATTTTATGTAAATCAGCTCTGCTCTTTTTTTGCTAAAATAATTAGTAAAATTAAGTTACAGTAAATTTGCTCAAAGCAAATTTGAACTGGATGTCTCATACTCATTTTGTATGCAAAGAACTTACAAGATATTAACAAACAAGACAGAAAATGGGGCCTTTTGTTCCCTCAACAAGGCCTGTCAGACAGCTGCCTACAAGGCTGCCAATCACAGACGGTCCGTTTTCTGCTGTGATCTAACAGCAAGCGATAAGGAAACTGTGCCACATTATAGGAAAAGGCAACACCACGGATTTCCTTTTGATGCTGTAGTCCTCATACTAGCAAAGCTGATAACTATACTTTTTATATTGAAGGCAGTTGATATACATATACTGAAAGAAGTTTAAGTAGCAGTTAAAATGAACATGCTGAAAGGAGTTGATGTGTCAATTTAATGTGCTGAAGTGCTGAGAGGAGTTGAAATGTCAGTTGAAGTGTAAGTAATAAATTGAGATGGAAGTCTGTTGAAGTGGAGTACCTGTAAGAAATGACATGTACATAAATAGGAAAGGTCTATATGGGTTTTAAGAAAAATTTTAAATGTGGACTATGTAGAAATGTATATTATGCAGTTGTGTATAACCCTAAAAAAATTTGGCTGCTTGTGTTATGGTTAGGGCTGTGTCTCTCCCCCTTCCTTTTGTGGTCCTATATTCCCCCTCCCCTGTGTTCCTGGTTTTCTGTCTGTCTCTCTGTGTGTGTCTGTGACTGGGCGTGGCTGTAAGATTCCAGCACCTAATCATCCACCTGCGCGGCTGGGGCTCATCACCTAGTCATCCCTGCAGCACTTATATACCCGGCTCAACTCTCCAGAGTTCGCCAGATCGTCCCGTTTGCCAGTTTGGTAGATGCGTAAAGGCCAGCACTCTAAGATTGTTCTTTTTGACTTTGTTTCGTGTGGATTACAGACACTTCCACTACCCAGCCGCCAGCCTGCCCAGCCAGTCCTGCCTCCCGGATTCCCCTCGCCTGCTCTGCCTGTCTTCGCTTCAGCCTGCCCAGCCAGTCCTCCCTCCCGGATTCCCCTCGCCTGCTCTGCCTGTCTTCGCTTCCATTCCATGGGGAGATTTCCTGGCTCAACTGGCTCACCGGCCTCACTGTCTCCAGCCTCCTTCCTTTACCACAACCCAGCCACAATAAACTGTTGTGTCTCTGCAATACGCCAGTGTTTTGTGTTCACTGTTTTCGGGGTCCCTTTTGACTTGCCTTATAACAGCTTGACTGTTTGTGTTTATTTGCCCCAAACAGCCAATATTCCTGCTGTACAGATGTTACCTGTAAGCCAGCTAGGAATGGACGCCCTGACCTTGTCTGTGGTTGTGTTCAGCTCAGCCTCTAACTGACCTCAGAACTCACCAGAAACTCTGGTTCTTCCTGCCATATCCCTCTGGTCTCTCTCCTTTTCCCTCTCGCCGCTGTACATTTATGAAGCCCAGGGGATACGCGCAAGGTTTTCACCCAAGTTAAAACATTTTCTACTCGCGTGGACGTGTATTTGCGTCAAATTGCACTGCCCAGGACAAATGTGCGTCTTTCCATTCATTTTGTATGCAATGACGCCACCACTAAAATTTGCCATGTGTTCTGTCTGAACACACAGTTAAGACCTTCTTTCACATCATGATGACTGAAAATCAAAGTTAAACTCATGGCCTGATAGCAAAAACACTTGAAACGTGAGAAAAACACGTTTCCTGTTATAGCAGTGGTACTATGATCAGAAGAAAACTTACTTCGAGAACAGTGCAGTGGGGGCAATATTGAGGAAACCCAGCCAAATCTGAGTGCTGGTGTTGAACGACAAGGCCGCATGTGTCCTTGAGTTTGTTGCTGGTGATGGCGGTGTCCTCTGTGGCGTCTGTCAGCTTTTATGGGCTCATGCAGACCCTGTATCATCCAGGGCCATTCAACAGAAGTATGTGGGGAATCTGACAGTGAAAGGTCACAAACATGGTAGTGTGGCGCTTACAGTGTCAAAGCGATTCATTAAGATGGAGGCTTTCTCTGCTCTGAGAGAGGGTGCCACGGAGCGCAGGGTTAACAAGAAGCATCTGCCTGGAAATGGAAACACGGCCTTCTCTGTGTCACTGTTTGATATCCTTTATCCCAAATCAACACAGTGACCAAAGCCTGCTGAGCCCAGAGGTTGCCAACTGAAACCTTGAGAAGAGAGTTTAAAGGAGTGAAGGATTATCTGCAGCAGTACAGAGACACAGAGATACAAGCGAGATATCAGAAAAAGCTTCAGAAGGGAGCTTTCCTGTCCACACAGATGCTGCTCCTGTCACCTGAAAGCAAAGGCTTTCACACCCACAAAACCTTCCTGACTCCTTTGAGATGTGGAAAAACACACTGTATCAGATGTGCGCTGACAAAGGTTGGAGCAAAAGAATGGATGATGTTGACGCAGAGGATCTGAACCTGCAGGTCAGGCTGCTGAGGGGAAATTCCCCTCTGATGTCTCCACACTCTCTAAGATACTTTTTAACGCATGCAGGGAAAATATCGGAGATCTGAGTGTAGTTCTGTGTCTTTCTCACACCCACTGAGACAGTTACTTCCGGTGACAGAAGTTTTTTTTTATTTATCATTCTGAATCTTACTAAAACTTTAAACCAAGTCACTAGAGAGGCTGTCAGCACTGACGTCTCCACTGAGGATAGAGTCAGAAAGTCACTGCGTAGATAAAGTCTGTGATCAGATATGCAGAGGCCAAGGTTGGGTTTAGGTTCAAGTTTTGATCATCATGTTTAAAGAGCCATGCAAACTATGGTCACAGAGAGACCATATAAAAGAGCCCGAAATTGGGAGCCCAAAATTTGTAAATACACCGTTAGTGGAACTGTAAGGAATCTGTACTTGTTTTCAGGTAAATCCTTTGTTGCACTGTGGGGGTTCAGACTATCGCCTGGAGTTTACACACAGCAGTTATGGACAGAACAGATCAGAAACACCTCCCCATTCTGTCAATACACAAAGATGGCACCTCGATTTCATAGATATATCTAGCATGGAACACCAGGCAGCTGACATGCACCATGCAAAAACCGAAAATATTTCACGCCAGGAACAAGCTATCGTTTTATGGTTTATGGGAAGCATGAAGGAAGGCTCATGAAGAGGGAGAGTTGCAATATCGATATTACCATTGCTTGTTTTCTGTGTGTTTGTGGATTTTACTTTGGTTAAATTTAAGTATTTGAGATATCACTTTGTTTTCTCACTTTCTCATATAATTTTGTTTAAATCTCAATAAGAAATGTATCACACAAGAACAGAAATTGAATGAAATGAATGCTGCTTATGAAGCAAATATGAGTGCACAGTTGGCACATAGTTACAGGCAATTACAATAAAACAATTACAATAAAATCATATAAGGGGTGAATATAAATACTTCCACACACTTGTAAGTACACACATGCAAATATGCACAAATATTCTTCTAAAAAGGCATAGAAATGTAATACAGTTTGCAGGTTCAGTCCACTGCTGCTACAGACTACAGAGAGTGAAACTCAAGATGATGGAGGAAGTATGATTTGAGCTTATGTGTTGTGGCATTTTTCTCCGCCATCTGCGTCGTTTGCTCATGGTCACATTGTACAGTTTTACGTTCAGTGTTGACATTTATTACAGACATTTTTAATGAAGAAAATGCAAATTCAGAGCAACCAGCTGTTCCGCTTTGTACTGAGGCACAGGGACTACAGGGAATATACTGTACAAATAAATGGCCTGAGGCTTTAATACATAAGCTAGCTAATTAAACACTTGTGTTAATATCACCTACAATGAGTTTCATTAATGTTTGTATCAATTACAGTGATTCTGTGCCTGAAGCACTTATGAGGCAGGGTCACCTCAAAAGCATGTTAAATGTCAACTTTAAATAAATGAAAATGAACTGAATAGCCCAGGGCCAGATGCTAGGCCTCACAAAGAAAGAACTTGAATCAATAAAAATGTGCTCTTGCAAAGATTTTCTATTTAAATACAAACGCTGGCTATGGATATGAGAAGAGGTTTAGTTTGTAACCTGCTTACTGAAGCAGCCAAGTTTTGGGTCAACACACAGGGGGGTTAGGGCCAAAACAAAACAGAATAAACTGATACTTTGGTCATGAAAAAGAAGGTTAAGCCGTGCAGACATTGTACTCTTTCATTGATATGAGGACTGTGTATTGCAGCCGGCCAGCACGGTCCCGTTTAATGAGAAATTTGATTGTTTTTTTGATGTTTGACGTTTTTTCAGTGCATTTCAGAACATCCCACGAGTGTTTTGCTGATCTGCCGCCCCCTTCCGTAGGATGAAGACGCAACAGCAGTACTTTCTGAAAACGTTTTGGCAGCTAAAACTGAGAGGTTAAAGAAACACTTTAACAGTTTGTTAAAGACGCTTATTCGCTTTCTTTCAAAGAGTTAGATGAGGAGATCGATACCACTCTCATGCTTTCTCTCATGTGCATGTGGGTTAAGTGAGGAGCTGGAGCTGAGCAGCAATGAGCATAGCTTAGCATAAAGACAGAATGAGCTAGCCTAGCTCTCTCTAAAGTTCGTAAATGTCTACCAGCACTTTTAAAGTTCACCGCAGAGAACATACAACATGTTAGTTAGTGAGCTTTAGAGGTCCTGGGAGGCGTATGTTTAAACTTTGGACAAAGCCAGGCTAGCCGTTTCCCTCTGCTTCCAGTCTTCATGCTATGCTAAGCTAAGCTAAGCTAATCGCCTCCTGGCTCTAGCTCTATATGCAGCAGACAGACATGAAAGTGGTACGAATCTTCTCAGCTAACTCTTGGAAAAGAAAGCAAATAATAAAACAAACAAACAAAACCAAACACAATTTCCAAAAGGTTTAACTAACTATTTATTAAATGACTAGATAAAGACAGTAACCATGGTTAGGTCTGGGGAAAGATTTATAATAGTTAAGATACTGCATATATATATATATATATATATATATGCTGAATGCTAATATTGTACCTTTGCCACTGAGCATAAACATACTGACATACAACGTACTTCTCTTAAATCGTTTAAACAAACGAGCAAGTTGTTTTTCTGGTAGGACAGTCATTATTGGCATAACCACAAGGTCTCTTGTCAGGAAAATATAAACTTAGACCACTTTAAGTCATCTGAATATTTGACAGATGCTGTTGTTTTCTAGTTAACACAGTTTATATTATAATAGATTCAAGGAGTTGCCTCCTGAAGAGAAAACATAAGCTGTTGTGGGTCCAACTAAACAGAGCGAAACTGCAACGTAACTTAACTTAACTCCAAGGTGACTCCAAACAATTCACTGGGGAACTTTTAATAATGTTGACATGAACAGTTCTGACACTTACTGTACATTATCATTTGTTTGTTCAGTTGCAACACACTGGCTTCCTTCGTACAATAATAAATATATAAAATGCTGTTATCTCCTTTTGGAACTTCATAAATGATGGAATTTTACATGATCCAATCGATATGTTGAAGTTTTTAACCATCTGCTGTTTGTATAAAAACAGCTTCAGAACAGAAAAGCCTAACAAGATCTTACTCCAAAATGGTGTTTAATGTTTCTGTCAGCTGGGAGAGGGATCGTCTCTCGGGACAAAACTAATAGCTTTAACTAATAGCTCTAAGAGTTTTAACAGAGCAAAAGTACATCGCAGAAACTATAAACAACAGATTGGATTTCTGCAAAGCACAGGTTCCCCAATTATCCCTTTAGAGTGTACTTACACACATATACTCTGAAAAAATGTTATTAAGTCTCCAGTATATACTTAAAAGCCCTAGAGACTATAATGCTGTACACTAAGTAAATATATTTGGCTATCATTCATATTGGCTTACTGTGTCCCCAATGGCAGTTTGTTGTCTCCAAGCAATCTCCTCGTATCCATCTGTACTGTCATGTAGAAATGTATAGCTGGGCTATTTGTGTCCCATCCTGTCAACACAATCTTCAAAGTCCATCACACATTTCCTGTTTTTTATTTTTTATTTTTTATGGCCGTGCTTTTATTTTTAAGTTGAATTTACAGTGTGTGTGGAAGGTACATGTACATAATGAGAGAGAGAGCGGGAATCAAAGAGATCCAACAGTTCTTTTTTTCTGATAATAGGCTACTATAAGTGTGTGTGTGTGTGTGTGTGTACTATGTGTGTGTGTGCGTGTGTGTTTTTCCAATTCGACTGTATCTACCCTCTCCAACATAATCCACAAGTTCTCTTTCCATGTTGCCTTGGGCTGATCAAAGCTCCTTCCTGCTCTAGAAGAGTCCCCAAGGTCCATACATGAATAATAACACACACACACACACACACACGCACGCACGCACACACACACAGTCACACAGTCACACATAGCCACACACCCTCGGACCCTCTGATTCATAATAATCCCAGCAATAATTAAAACCCACGTCTATTTTCTGAGCAGTACACACATGAAAACGTCTCACTGCAGTGTTTCATGAACCAGAGGTCAGTACTCAAAATAGGTCATGAACATGCTTTGAGCTTGCATATAAAATTTCATTAAGAAGAAGAAATTCTTAAAAGAGTGCCCTGGGTGGGAACAAGCTGAAGAATCACTTATGTCCCGAAACGTCCATTTCACATAGCTCTAAAAACCCCTCTTGTAAATCCTCTTACTTTGTCAATCTGCGATGCTCACTACATTCCAGTGATCAACTTGATGCTGTATTTTATTTTTATTTTTTTTGTAAACCCACACGTCTACTGCAGTTCAGTGATTTTCCACACTCCCCCTGAGTGATAGTTACACATTAGCCCAAAACAGTGGCTCTAGAAAGAAGCCTCTGTGCTTTGATTCCCGGGGACATCTAAACGTCCATAGTCCAAGTCTTTATCTGTTCAAAATCTATTGCTAGCTGCAGTGGTAATGGTTTTGGTTCATTTGGGTGGATGATTCCTTGTGTTTCCTTTTATGTATACAATTCCTTTATGGTGCAGATGAGCAGGTATGTAGTGTTCAAATCTCTCTCACAGCTGCTGTCACTTCTGTCACTTCTTGTCTTAAAAAAGGCGGTTGCTAACAAGTGGCTACATGAGACTACAGAGGCTGTCGGGGACATTAAACGTCATCACGCCGAACACAGAAACTCATCTACTCACTCTTCCGCCTTTACAGCCTCGTTGTGTTTATACTCGCGCTCTTGCAAACTATTCTAACTCAAACTTTCCCAAAGGCTTTTGTAGAAGAGGCAAGCGGGCGTGAGATCAAATGACAAGTTGCAAGCTCAGTGGTGTCGACGTTGGAGTCATGCGACCGTGGTGTAGTTCGTTTATAGCCTAACGTTAGCTTTTTACTTCTGGCGATTGCATTTACGCTTCAAAAATCACAAAAGTGGTGTTCATTTGTGGAGATTATCTTGCTGAACAAAACGTGTAAGTATCATAAACTTTTGTTTGCCACAGAGCTTATTTTCTACAATAATCCAAAATCCAATGGAAAAATCCCATTGGCTGTTTGTCAGGGGAAACAGGGCGATGCTGGTTGGCCTACAAAAATACGTCATCCCTGCAGCGCTCTATAACGCCATGTACACGGTCACAGGCGCGTTCAGTTGCTGCTTCACTGACATTGTTACATCCACCATTTTGTTAGATCTGTTGAGATAAATGTTGACAAGCATCATTTATCTATACTAGCTGTCTGGAGCTAATGAGTTGCTAATACAACATACTCAGCAACTGTTGAATTACGGTTATATTTTTTCTGACTTTAACCTTTTGCACTCTGTGAGTTTGTTTAGTAGATTAATTACTGTGCTGTATTTCCTATGGGGACTTAATGTTGATCTTTTACTGGTGATTATTTGTTTCTTCTCACAGTGTAGTTAATACTGTTTTCATAGTTTGACAATTGCTTCCAGTAAAAGGCCAACTGCTGTCTTCAACCTTTACTGGAAGAACAGAGGCCTTTTGCTTAGGTTGAAGATGGACAGAGCTACGTTGGCATCAGAGACCACCAGGCCTCGTTTACCAATAAAAAAAAAGATAAATATGTAAGTTGTAAAGTGCAGAAACATTAACAGGAGAGTCAGGGAGGTGTCAACCAAGAACAGTCTGTAGACACCCTCACAGAAGAGCTCTAATCAGGCACATTAAGTGAAACCCCTGTGTAGGCTGTAAAGGCCCTGCACACCCTCTCAGGTGTCTTCAGTTATTCTGGCTAATTAGACTTCTGCTCAGGTTGAGGTGAGGTCACCTAACTCCACATACTAATAAGAATGATGTATAACGAGATATAATTACCCCCCCTCACACAACCTAAGCGGTTGAGCAGCAGTAGAGTCAGGATGATGTCAAGACATGTTGACGCGTCACAGCAGGAAAAGCACAGGTGTAAACAATAAAATGAATGACGGCTGGATTCCATTTAGCTGCTTCAGTTTCAGGGTCCTGGTATTGTTCATGCTGGCTCACTGTCATAGCTCACAGGGACACTTCAGCACAACAGGGCCATTGTTGATGTTATTAGTAACACCTGTGCTTTTCCTACTATGAGAAGTCAAAATGTCTGCTGGGAAAAAGGCCTATAAAGCTCAGTCTAGGAGGTCTGATCAGCCAAAATTATTAAAATCACCTGTTTGGTATTGATAAGCTGAAAAAGCAAAAGGGACAAACTTTGTACCATACTTACCAACAGAAAAGCTATGTCAGGATTAACTGACACAATTGCCAATTTGCGTTACCTTGTATCATGGTGTTAAAGAGTGCTAATTCAACTGACAGTTATAGGATAAAATAGACAAACGTTTTACGCTGAAGTGGACAGAGCTGCCATTAACAGGATACAAAATGAGACTCTTGACAGAGAGAAATGCATATGTTACCTGCTAACACCAAGTTCCTATTTGGGTTCTTCTGTTGACCTCATTAATGTTGTGTATCATTGCCTGTAGACTGTATTTGATTTGAGGATCAGCAAAGACATTTTTACAATCTTAGAGAGAAGAAGCAGAGAGAGGAAGATGGAGGAGGGTTTGGTGTTTATGATGTGAACAAGGTACTCTCTATTAATCTCCTTAGATCTACAATTAGACCACTAATCTAAGATGAAACTTTGGAGGATGTATTGGACATGATGAATGAAATGCTGACATAAAACACAGGTTCACGTCCAGTCCTGCAGGCTGAAGTGTGATCAGTACAACTCAACATATGGTCTTTGTTTACTAGGGATTTTGTGGGTCTACTCTGTGAGCACTTCAGTTTACTATTTTTCACATGATAGCTCCCTGTAGGTAATTGCCACTTTCTGTCTTTGTGTCTTCCTTTATTGCTTACTTGCTGTCGGGCTTGTTTGCTTTCTTGTTATGTGATCTGGTCAGTGTGTGACGTGACGGGCGTTCAAGGTTGATTCGGACTTCAGACAGGAAGCGTTGGATGAATGTTGAAAGACGCTCTCACTCCCATCCTTTTCAAAAGGGGACTCTTCCTCTCCTCAGCCCTCCTGCTGATCACCCTCACCGGGCAGAGGGACGCGCAAGGCCAGCCTCTCTACTGGGTCTCAGCTCCTCCGCTGTCTTTCATCATCAATTCTCTCTGTTTTTCCCTGTCTTTCTTCTTTTATAGCAATCGTTCGCTGCTTTAAACAACATAAAAGGAAAGAGCCAATTAGCAAATGATTCTTCTTGAATCCTCACTGGTGACTGATTTGACATAGCGTTTTATTTTGAAATGTACTTGTTTTGATGCTTGTCAACCTCAGAGGGCACATTCAACAAGAGTCAGGTAACAAATTGCTACAGTGATGCATTAGTGCCATTAGCTGCAGAAACATGCTTGTTTTTTTGTTTTTTTTTAAAGAAAACCTTTGTATGGCGTTTATTGCTTTTGGACTGTTGATCCTTTACTGCAGTGTGTGTGTTTGAATGGAAGTGTAGCACACAACTGTGCATCAGGGGACACAATGGGGGGTGGGAGGGTGGAGAGAACATAGTCTCTCCACCTTTTGACTGAAACAAACCTTAAACGCTGCTCTTTCCCTGCATTTCTTTACTGTTCACCTGTAGAAAACTGTCATGTTCTCCAGTAAATATCTTGGACCAAAACTCCTGCCTTGGTATTTGGTGTGGTGAGCATTTTTATGTCAGAGGCTGTGTAGCGGTCCTTTGTTGAAACCAGACAAGTCTACGCAGTCTTCAATAGTATTTAAGTGACTATATTTCAATGTGTAGCCAGTGTTAACAACACACTGAAATGTTGTCACTGAAATGATGTTGAAAAAAGTAGCTATATGTAACTTAGATATCTACAAAATGTCCTTTTCAATAAAATGTAGTCTGGTCTAGTCTTTTCACTTGCAAAGAAACTAATCCAAACTTTTTGGGCCTTGTCAACAAGTGGGAACCAAACTTTTACAAATGGTATAAAATTTATAATTATTTAAATTAAAATTGTATAATTTTTACCAACTTCTGATGGCAGAAGTGTCTTGCTTTGGGTTTTCTGTTGACTTGAGCAGGATGTGACCAACAGAAGCTGCATTGATAACCAAAGACAATATTAAAAGTTGTATTTTGTCAAGGAAACATACTTCTATGTTGGTTATTTTAATGTTCCCGAAAGTAAACATTAATATGGAACAGAGAAGGTACATTTTCCTGAAATCCGACACTATTTATGGTTGTTTTTCTTTCTGCTATATCCATTCAATGTATTTACCTTAAGTATATCTCTCTATATAGTTTATTGTTTGTGGCCACAATTCCTGCCCTGAATTTAAATTGCCTTCACCTGCACAAGTGATTTTTCTCTCTTTTTTTTTTTTTTAAACAGCCGATCAGTTTTAAATATTGCAGAAAGTAATGGAACACCACCTGAAGGTTGCATTATAACCAGTGTTGTATTTACCGCTTCATCACTGCATGTACCTTATTGTGCCATGACTACCACTGTTGAAAAGCCTCCTTCTGAATCAGGCCTCTCTCTTTTTCTCTCACTCGTTCTTTACCTCATTACCGTGGCTCCCTGAGGGGGTCCTTATCGGTTTTCAGCCGGCCTCACCTACGCCAGTTATGAAAGAGGTCGGAGGGAAGGAGGACAGACGTAGAGATGGAGGGACGGTGGATGAAGAGTTGGATAGAGAAGCGTAGAAAAGAGAGGCATAGCTGAGGAAGAAACATGGTTAGAGAGGAGATGACAGTGGGGGGATGCTGTGCGGTGGGCGGACAAGAGAACCAAGATGGAAGCAATGAATGCAAATACACACACACACACACACACACACACACACACAGCTCCTATAAGGTGTTATCTGCACAGCAAGAAAGAGAGGGGGTGGGGTGGCGGTGTGGCTGAGGTAGAGGAAGAGGGAGTGGGGTTTTCTCTCCCTCTCTCACCCGCTCACCTGGGGCATCTCTCATTGATTTGCTGCTCGTTTTGAGTGGCTCTTTTATTTACACACAACTTTATTTATTCAGGCTCACGTCGGCGCTCAGGAGGAGCCAGCCAATTACCTATGCATTATTGACGAGGACGCTGTCGACCCCTCGTGGCTCCGATCTTCATCTCTCCTCCTCCTCTTCTCCCTCTCTCCTTCGTCTCCCCTCTTACCCCCTCCTCCCCATTACATCTTCTCCTGCTTCTTCTTTCCGTTCCCTTTCAAGTCTTTCTTTTTCTACCCACCCCTCTTTCCTCTTCTCGTTTCCTCACACCTGATCAGCTCCTCCTCCTTTTGTTTCCCTGCTTCCTTCATCTCTCCCTCCTTTCCTCTCTTTCCTTTTGTTTTTTTTCCCCTCTCCATCTCCCTCTCTCTTGGTAGGTCTGGAGGAATTATTCTGCAGAACAATCACACTGTGATGGAGATAAACAGTGATTCACACACACACTACACATTTAGATTTCCTATTGTTCTCAATTGCTGTCAGCCCTCAGCATACATGCATATATAAATACACAGTGGCGCTTCATCACTATGGTCTCCCAAGTTTGAACCCCGCTAATCTTCAGTGTTGGCACATTAGGCGAGATTTCTTTCCAGAGAGAGAGAGACTGAGATAGCAGCAGATCTGAGGCGAACAGGAAACAGGCACACACTCCACCTTGATGTGAAAACCCCAGCGGACCTGACCACATGACTAAAGGCGCTGGATCCATCCTCCTCCTCCTCCACTTCAAAAAGATGTCGACTTCATTAAAGAGATGCGCCAGGAAACATGAGAAAGTACCACAAAGGGATGAGTGTTTGTCTTCACACACACAGACACATTCACAGAAAAGCTTCCACTTACTTCCACACATTGGAAACAGCGGGTTGTACATTATTATGCATGTACATATAAACGTGAACACACACAAATGTAAATGCAAACACACGTGCTGTTGTAATACGGTGCCGAACGGGGAGGGCGCAGTGTGCTAAGGTAAAAACCGGGGGGAGAGGTAATTAGAGTCTCACATACTGTAGCAGCTACAATGTACAAACAAACAAAGTGTGTGTCAGCAAGACTGTTGCACCAAAGGTTTGGCGGGCAAATTGGACCTCTGAGAACCCTGAAATGGCACACAAAACACGAACAAAAGAGAGAGGTAGGAGGGAGGAGAAGAGTGAAAACGTAGAGTTTGGATTGGGGTTGAAAGCTGACTTGTCTTTGTGTGTTTACAGAGTGTGTGTGCGGATGTGAGTATCTAGTGAATTTTTAAAAGGGCAGACTGTGTTCCTCGGAGAGATGTAATGAGTGTGCGTGCGTCTGTGTGTATAGGCTACTGTATGTGTGTGTCCCCGTGTGCAGGCTACTGTGACCACACGTCCACACGATTTGTCAATCTTAAGCCGAGGAATGGCAGGTTCTGACAAACACGTTTCCTGCCAGTTATATATTTATTATCTTCATTGGCTCAGTAATTATTCAGCTGTGTACATCAATCTGTTCATGTACTGATTAATTATTGTTTAAACAGCATAAATAATATGCTTGGATGTGGTTCTAATTCAAATTCCTTAACAGCTGACAGACCAAATATTACTGATAATAAGCTCATTAATGCCGCTTTGTAGATACAGTCGCCCACACAGCCTGGAAACACTGAAAACAGACACAAACAGAAATAGGACGGAGACATGCATGTGGACTTAGATAGACAGAGAAGTACATTTACTCAAGTACTGTACTTAAGTAACATTTTTGTACTTCTACTCCACTACAAACCAGGTGGAAATATTGTATTTGTTTACTCCACTACATTCTTTTTAAAGCTGGATTTACTTGTTACTATGCAGATTACGACTGCACATGCACAATACATGTAGGAGCTGATCTTATAAATTGCAACTTTCAACTTTCATTGTTGATTAATCTGGCAATTATTTTCTTAATTAATCGATTAATCATTTGGTCTGTTAAATGTCCATCCATATTTCCAAGATTCCAAGGTGACGTCTTCAGATGTTTTGTCCAAACAACACTCCACAAGCCAAACATATTCAATTTTCAATGATGAAATGATGAAAAGAGCAGCAAATCCTCACACTGGAGGAGTCATTGTTTGGCATTTCTGCTTGAAAAATGACAACTAGTTTCAGCTCTATTAAAAATATAATGAATTGCTTTGCATAAAACTACCCACCTGTATTTAAGATTAGCTCCACCTTTAGCAATGAGGGGTCTCACACAGACTCAATGCGCAATATACAAGATTTCGTGGATGCAAACCGAGGCAATCAACTACACGCTTTGCACACACTTCTCCAAGGCTAATATTGTTAACAATAAGGCCACTCACACAGCTACACAACCACGCAACAGAATCCACACACGCAGGCTCGCCTCTCTCTCTCTAACACACTTTAGTGTCGCTGTACAACCTTTCACCTCATGCACAGCAGGTCTTCAGTCACAGCAAACAAACATCTTACCTTAAAACAAAAAGTGGACCACAGAAGCCTTGGCTCGGCTTCTTCTCTTTGCCGTCCTGGTATCCAAGAAGAGGTGAGACGATGTCCTGCTTCAATCCAGTTTCTCACCACTGGATCAAATGTGTCCAAAGGGGGTCCGTTTAGGTCCACAAACAGAAGTGAAGACAGGCTCTCTTTGCGCAGCAGGTTGCAGCGAAATTCCTCTCTGGCACTCAGCAGACGTGAGGAAGTAAATGCGACTTGCTATGCGCAGTCTTTCCAGTGTTTTGCCCTGTGGTGTGCCCTGCAGTTTCCAAGTTTCTCTAAACTGATCCACAGCCTACCTGGCTGGTTCCCCTCTTGTTCGCCATACAAAATCAAGGCCTCCTGCTTCGTTGTACATGCTAGCAGCCGCCACATCACCTCCGTCTCCCTGAGAGGAGCTCTCAGCCTCAACTTGACCTGGTCCTCTGGGCGGGAGAGGAGCCCCCAACCCTCCTGTGCATGTGCTAGTAGCACATGTGTCTCCGCTATGGTTTTGTTGTTATTCTGATTCAGCTTTTTAGAAGTGAATCCAAAGTTAGCAAGTAATGAACTTTTCTTTATCTTTGACATTTTTTCCAGACTCTGCGTACTGAGCCCGCATTTGTAACTGACAACGATTCAGACTAGGCAGAGGACCCAAATGCAGGACGCAGGAGGCAGACAGACAGTTTGCGGAATTTAATATAATAATGAGATCACTTGACAAGGTTTTTCTAGAGCTTTTCGACACAATACAGGGATTGGCAACGAACTAGCAACAAAACAGGGGAGACGCCGAGACTAAATACACAAAAGGAAATGGGGAACAGGTGGAGACAATTAGGATGGAGCAGACAATCACACTGGCGGGAAACACACAAGGCAGAAGGAAAAGGAACCTGAAACGAAAGGAAAGGTTAGACTTTTCAAAATAAAACAGACAAGCCAGACAGGAGACAGAAACATGACAGACATGACCCTTAACACATTTGACGAGACATAACAGTACCCCCTCTTTTAGGACCGGCTCCCGACGGTCCAGCCTGATCTGGGTGAAGCTGATAAAAATCGTCTATTAGAGTCTGGTCCATAATGAAGCTGGTCGGAACCCAAGCCCGCTCAGGACCGTACCCCTCCCAGTCCACCAAAAACTGTCTCCCCCGGCCCCTCTTTCTCACCGCCAGCAGTCTTTTGACCTGGTAGACAGGACCCCCGTCTACCATCTTAGGCGGCGGTGGAGGCTTGGTGGGTGGAACCAGAGGACTTTCACGGACCGGTTTCAACCTGCTCACGGGGAAAGTGGGGTGTACCCGGAGGGACCTGGGGAGTTTAAGTCTCACAGACACTGGGTTAATGACCTTAGAGACCGGGAAGGGACCCACGAACCTGGGAGCGAGCTTTCTGGTGTGGACATGGAGAGGCAAGTCCTTTGAAGATAACCACACCCTTTGACCCGGGGTGTAAGAGGGCGCGGGTCGGCGATGACGATCTGCCGCCCTCTTCATGCGGGCCTGCCCCCTAAGGAGTATTTGACGCGCAGCGGCCCAAATCTTTCTACATCTCCTCACCAAAGCATGGGCTGATGGCACCGTCACCTCCTTCTCGTTCACGGGGAAGAGCGGAGGTTGGTACCCAAAGACTACCTGAAAGGGTGAGAGACCGGTGGCTGCAGACGGGAGCGAGTTGTGAGCGTATTCTACCCACGTCAGATGTTCACTCCACGCCGTCTGATTCTGAGCCACCAGACATCTCAAACCCGTCTCCAACTCTTGATTGAGGCGTTCTGTCTGGCCATTGGACTCTGGGTGATAACCAGACGACAGGCTAACGGTGGCATCTAGGAGATGGCAAAACTCTTTCCAAAATATGGAAGTGAACTGAGGACCTCTATCTGAAACAATGTCTTTTGGGAGCCCATGAATGCGGAACACCTGATTAATCATAATTTTCGCCGTCTCTTTTGCTGTGGGTAACTTAGGCAAAGGGATAAAATGAGTCATTTTGGAAAACCTGTCTACCACCGTCAGCACTGTCGTGTGTCCTTTCGACGGAGGCAGACCCGTGACAAAATCCACAGAAATGTGCGACCAAGGTCGATGTGGCACTGGTAAGGGGTGCAAAAGCCCGACCCGGGCCTGCCTCGACGCCTTACACTGGGCGCAGACAGAGCAGGCAGCCACATATTCAGCCACATCTTTGGCGAGGGATGACCACCAGAACCTTTGCCGGATCACAAATGCGGTTCGGCTAGCTCCCGGGTGGCATGTGAGTCGCGAGGTATGTGCCCAGTGGATAACCTGAGATCGCCACCCCTCTGGTACATACAACCGGTTGGTAGGACAACCCTCAGGAGTAGGTACACCACTGCACGCCCTCTGCACATCTTTTTCTATCTGCCAAGTTACCGCCCCTACCACACGGTCAGGTGGTAGGATAGGTTCAGGTTCCTTGGCAGTTGGTTCCGGATCATACAGTCGGGACAGAACGTCCGGTTTAGTGTTCTGCGACCCCGGCCTGTAGGAGAGAGTGAACCGGAACCGACTAAAGAACAAAGCCCACCTTGCTTGACGTGAGTTAAGCCTTTTTGCCGTCTGGAGATATTCCAAGTTTTTGTGGTCTGTCCAGACGATGAATGGTTGCTCCGCCCCCTCCAACCAATGACGCCATTCCTCCAATGCCACTTTGACGGCCAGCAATTCCCGATTTCCAACATCGTAATTGCGCTCTGCCGATGTTAGTTTACGGGAGAGAAAGGCACATGGGTGAATACGATTGTCAGAGGCCGAGCGCTGCGACAGAACTGCCCCGATGCCCTCGTTAGAGACGTCCACCTCCACCAGGAGCTGCCGCTTCGGGTCCGGAACAGTCAAGACAGGAGCCGTGGTAAAGAGCCTCTTTAGCCGCTGGAAAGCCTCCTCAGCCTGTGGACCCCACCGGAATGGAACTGTGGGAGAGGTTAGTGCGTGGAGCGGCGCCGCTACGGCGCTAAAGTTCCTAATGAACTTCCTGTAGAAGTTTGCGAACCCCAAAAATTGCTGTACCTTCTTTCGAGTCGTAAGCGGGCCCCAGTTGGTTACCGCACTAACCTTCTCCGGGTCCATCTTGACTCGGTTTTCCGTCACAATGAATCCCAGAAAGGAGACTGAGGGGGCATGAAACTCGCACTTCTCCGCCTTCACATACAGCTGATTCTCCAGCAGGCGGACCAGGACCTGGCGGACATGACGCTGGTGAACAACAGGATCGGGAGAGAAGATGAGAATGTCGTCTAGATACACAAAGACAAAATCATTAAGGTATTCACAGAGTATTTCATTTATAAATGACTGAAAAACTGCAGGTGCATTAGTAAGGCCGAAAGGCATCACCAGATATTCATAGTGACCTGTGGGGGTGTTGAACCCCGTTTTCCACTCATCTCCCTCCCTAATCCTCACCAGATGATATGCGTTCCGCAGGTCCCATTTGGTGAAGATACGAGCCTGCTGGAGCAGCTCGAAGGCGGAGGGAATAAGTGGGAGTGGGTACCTGTTCTGGACCGTGATGTCATTCAAGGCGCTGTAATCGATGCACGGCCGGAGCGAACCATCCTTTTTGCCCACGAAGAAGAAGCCGGCTCCAGCCGGCGAAGAAGATTGGCTGATGATGCCGGACCTTAGTGACGCCTCAATATACTCCTCCATGGCCCTCCTCTCCGGTCCGGAGATAGCGTAGAGCCGGGCCTTGGGGATGGCCGCCCCTGGCAAGAGGTCTATGGCGCAGTCCCAAGGACGAGGAGGGGGCAGAGATGTGGCTTTGGCCTTGTTAAACACTTCCCGTAAATCCTGGTAACATGGTGGAACTTTGGATAGGTCAGGATAATTCACCAGTTCTGGATCCACTTGGTTGGTCCCCTCTGGCTCTGGTGCCCTGGGGACAGGATGAGACATGACAAGGCAGGAAGCGTGACAAGCAGAGTCCCATTCTTTTATTTCTCCTGTAGCCCAATTTATATGGGGGTTATGTTGTTTCAACCAAGGAAATCCTAAGATCAGGGGATGTTGGGCACAATCAAAAAGGTAAAACTGTATGGTTTCCCTATGACATGAGTCTAGAAGTAACTCGACTGGTTGAGTCCGGTGAGTTACCCTGCTGAGTAACCCCCCATCCAAAGATCGAGCACAAACAGGCTGACTGAGGGTTTGTGCCCTCAGACCCATGCTCCTGGCTAATTCTCTATCCATTAAACTTTCATCAGCCCCTGAATCTATTAATGCCAGTAAAGGAAAGATATTACCGTTTATGGAAAGAGTTACCGCCGTCAGTGTTCGAGAAGGAGAACTTTCGTTCTTGATTTGTCTCACCAGCGTCCTCCTCATCCCTGGTGAGCCTCCTCTTTTAACGGACAGGATCCCGCCCGGTGCCCGGGCTGTCCGCAATAGAAGCAGGCACCTTCCTTCCAACGACGCTGCCGCTCCTCGGAGTCCAACTTAGTGCGCCCCAGCTGCATGGGCTCCACTTGCTCTGTCAACGGCGTCCGCTCCCCCGTGCCTGCAGCCGCGAACCTCGTGAACTGGCGAAACCCCTGCACCTCCCGCGATGTTCTCTGGATCCTGGAAGCCCTCCAGTTGAAACGCCGACGCTCCGCCTCCCTCTCCTGGAGACGGTTGTCAATGCGGACGGCCAAGTCTACCAGATCCTCGAATTCCCCCGGAACTCCGTGGGGGGCTAACTGGTCCTTGATCTCTTCATTCAGACCGTTAATAAATGCATCTTTAATTGCCGGCGAATTCCAGCCGCTGTCTGCAGCGAGGGTGCGAAACTCTATGGCGTAATCGATAACCCGCCCGGATCTCTGCCTCAATCGCAGCAGCGCTCGAGAAGCCTCTCGAGCCGGGGATGAATGATCGAACATCCTGGACAGAGTCTGTGCGACTTCCCCGATATCCTGGCAGATGGCGGACCCACGAGACCACTCCGCCGTAGCCCACGCCGCCGCCCGCCCGGTCAGGTGAGATATCAGGAACGCCACTTTCGAATAATCTGAGTGAAAAGCAGCTGGATCGTTTTTGTAGTGCAATTCACATTGGACTAAGAAAGACCGGCACTCACCCGAATCTCCTGAGAATTTTTCAGGCGGGGCTAGACGGACGGGGCGTGGGGCAACCTCTGGTCGTGATGGCGTTGCCGATGGAAGAACAGGCGGTGGTGGTACCAGCGGGGGCGAAACAAGGCTCTCCAGACGACCCAAGACGAGCTGCAGCTGAGTAGTCAGGAGGCCGACCTGATTCGCGACGGATGACTGTCGCTCGGTGAGTTCAATCATCCCGTGGCTAATGGCGTTCAGCTGGGTCTCGTGCTGTTGAACACGAGACTCCTGGACGGACAGAACCGATCTGACTGTGGTTACGTCCGCTGGATCCATATCTGGCTAGTTCGTTCTGACAACGATTCAGACTAGGCAGAGGACCCAAATGCAGGACGCAGGAGGCAGACAGACAGTTTGCGGAATTTAATATAATAATGAGATCACTTGACAAGGTTTTTCTAGAGCTTTTCGACACAATACAGGGATTGGCAACGAACTAGCAACAAAACAGGGGAGACGCCGAGACTAAATACACAAAAGGAAATGGGGAACAGGTGGAGACAATTAGGATGGAGCAGACAATCACACTGGCGGGAAACACACAAGGCAGAAGGTAAAGGAACCTGAAACGAAAGGAAAGGTTAGACTTTTCAAAATAAAACAGACAAGCCAGACAGGAGACAGAAACATGACAGACATGACCCTTAACACATTTGACGAGACCTAACAGTAACCATGTGTAACCATGATGTCCAAGCAGAAAACAAATCCACTGCTTTTCAGGTTGCAACTAAGGTTAGGTTTGGATTGTGGACCATTTGCAACAGCGCCACCCATGGAAGAAGGCCTTACCAGAAACAATTCAATTCAATGGCAATATGAAACACCATAACAATAGTTTTTGTATTCATGTTTGTGAATAAATGTTTTGCTATTTGAATAATGAATACTAGATATAGTACGCCTTTAAAAGACATTGTTAGTGACAATTGCAAATTACATTTTTTATAGACCCCCCAAAATTGTGCCGTTGAGGCTTTCAAGGTCTTCATATTTTGCAGCCTGGATATGCTGATTTAATGTGGTCTAACTTTAGCAATTATTGGCTACTCGTATTTATGCAGCCACAACAGCAAAAATAAAAAGATTATTATTATTTCTTTTTTCCTCCAGAGGGGCAGCTCAGCCAAAGAGGGCAAATGGGCTGTTGCTTGGCAACTTTAGCCATTCCTTGTGCACGGCCTTGCTCTGGCTGTTGAGGGACTGAGTGTTAATATCTTGTTCTACAAATCCACAGGTGAGTCAAGTTCCCTCGGCACTAGCTCACGCTGCTGTTGCCTGCCAACACCTTTTCACCAAAAACCAAAATCAAAAAATATTTTTTTAACATCAGATGCATGGATGATGAATCATCTCTGTCGGGTTTCCTTGTTATGAGCCACACAAAGAATACACAGTTTGCTACCATGCATGTGGAGCATAATCATCACCGTGGACCCTGATACAAACAGTAACAGTGGAAATTAAAAATGTGCATGTACGCTCCTCTCTGCTGGAGAACACAAAGCAGCATCAGAACAATTATTTAGTGAGAGTCTTTAGTCACACATGAACCTCCTTTAAACAGCCGGCAGACGAGCTGTTTTCAGTGAAGGAGGCTTGATTAGGCATCGCCCTCAGTGATCAGCCATTTGCTGTGTAAATGTTTCCCAGTGTGGATTCACTGGCACATCATGCAAAATATTTTTTCCCCTCATCTTTGTACTGAGCGGTGAATATCACCATGATACAACGGATAACTGATCCTGGCTGCTGCTGGAAATGTGAACCAATATGAACCAATAAAGTGTCTGGCACTGACATTTAAATTCACTTATGACATGTTGTTTGTGCACTGTTTGTTTCTTTTGTTTTTCTTGCTAAAGTGTTTGGTTTATGTCTTTGTGTCTGGACGGAGCCTTCAGTCAAACTGAATTGCGGAAACTCACAGCTAAAAAAAACATTCTGCTGGAACAGTAGCCTGTAGGCATTTTGAAGACTAGGCTCACGCTGTGCGTCGTATCTTCACACACACACACACACACACACACACACACACACACACACGCACACACACACACAGTCTGTGTCCTTCAGAGGCAAGTCAAGAGGTTTTTTGATGGGGGTCCTACAAAAACAGGAAATGCAGCTGTTGGAAAACAAAGTCCCATCTGGTTTCTAGGCAGCCATGTGTAAAGTTTGAAAGTCACCCTGAGAGCGGATAAAGACTTCCAGAGAGGGATGAAAAGCTCTTTATAGGCTCAAATTAATATCTGACGGTTGTAATAAAACTATACTCAGCCTTCAGTGGTTCAGTTTCATGTGCCTGTGTGCGTCTACACGACCTGCAGATACTAAGACCAAGACCATAAACCTTGTCTCCTATGAATTATGTTCATATTTAGCTAATTTGCATCAGTAATTTATATCCATTGCCAAGCAGGAAGTAGTGTGAGGTTCATACAGTGCAGTTAAAAGCAAAGGTGTGGCGGTCAGGAAGGTCTCATACTTAAAGCCATTGTTGGTATTTTTTATGTTTCACCATGGACACAATCTTTCCTTAACCTTACAGGAAAGACATTTTGGGAAATACGCTTTGTAGCAGAAACTTCCTGGAGTCTCCCTGCTGATTGCCTGGCAACTTCAATCTAAAGAAGCCAAGAAATAGTCTGGCACATAACCCATGTATGGATTAAAAAAACAAAACAAGATATAACGTGTGAATTAGTGAGCTTTAGAGGTGCTGGTAGGCAGAGTTTGTTATCATTGGACAGAGCCAGGCTAGCTGTTTCCCTCTGTTTCCAGTCTTTCTGCTAAGATAAGCTACCTTCTTTTGCTCCATCTTTATAACGAATAGACTGATATGAGAAAGGTAACAATGTTCTATCTACCTCTAAGAGTATTTTCCAAAATGTTGACTTATTACTTTGAAAGTCTTAGTTCCCTAAACTAAACCACACCTCATTTACCATAAGATGTTCCTAGAGGAATGAACAAAAATTAGAAAGAAAAGATAAGCAGTTTTGTCTGATATCTTCACATAAAACATAATCCAGGCCGTATTGTGTTTCCCTCAAAACATATTTAGCTAATGCAATATGTACTCAGCGTTTGATTCATATGAATGAATGAATTACGATGTGACATCATCACACATTATGCTCATAGATTTAATATTGAAACCTTTCCATTGGCTGCCGCCCGCTCTGATGTGACATATTCATGGAGAGAGAGAGCTGATTTTCTGCACGAGGCCTAAGTGCTTTTTTTATGATCATTGTAAATATTTCACTCAAGAAGATGGATGAATTGCAGAGATGAAAAGTATTCATTGCAATTTGAATTGCCTCTGGTGTTAAATTGAAATCACAGTGAGCTGGTGAATGGGGTGACATTTTTTCCCCGTGCTAGCGCTGGTCAATGCGGATTTGATGAATCTACTTTGGCATTCACACTTGTGATTTATTATTCATTGAATTCTGCTTTAGTCACTGGGATTCAGACCAAGAGCTAACACACACACACACACAAACACACACACACACACACACACACACACACACACACACACACACACACACACACACACACACACACACACACACACGTATAATATGTATGACATGCAGGCCATCATTTAATAATTAATCAAAGAGCTGTGTATTGATTAGACAGATTCACTACTGTTGTGGTTAATCTGATCTGGCTTGAAAAAACAACAACAAAAAGTAGTCAAAAACAAACTTCCTACACCAAATACCAAACTGAATTTAGTTTCTGAAGGTTTTTAAAACTAAACTGACTCCTGGCAGCAATTTGACTCTACAAGAGTGAAGAAACCTATAAATAACAAAAACAGCCGCAATTCACCTGTTTTCATAGTAATAAAGAACTGTCTCTGTTTGCACAGGGAAGAAGTCAACGTACCTGGAGGTTTTTGTAACTTGAAAAAGAAGACAGGCATGTCAAAGATTCAGGAGACCTGGACATGGAGCCGTGAATTGGGACTGACCTGGACAAACCAGGACATCTGGTCACCACAGAGCCACTGAATGTCTCAGGGAAACTCTAGTCTGAAGGCCTATGTGAATATTATATTTTGTGAAACCCACAGCCTGAGATGCTACCAGGTGTTTGTCATCACTCTTGTAAAAATAAGGAATCTCTGGATCATACTCTATTATAGTTTGTTAACAGCATACACTGTTCAATATGTCAAACTAATTGCAGCAAAATTATGGTTTATGCTGGGTTCACTGGTAGTCATATATATTACAGGGGAATTGGAAGCTAAGTGTGGAGGATGAGTGCATTTCCCCGGATCATCAGCACCGCCTCAAGGCTGCACTCTTTCCCCTCTGCTCTTCTCCCTGCACACCAACAGCTGCACCTCCACTCACCAGTCCGTCAAGTTCGCGGATGACACCACCCTCGTCGGGCTCATCTATGGTGAAATGTCAGTGATGGTTCACTTCTACACCGCCTTCATTGAGTCCATCCTCACCTCCTCCATCACCATCTGGTACGCTGCTGCAAAGGACGGGGGCAGACTGCAGCGTATGTTCGCTCTGCAGAGAAGGTGATTGGCTGCAATCTGCCATCCCTCCAGGACATGCACTCCTCCAGGACCCTGAGGCATGCAGGAAAGATTCTGGCTGACCCCTCCCACCCCGGACACAAACTCTTTGAAACACTCCCCTCTGGCAAGAGGCTGCGGTCCATTAAGACCACAACCTCACGCCACAAGAACAGTTTCTTCCCATCTACAGCTGGCCTCATCAACAAGGCCCGGGACCCCCACTGACACGGACTCTTATCCCGCCCCATAGACACTACGTTACATTAACGTACAGTCTCCACATCTGTCTCAGTATTCGCACATTCCTGCACGAACTCTACAGCTCTTTCATTTTAAAAACAGATATATTGTAAATACTTATGTTTTATAAGATGTTTTCATATTTTTATTGTCAATTTCTGACTTCTTTTTTAATTTTCTCTTACTATGTTTATTGTTATGCACCAAAATACCAAAGCAAATTCCTTATATGTGAAAACCTACTTGGCAATAAACCCGATTCTGAATTTTAAAAAAAGCTTTTAATATTGCTAAAAAGGCAATACTGTTCTTTTGCACTCTTGAAATGCATTTTCACTGAACCATAATAATAAATAATAATAATAATAAAAGACCTAATAATGTAGGCTGTTGCAGCTCTTCTGATTTAGCAGTTCACACATGCTTATACTGCTATCAATTTGATGTTCAAATTATTCTATAATGAAGTATTGTAATTCGGCGCTGACAGTTTCTCTAAACCTGTCTCTTTACCTTTACTTGTTATTTCCTGTGTCTCCCAGAATGCCCGGGGCATTATTGCGGATATTGTTTTCCATCTTTAAAAACGTACAAAAGTAAAAGCACATTGTTGGCTATCAGCAAAATACTGCACGTTCAGCATCTGAAATCTGATTTCTCCCTCTGTCACTCGCTCTCTCACTTCTTATCGATGGCTCTGACCAGTGCTGGCTGTCGACTGAATGTGAAAAAGATCAAATGTTTCTCCCTACAGTCGGATGGATTGATCGAAATCCAGATGAATGTGAATGGTGGGCGGATTGTGACAGATAGGTGTAGGAGCAAGAAGAGAAGAAGAAACACTCAAGCCTAAAAAGATAGGAAGGAACTGAGTAAAGACCAGACGCAACATAAAACCCACCTCAACACTTTTATCCGTTCTGATTTTTTTATTTTATGATTTTTTTTTCCATCATAAAGCCGAGAGGACTCTTTAAAAATCCAGTTGAGAGCTCTAAAGGCTTATTTATTGAAAAATAATCTTGTCCCCTTTATCTTTGTCCTCTGTCCTCCCCTTCCTTTCTTTTTGTGACCAGAGATGATTGCATTGACCGATGTTGCCTCAGACTTGGGGTTCAGTGTGATAAATGACTCTGGCCATCATTGGAGGAGAGGAGAAAAATTGAGGGAGATAACCTGGTTGTCCATCATCCTTTGTCCAAGTGCAGAGAGGAGATTGGATATTGACCCGAGGTTGCCTTCTTTAAGCCAAGATATTTGAAGACTCTGTCACGGAATGACACTATAGTCCCAATACTGAGTTTCTCTGCAGTCATACGCTTCTTCAGGTGTATATTTTCCTTCTTAAACCCCTTATTTTTGGTGAGATGCAGTTCCAAAAATGAAATGTTGTGTCATATCACACATCAACAGTTAATGTGAAAGGTTGTTGGTATTTGCCCCTGGTTGTAATGACCCCTGGTATCATTGGAGCCCTGTTCTAGGAAGTCTTACTGCTTTTTATCTCCAGCAAGTTACAGTATAACAGCTGTTATAACGACGACACTTACACTCACTTACAAGCTGGCAGATATTCAGACCTACTTTCAGCTCTTCAAATCCATGCAAACCTGTTCCTCATCATCCTACATGTACTGTTTTGGGGGGAAGCTGCCTCTCTACACCATCAGGTAATTTGTCACAGCTCTACACCCGCTCGGGCCTGTGGGTGCCCTTGTCCCCCGCCAATCTGTCTCTAATTCTTTTGTGTCTGTCCTTCACGTGCCCCGTCATTATAGACAGTCTCTGCACAGCGCCACCTGGCCGCGGCGGAAGTCCCTGCAGGGGCAAAGACGCCTGTATTTGGGGGAGTGTCCTGCACAGCTGAAGAGGAGGGGTTCCCGCTGGAGGCCGCACTCCCGCCGCACCACCGAGAAGGCTGGAAGGATGTGGTTGATCTCGGAGTCCACCACCTCGCACTGCACCTCCAACCTGAGGGGTGAAACAGAGGAGCAGAGGTCTGTATACACCCTAAAATAACACTTCACTGGGTTTAATCACAGGGATAATGTTCTTGACGTGTTCTTTAAAGGACACTACAAATAATAAAAGTTATTTTTATTTGAGACAACAGGAAAGTGGAATTGGCATAACCTCAAACTAAATGGAAAGTAGAGACAGGAAAAGAGACAGATCTCATCACTTTCATCACACTACAGATGCCAATTTAAAAAGAGAGCGAAGAAATTTAGTGGAGAAGCGACAAGGAAGTTGGAAAAACTGCGAGGCAGGTATGAGATGTCAGCGTGAGAAAGATAACTTGTGTCAGAAAACAGATATGAGCTACGAGGAGGAGTAACAGAACAGAAACAAAGCAGAGCGGCACTGTAAAGTGAGAATGACGGAAAAGAAGTAAACACGAAAGATACTTGGAAGATGAAACATGAGCAAAGAATAAGAGCTGAAAGCAGTCAGGAGGGGGATGTTAGGAGGAGAGACTCAAACACTGGCAGGCTTTCAGTCTCAGAGCTCCAGTAAAGGCAGCGTCTGAAACTTAAGTTTCTGGTTCAACTGCCTGCAGCTGGTACAGCAAACTAAATAAATACCTGGTGAGATTCAGCCTCACCTGCTCTCAGTGTCAGCTAATATAAGAGAAGTTATCCATCCAGGCAGTGCAGAAATACACAGTGGGTTTAGATGCTATCACTTTATGTAGGTGAAGTCTAACCATCAGGAGCCTTTTAGATACAGAGCCATTGTTTTTCTTCCTGATTTTTTTGTGTGCTGAAAGACAAAAAATGTCTACAAATTGCTTGTTTGTTTCCAATTTGTATTTATATTTTATGTAGACATGATTTACATATTTGACCACAGATGGTCTTCTTCAGGAAAAGCTGAAAGAGTGAGTACACCAGTATGTAGAGAAAATGTGTGATGAGATGTCGAACCATCAATGTCTTCATCATGATTTTTGTGGGCATGACAAAAGTCCAAAGACTGCGACTGAGGAATTGTTATTGTACTCAAACACATCATCACCTGAGATATTTAATGGTAGAAATCTAATCTCTTCTAGTTTCAGGAACATCTCTCTAGGTAAATTGAAGGAGTGGTGTACCTGGGTGAAGAAAGGTTGCTTGTTGGGACTAATGCAACTCAGATGGACATTACTTTAGGCTGACTTACCCGCGCAGAGCCTCCTTGCTGTTGATGAAGCGGAAGTGAGCTGGCTCACAGATGAAACCAGTTGAACGGCACGCCTCCACGCAGGACTGGCCCTCTTGAGATACGAGCAGCCTGAGGGAGCTGAGAGGAGGCCAGGCGGGCGGAGCCGTCACATTGGACGCCCAGCTGAGGGCTGTGGAATTGGGCAGGGGCACAAACAGAGGTCCTGTAATCTTGCTGCCACCAGCAGACCCCTGTCTGGAGAGGTTGGCTGGAATGAAGGGAGGCTCTGGGGCACAGAAGTCCTGGAGGTGAAAGATATGGTGGCATTAGTTTGTGCAGTCAAATTATTGTGGTAGACTATTGGAGGAATACCTAAGAATGTGTCTTTTATTATGTAAAATTAATTAATTATAAAAAGAATTAAAATATAGGCGTACTCTTCTGAGTAAACACATATACTGTCAATTCAAAACTATAAGTAAGGCAAAATGACAATAACTGGTTGAGTTAAAGAACTTCCTCGGGTAGATTGGACTGATGATTACCCCACTTTTTACAGCTCGTCTTTTGCCCAGATATTGGTGGAGTTGGTCAATTATTTACCCGGCTATGTTTCCTACACATTATTTAACCAATATCGTTCCTCGTATTTATATTCTGAATCGGGAATGTGCGAGGAACTGCACAATGCGTATCATCGGCTGATGGGTGCAATGACACGAATGAGACTTTCCCTGAAGTACTGGAGATTAACGGCTAAACGCACTGGAGAAAGGGTTAAAATTAGGTAGAAAGTAAACCCACAGAAACTGGAGTGTTTGCAGGTTAGCTAACTAGCTAGTTCCTCCAGAGGCATTCAAAATCAACCCTTGTTGATTTCACCAAAGATTAAATGTAAAGGCATTTTGCGCTTGGAGTGAATTTTAGACCATGCTTACAGCATTCAGTAAATAAACCATCCCAAGACTATTTAATATTTTTTAAGGCCTTTTATTAGTAAATGTGAATTTAAGACATTTTAAGGACCCACAGCCACCCTGTGACATATAAGTTTTCTTTAGTACAGGAGAATAAGTGAAATAAAAACACTATATAAAGCACAAGGGTTAACTGTGTGTAAGCACTGCTCTCTATGTTAAGTCTCATGGTGAATTTAGTTTAAGTTTCTCCTGTTTCTCCTCCGACAGTATAAATGCTGTAGTAGCAGTTTCTGTGTCCAAACCAGCCGCTAGTCAGGAGCAGACACAGGTTGTTGAGAGACTCTCTGCAGTTTGTCTGACATCTAGTGTGGGATTATTAAAAAAATCTGTCTTTCATCCAAGTCCTCCATCATCAACATGCCCACGCTTCTGCTCTTTCTCCTTACTCATCCCTCCTCATTAGTGTCAGTAGCCCTTCTGCTTTAGAGCCGGAGGGCAGATATGTGGTTCGTAATGAGAGTTAGCATGTAGATTAATCACAAGTCTACATACATGGAGCACACTGGAGACACTGACACACTCTCTCACACAAACACACACACACACACACACACACACACACACACACACACACACACACACACACACACACACACACACACACACACACGAGCAGAGATACACGATGTTCTGGGTGTTGAATGCACACAATGATGAAATACTGAGCAGAGTGGGGAGTTTGAGAGTTGGTGAAAAGAGTGTATGCATGAGAGAGAGAGAGAGAGAGAGAGAGAGAGGACGAGCGACTGAAAGAGAGAATCTCTGAATGTGTGTGTTTTGTCCGGCGCTCTGTGTACATTTGTCTCGTCGGCACCTCACCTGATGCTGTATGTAGGAATGTACTCTCTCCAGCATCCCCTCACAGGTGTACTCATAAGGCAGATATGGCTCAACCTGAAAAATCACACACAGAAACACACCCCATTATTATCTCCATATTATTTTGCACATATTAAAGTATACTTTTTTATTTTTAGCTGCCTCTTCATTGTTCACACTAATTGTAATAAATGGTCTCTTCTCCTTGTTAATTTCAGCAGATGAACGTTTCTATTGTCAGATTTCTGCGAGGCCTAATCATAGTGTGTCACTGCTTGGAAACTCATTAGGTTTTATTTGCATACCAATAGATCAGCCCCTGCTGTGATGTGCCGGTTTTAGAACTAAAGAACATTTTGATTGGCCTAATTAGAGATAAGCTGGAAACACTATATATATGTATTCTTTTGCGTATCTCGCTTATACCAGCATGTTCAATACACGCTAACAAACTGTTTGACACAAAACTGGATGAAAAGGAAAATGGCTGCTAGGATTAATACAAATTAAATTAGCTGATTTAAAAAAAAAACTGCTTTATATTGTTGATATCCTAATTGTAAACTCTAAATAAAAATGTCAATTAAAGCTGCATGATTGACTTAAAAGAAGTTGTTACAAAAGTGTAACAGATGGAAAGACTTTTCTCCACGTTTAAAGGCTAACACCAGACTTCAGAGAGATCGAAGTGGCTTGTCTTGAACCCTAATGCAAAAGACCTGCCTTTGTAAATGATACACGACTCACTAAATTGCATTTCCAATCAGAAATCAAAGCAGTCTAATGTTCAACCATGTGTGAAATCAGACTTGGCCCATTTCAGGTGAAAACTGAGAAGCAAGTATGCAGGGATGATGCTATTTAAAAAGTCACGCACACTGCAAACCTGATCAAAGCCTTATGTTAATATACTTTGTAAGCTTGAGCGGAAAGTAAACACATGGACGGGAGGGACAGACAGACACACACAGATTTCCTCCTTTTTCTTTCTGTCACTTCTCTCGTTTAGCTTTACTTAACCAGGCAAAGTTACTTAGAGCATGTTGTCATTCACAGGGGTGGCCTTGGGGAGTAAGAAGGATTTTTACTGGTTTTAAATAAAGACAGTTGCCAAAGTATAAGCCACAAACATATACCACAAACCAAAAATATTGCAGTTTTCTCAAAACAACTTTTTAACTACCAACCTTTTTCACATGTGGTTTGAAAAATAACCCTCACCTTTTATTAAGGCAAATACCAATTTAAGCAACTACACACATATTGAATAGTGAACCATAATTTGGCCAAAGAGTGTGCAAAGGTCTTCCACTGCAAACAACAGGTCAGAGGGATGGATGGAGAAAGCTTGAAGGACATAAATGGAAAAATACAGAGACAGAAAGGAGGAAGCACAGGGAATAACAAAATCAAGGATGAGAAAAAAGGGAAGAAAGAAAGAAAGAAAGAAAGAGATGAAGAAAGGATTTATTGGAACATGAGGACTTGTCAGCCAGCCAGAGATTGCTTTGTCCTGCATGACTGAACATGAGCCTCTGCCACACACACACACACACACACACACACACACACACACACACACACACACACACACACACACACACACACACACACACACACACACACACACACACACAGTACGTATGTGTGTATGTTTGAGTGTGTGTCAACGGCTGCAATGTGCAGGTAAGGCTCTGTGTGCCGTTTTGCCCGATGTGTGCAATTTCAGTGTCTCTCCAATTGTGGTTGTGTGTTTCTGTTTAGACAAATGCAAGGAGATTAATATTATCTGACTGTGTGTGTGTGTGTGTGTGTGTGTTTGCTGGGGCATTGTGCCTCCAATGAAGGGTGAAGGGGTCCATCAGCTCTCTCTCAGTGCAGACGGAGACAGAGCAGTCAGCCAGTGCTGCTGAACTGTAGCTTGTCTGACAACACAGACAAGACGCAGAGATGAGAGCAGACACACACACACACACACACACAAACACACAGATATCACCTTTCCTCTAATCTCCATACACACTACTTCTAATCTGCAAAACTCACAAACTATTACAGAAGCTTTAAAGGATCATGCAGACAGCTGTCTTCCTGCTGCACACGATCCCTCAGTGCTCTTCATGCAGTTGAGACTGATGCTTTGTTGGAGCGTTATTGTGCCTTGATTTTTCTATGCAATAGAGTATGGAATTAGCTAGATGGCTGAAATGGAAAGAAGTAACTCCAATGCCATATTATGACTCGTGTGATGACATTTGGCAACAGTATGTGCATGATTTCTTGTGCAGAATGTACAGAATAGTGATCCACTGCTTAATCGCTGATTCAAAGTGTGAATTTCATGCACTTGATGCGCTGCAGTGTTAACCTTTGTAAATGTTACTTAGTTTGAGATATAAAAGCTTTATGCTGTGGTTATTTTTGAGTGCAAAATGTGCCTGGTTGGCACGTCAGTCTTCCATTTTAATGAGAACAGAAAGCATTCGTAACCATGCAGACGTTTAGTCGATCTGACTCCCTCGATCTTTCAGTTTCTCTATATGTTCATCTCTCTCTCTATTCTTTTCCCATTTTCTCCCTCTTTGTCGTGCTTTCCAGAAATATTTAATCTTCCATGGCTGACTCCTTAATTAACCTCTCTCCCACTCTTGGCTGTTCCTAGTATCCTCATATATATCTATCAGCCCACATTTCCTGCGTGGAAAAGTTCAGCACTCTGCAATATCAGACTGCTACCTACACACTGGCAAAGTTGATCTGGAAAACTCCTCTGTTTTCAAGCTGAATGGATAGAAAAGGCTTTTCTATTTCAATTTAACGACATTGCCTGACAGCTTAGCTGCATCAGAGGTAATTGTAAGTACCGTTTCACAATGCACAAGTCTCGTTTTCTATCCTCATGAGTTACAGTGCAGTGTGTGAGAGTACCTTGGTCCTCATGATTTCCCTGATGGCAGAGTCAAACTCCTGGGAGTTGTTGTAGTCCACCGTCATGACGTGAGGTCTGCCGATGTACTGCTCTGCATACGGGTGTTGGGAGGACACCTACACAAAACACATGCATGTCTAAAATAAATATCTTAAACAGCCTTAAAGGGTTATTGTGGGGAGTTAGATCATCTTGCTCATTCTTAACTTTTCCTTACACGAATGAGGATGCTGTCTTTAATTATAAAGTGTTTTTATTTTGGGGTTTTTGATTGTATTAAATGCATATCATCAATGATTTACATGTTGAAAAAATACAAATATTTTATTATAAAACCTGGAATATCTTTCGCAGAGCTGGCATATCAACTATTCGTAGCATTTTTAAGATGTCCCTCTCAGGGCTGTAAAGAACGGAGTGGACCAGAATGTATTGCAAGAATTTCTCCAAAGTTGTGTGCACAATCATTAGTAGCAACATAGCTCGTTATTCTAGGAATGCCATGTTCCAGCCTCTCATCAAGCACAAACATGTGCTGTCTGCACCTGCAGTTTGTGCCAGTTCTTTTAAAGGATATACTAACAACTTGGCTGGTAGTGAAAACCACATTGGCCAAAATATTCTCATCAGTGGGTGATGGTGGGGAGTAATGAACATAATGAGCTTACCTCTCTAGAAGTGGGCTTGCCCCTGAAAAACTCGTGATTGAGCGAGCTGTGAGGTGGGTGGAACTTGGGCTGCAGGAAGATGCAGCCATTGGCTATTGCTTCCAGAGGGGCCGGACCTTCGTAGGGGAAACCAAAGCCAATGAAGAGCTGGAAAAACAATCAGGAGGGTGATTTTGTAAATATGGTAATTAACTTCAACATATTTTTAGATCAGTTATTGTAATGTGTTGTGTGTGAGGAGAAGTAGGTAGTGCAATTGAAGCTGCAGACGAAGAGTCTGTGTGCACTCAGAATGACACCAGCAGTGAGAGTTCAGCAGATAGATTTAGTATGTATGTAGGTAATATTTTTTTCAGTGTCCTGCCTTGGCCTTGCGCAGCAGTTGCTGCAGCTCATGCTGGGGCAGCAGGCCGTGGTTTTTCACGAAGGCTGGGACCTCCGGGGGTCTCTGGGTCTCATAGTACACTGTGCCGTGGACCTCCATGTACCTGTGGAGAATCTGCAGGAAACCTTCCTTACCCTGCTGGGAGAGGAGGGGAAAAAGATGGGTTGGTGCGACTGAGGGCGAAGGGTGAAGAGAGAAGGGTGTTTTGTTTGTTTTGACTCTGATCTTTGTGTGAGCTGTCTGCTGTCTGTGTGTGTAGCTGTCAGCTTTTGGTGTCAGTATGTTTGTATAGTACAGTGTATGCAGCATGTTTCTCTCAAGATCTAAGACTGCGTCCGTGGTGGATGCATCTTAAAAAAAACCCACCTTTTACATATGAACACAACTTGTGTCCACACTAACGTTTTCAGAATTATTTAATTAATTAATGCTCTGACAACATAATCATAAAGATTTGGCCTAAGTATCTTTTTATGTATTTATGTATCTAGAAGTCCTTTTGCCATCTACTGTAAGAGTGTGTATGGGTTTTTATTGGTGGGTATGACAGTCCTACTGAAAAAGACTTGAGAGATAAAGAGGAGAAAATGACACAGCTGTAGGTTGTAAATGGAAGACACGTGAATGAAAATGACTTTTGTCTAATCCCTGAACCACTCTCTGCTGCTGGCTGTTTTTTGATTTGTAAGACACCTACACATTGGATAGTTGTACCCTGCTTATTCTATTACCTAGTGGGAGGCTTCCTTGCTCACTGATTAAAATTGACCCTGAGATGCAGAATCTGGCATTAAAAGTAAAATAATATCCTATATTCATGAAATCAACAGGTTATTTACTAAAAGAAAAAAAAAACATTTGAATAGAAAAATAAAATGTCATTGAGTTCAGTGCAGCTTTCAGCAGATAGGTATCTCCTTTACAAAATGATTGTGCTGGAAGCTTGTGTGGGTGTGAGAGGTGCGATAAAGCACTGCTTGCTCTTACTCATAGCTGTGCATCCGTCTCTGCTGATTTTTCTAAAGAATATTAGCATTGCACTCCGGTGTGAGAGAGCAAGAGGGGCACACTTTCAAAGTCAAGGTTGAGCATGATGATTGGGACAAGAAAAACCAACCAGCATCAGTTAACAACCAAAACTGAATCATGTGAGTGGAGCGTAACCCTGGGCCAGAGTATCGACTGCCCGTCTGGTGTTAAGCAGCTTACTGTATCCCTGTACTGTGGTGTGGCCCCCCGTAGCCGTAATTGGAGGCTGTAGCGATCGATAGCTTCCTCTGTGAGGATTTTCCCAGCCAATTAGGAGATTAGCTCAAGCGCTAAGTGCAGCAGACAACATGAATTAGCAGGAGAAACACAGGCGTGGAAGAGTGCAGATTCCATAACCTGCACTTGCAGCTAACTCTCTCTCTCTCTGTCCAAGCTAATTCTCTCAACATGCATTGATTTAGGACTGCTGTTTTTTATTCCTCATCTCATTTCTCGTAATGTAGATCTAAGGAAATTGTTTGCAGTACATTAACATGTAACATGTACAATGACAAAAAGAAAGCATATTTGCGGAGCTTCACCCTCCTTACTGTTGCTACACCTGTCGAGCTTTCTGTTCTTGCATGCCACATACGTTGTTAAGAAAGAAAGTGGTGGCAGATTGACCGCACAATATTCTTATTAATTTGGGACACAATGGATCCTTGATTTTAGACAGATGTAGAAAAAAGCAGGCTTCTCATTTGTAGCCGGCGCAGCACAAAATGATGAAATAATATCTATAAATAAGGTGGGAGCCACTTGAGAAGACCAACATTGTCACTAGTGCTGCATTGGCCACATTAGCCAAGCTATGTTCTCAAAAGTTTCAGTTATAAGAAACTGAATTGTCATGTTACAACACTAAACATCCTTCAAAAGACTGGCTGCAGCACCAGACAAATAAGTGGATAAAAAGATAATCACTGTTGGACATAAAACTCTCGAAGAGTGATGGCTATCCCTGTGAATGCTGCGCTGCATTTGAGTGTACTTGTGAATTTGTGAAGTAGCTTCTCATAAAGCTTCTTCTTGTATTACTTGACATGTTACCAGCTCAGAGTAACTTTTTTGCACATGCATAGGCTGTGAGAGGGACATAACAGGAATACATGGTGAAATTAACAGGCTCTTACCTGAAGCTAATGAGCATCCAGCCGGATACACCACAAAAGAAAGAAAGACAGAAAGTAAGAGAGACAGGAAAATAAAATCAGATAAAAATGTAGACAGGCAACAACAACAATGGGGAAAACAAAGAAGAGAGAGGAGTCAAAAGTTACACATTGCTGTAGATTTTCTGCTTTTTCACCAGGCTTTTGCAGATGAGGGTATTGTACTTTTATGACCCCCCCCCACCAATCTCCATTCTGTGCTCGTCTCTTTCACACAACTATAAAGAAATCCAGGGAATTGTACAGGCAGACGGTGGAAAGTAATGGCAGCAAACAACATCTTTATCATCATTTTAACAATGGAGGCACAACTGTGCCCCTCTGCAGTACGCAGAGGAACAAGCAGACAGCTTTTGAGAGGAAAATTGCCTGTAAATTAAAGCTGTGCAATTGTGTATATAGAGCCACATGAAGCTGAGCTGTAATGGTGCAAACATCGGGGTGTGCAAAATGCTGTCATTGGATTTTTCTGTTAACACTGCAGTCTATGGTGGGGGGTATTGTGTGTGTGAGTCTGCATGTGTCAACGCTGAAAGAGACTGCTGTACGAAGGATTCAGATTTCAACCTGAACTCGTCTCCTTTTTGAATTTAACAGAGCAACGTGCAGTGAAACCGCTCCGTGTGTGTGTGTGTTAGTGAGATGTTCTTCATGTATATGCATGCAGGTGTAAAACATGTGGGACATTGCAGGGCTGTATACTGTACACATACAAGAATGTGTGCATGAGCATACGTGTTTGTGCACATGATTACATTATTTTGTACATTTCTGCGTGTATTTGTTGTATATACTTTGCAAATGCGTTTATTTTGCGCGTGGAAACATCAAACAGTGATTTGTTTGTCCGTACCTTCCACATGCTGGCCTCTTTCCCGTACACTACAGCCATGTTGTTGACTTTGTTCTGCTGGATGCTCCTCTTCTCTGTCTCATTCAGCTCCTCCGAAACGAAGCCCATGAATGAGTTGTCTGGTGTGTGAGCTGAATGTGTGTGTGAGTAGTAAGGAAAAGCAGGATAGAAGTAAAGAGGGAGAGAACAACACACACAGAGAGAGAACAAGAGAGGGGGAGAAAGAAAGTTTCATTGTGAGTGAGAGAGAGAGGAGAAACGGAAAAAGAGCACATCCTTGTTTGCTTCAGTTCAATGGCTAAGTCGGAGTGATTATTGGCTCCCTAAGTATTATAAATAGTGACGGTCATAAAGCCAGCTGCTGTTGGCTACGTGAGGCTGAGATGGTTCTGGCAGTACAAAGGTGTACTGAAATGGTTTTCCAAGTTCTGACTTAAAGTTTACATTATTAAAACCAACTATATTCATGATTTCACAGCTATTAACTCTTTGAAATAATTTTTCCACACCAACTATTTACATAGTTACTGTCAATTTTTATTTTTTTCAGTACACATTCTCATATATTGAATAGAAGTTATAAATCATGGCTCCTGCTGCTCTCTGACAAGTACGAAGCAGTTGATAATGGCTGAGTCAGTTATAATAGGACAGAGTGAGACGTGGGCGTCTACAGCAGGCCACATATTGACGTTATGATGATCCTGCTGTTGAGCGCCAACTATAGCTGAAAGGGCATGCCACTGTTGAGAACTGGATATGAGAACAGAAGAAGAGTTGAGTAGTCGATGTTTCAGTCAGGAGCAGTGAGGAGACAGACAACAACGAGGGCTTGGAGAACAACAGATCATATATTTTGTGTAGCGTGAAACAACAAAAAGAAAAAGAAAAGCAAAGAAATAAAGAACAGATACAGCTTGAAGGGACGCTAGAAGCTGTGGTGGTGCTGAAAATAGCTGCATTAAACATATTACTCCAGATTAATGTGAGCAAGCAGCCAGACCTGTCAAAGAAAGTGAAAACATGGAATTGGAGTCATTTTTATCATTTTTAGAATGACGATCAAAACTAATGACAGATCTGAGTGTTTGTGTGTGTGACAGGAGTTTTGAATTTCATGTTTTGAAGTTATAAAATACAAATGCTTGAACTGATGAGTGGATATGAAAGTTTGAAAAAATGTTTGCGCATCCTATTTATAAATCAATATTATCATTTCTGTGAAACAGCCATTAGTATACTGACAGTATGTATAGTGTATTACAGGAGATGAAAAACAAATTAAATTAGGATTTTTAAACATCAGAGAAGTGGTTTTGTTCTTACGGAACATGGTCATGTACTGCCTGGCGTTGAGGTTCCAGTAGCCCCAGTTGGTCCGGTAGCCGTGCAGCGTTGCGTACTCCTCATGATTGTAAGCTGGCTCCGTCCCAAACGTGTCAATCACTCGGATATGACATCTGCAAAGACACAGCGCAACCACTTTAAAACAAAATGTTCCTATTGTCTCCTATGTACAAAATATATCAGGAACACTGTGTTTTAAACCCCCTATTTTATAAGCAGTAAACACTTAAAAATGGCTTCTAACACTCTATAATGTCATTTTAAGCAGCTATAAGGTCATTTTAAGTGTTCATTCATATATTTCTCATCAACTATAACTTGATTGATGACATAGATGATGCAAGATAGTTGTAATCATTTATAATGACCTGTCATTATGACCTGTGACTTTTAAACACATTTATAAACATTTTTAAACCTGCTTGTAAATCATTTGTACATGTGTATGAAGAGTTAATAAATGCTTTATAACACAACACACTGTAAATCATATGTAGGCATACTGTTTATAGAACAGTTATGAATGTTTCAATATGGAGAGATACATAATGTCCTTTTATTTGCTTGCAAGTGCATTATAAAAGTAATATACACCATTTGTTAGTGTTTATATACTGCTAATAAATGCTAAATAGAGTTTGGTTAAAACAAAGTGTTACCAAAATGTCAACAAACCGTATGCTGTTTGTTTTGTGTTGACACACACTGCGTGGAAACCACATTAATAAAAATGGTCCATCTTCATCATGAGCACTCATATTTACTTATTTTGTGAAGGATATTTAGGCCATCACTAAGTAAAGTCTCTTGTGCACCACTTTATCTCTTTCTCATTTTCCATGAAGTTTGTTAATGACTTTTATGAGTAATAGACACATTTTCTTAGGTGCAGCTGAAAAAATTAGAAAGTTTCTTGAATCTGCATCACAACATTGTCATTTCTTTTCTGAGCTTGGCGATCTCAGACAAATCTGAGCTCTGCCTCGCTTGCAGGATACAGTACATAGAGGGTCGTCCCAGGTGCTGACTAAATTACACGCTAGGTTTACGCAGATTGTGAGGACAAACTGAATGCAAGGTACAGCACAAATCTGTCTTGCACTTTCAAGTTAATAAATCTGGCCCTGTGTGGTGTCCAGCAGTTTTGCCTGCAAGTTATCAAGTGCTGTGTGGGAGGTTTGACATGAAAATGAAAGGAATACAAAAAAAAAAAATACTTTGATGTTTAAAGGCTGAAGATGCGATAGGGCACTGATAGGATTTCCAGGTGAATGCTTAGTGGCACAGCACTGAAGCACTGAGGCTGTGCATCAGTGCACATAACACAATCATACAGACAGACAGACAGACAGACACACACACACAGACACAGACACACACACAGAAAGCTTACTATGCCCTTGTCTGTACCAGTGTGTTCAATCCGGCCAGTCTGTGAGATCAGGGGGATTAACAAGAGCTAAAGGTGGCAGAGTCCACTTCCTCAGCTCTGAGACCCTTTACTGGCAGATACGTGTGTATGTGTGTTTGTGTGTGTGAAAGAGCGAAAGAGAAAGAGTGAGATAGTCCAATAACATTTTTTTTTATTAATAAAGTCAATTAACTGTAAAATGTGGATGCACATTGTGTAGCCACTTTCCAGCAACCTTGCTTGTCTTCTTATATTTTAGTTAGTGATTTCCAGTATGTGCTGGAACTATTGCTCAGAAACTGCAATAACAGGCCTTGAAGTTGTTGCTTTCACATAAATATGTAAATTAAATTGATCATTGATCTGTTTGATAAACATGTATTTAGAGATAGGTACAGCAATAGTGATTGTACATGTGAGAGTCTTAAAGGACAGGCTGTTTTTACATTGGTACACTGGCATGTTACAATGGTTAGATATCATTATGAAATGATCATTGTAAAATACCTGGACTTGTCTTCTTACTACATTAGGATTGTGTTTGGACTGTGCCTTCATTATTAGATACTTCTCCAGCATTTTGAATAGAGTTGGCAGAGGTCTGGACTGTGCCACACATTAAATAATTTGAGGGACATTTCTGTGATAACAGAACTGTAAAATGGCAACACTACAATATTTTAAACTTTTAAAGATATCTGCCTCTCCACAGATTACATTTTTACAGCTCAAACTTTACAGTAAAAGTACCATAGCTAGCAAGGCTACAAAAATTAGCCTACCAATGCCATCAGCTGTCTCTGTCACGTGACCCTTGATTTGCAACCAACTCCTTCCTCAAATAAAACATTTATTGTTATTCAGTTTTATGGTCTATTGAAGCTGCTCACAGTGGAGAAATTGGTTTCCCTGTCTGTTTGGTGATGGATTTCTTACTGTATACTTGTTGGACATTGGTGCAAATGGTGAGTTGCACTTTGATTCTTATAAGCTGACAGCTATAACAAATGTATTATTACATTCCTGTATTATAGCAGGACTGGAAATATCTGGATGAGATGTCATGTTCACTTTGATTTCCTAGAACAGCATTTAGCTTTGCATCCAGGCATCTGCCGCACTTACAGAGAGGGTCCCTGGGTGATTGTTTGTTGTTGATATATTTTCAGGAGCGGCTATTCCAGTCTTGTTAGAGACAAGATGACACCCCAATCTTGTTTGACACTTCTCAGATATTTCTGTCAAATACTGCAGTGATGTATCTCGGAAAGGAGCTTATAAAAACAGGCTTATCTGCAAGAGAGAGTCAAAAACATGCACTTATCTGTGCAGCCTTGTTTTGAGGCACTAAGGATGAGATTTTGCTGAAAATGTTGTGTGTCTATTTGTAAGGGTCACAGAAAGCTGACAATGAATTATTAATAACAAATGTTAGTGTCACTTGTCTCTGCCCCGTCTCCCTTTCTCCCTCTCGCCAACCTGTGCTATCACATATCGCCAGCTCTGAAATGGTGGAAATGTTTCTGCCCACAGATAAGAGGTCCCGAGGGGAGGAAAAAAGAAGGAATGGAAGAAGAGGGGATAAGCGGAGGAGTAGCTGAGCTGAATATCTATCAGGAGATCAGAGTATGGAGCTAATCTGGGTTAAATGGCTGCTCAGCAAGGCTCAACAGTCCTCCGGGGTGAGGGGGAATATGGCAGGGTGGTGTGATGTCCCCCACAGTTTCAGCTTTAGCTATGGGGAGTAAGAAGAACCTGGATTTTGCTAGGTGACAGCAGACACTTTAAGCTCTTTTTGTTATTATGCTTCAGCTGGCCCAATGAGCAATTAAGAAATAAACACAACCATCCATCGGCTACATGCTGAACTCTTTTTTAAAAGAAGTCCGCAACCTGGGTGTCATTCTGGACTCCACCCTCTCATTCCAGTCACATGTCAAATCCATCACCAAATCTGCTTTCTACCACCTTAAAAACTTCTCCAGTCTCTGGCCATCACTCACAGACTCTGTGGAAGAGACCCTCGTCCATGCCTTCATCACTTCCCGTCTGGATTATTGCAATGGAGTCCTGTCTGGAGTACCCAGCAAAGCCCTGGACAGGATCCAGTATATCCAGGGTTCTCACCCGCACCAAGCCCTGGCAGCACATCACCCCCACCCTCATCCACCTTCACTTGCTTCAGGTCAAGTACCATATCTCCTACAAAATCCTCCTCACCCAGAAATCCCTCCATGCCATTGCCCCCCAGTACCTATCAGACCTCCCCCACCCCTATATCCCCGTCCCAGAATCTACCGTCCTCGGCTCTCCTCAAACCTGCCGAATATTTGGTTTGTGATACAGCAGCAAACAACTGGATAAACAACATACTTACATACTACAGAATCTGCAGCGGTGGAATGTAACTAAGTACATTTACTCAAGTACTGTACTTACAGTAAGTACAAATTTGAGTACTTGTAATTTACTAGTATTTTTATTTTATGCTACTTTATACTTCTACTCCAAACAAATCAATCAACTAATAAATTATGATATATTATTATAGGTTAAGATACCCAGCAGTATATAAAGTAATTAACATTAGCCCCATCTTTACCAGCTGCAACATTAAAGCATTTTTGCCAACTCAGTCTGTGCTTCAGGTCCAGAGGTTGTCCAAAAACAGGGGTATACATATATTTGTTGGCTGTCTTTCACCTGAGTGAAAGCATTGCACTGTAGAGTTATCTGCTGATGGTGCCAGTTTACTGCTGTCAACCCAGAAGTCTCTGTCCTGTCTCTCTCTTCCTCTGGTTTATGTCACTGTTGAGGAGAAAGCAGTTGCAGCCTTGGAGAAACAGCATGATAAAGCTAAGACATCACACTGACCTTTTATACACAAAATTTCACTGTTCTTCCATGACATGACACCCTAATGTTTTCTTGTCCTGATGACATGGATGATGAAATTAAGTTTTAAATGTTTCTGTTTATTAATTGTATTGTGTAATGTAATTAACAAAAAAAAAGAAACCTTTAGGAAATGTAGCTATCTTTAACTGGACGATGCGATATGTATTAACTATGTATGTATATGTATGTGTAATTACATACAGTATCATGTGATAACATATTACTATGTTTATTAGTATTAATATGTATCAATACACTAGTATCCCAATACATACACTGTGTCGACATTGAGCATAATTTAACAAACTATTTACAGTTTTGAACTAGAGAACACTTGACATTTCTAAGTACTAGTTTGGTGTGCATTATTAGTGAGAGATTAATAATTTGGCACTTTGGATTTTGTTTAATTGAAGGATGTCCTGTCACCAAAAGAAATTAAAATAAATTGATAACAATCATCATTCAGCACTTGATCAATGATTGCACATTTGCTGCAGCATTTTAGTAACATCTGTGTGGATAATTAGCTTTAACACTGTTGTTGCAGCTCAGCACATGTAGTAATCTTAGTGTTTAACAGCTCGTGTTACACACAAGCATTACGGTTTGTTAAAATAAAGGCAATGTGCTCTTACAGAGTGCTGTTCAAAGGCATGAGAAGTAACACACAAGCAATAAAGAAACAAGAAATATGGTTAACTTACAACTTACAGGCAGTTTTTCATTTTTCACGTTACGCAGTGTACCTTTATCTTAGTGACTCCTTTTCTTTCAAACTGCAGTGATGTGTACAATACTCCCTCTTCCATCCATCAGTTCTCCTCCATTACTTTAGCAGATGCTGCTGCCTACTCACTATGCTACACCCATTAGTCTGTCTTAGACTTTGTAAAGCAGAAATACTTGAGTGTATTGTGGAACTCGAGCAGCAGTGGTTTTTAAAAATGTTTTCCTATTGACAGAGAGAGGTCACCGTTAGTTGGGGGAAAATGATACAGAGCTGGAAAGAAGCCTGAGAACATGCCAGGGATTATAGATATTAATGTCAAGGGGCCTAAAGGTTGTGCCCCTCATTGATAGACTACAGTAGATGGTCTTTTATAGTATGTGTGTGTGAAACCATTTATTCACAATCAGAAAAATGGTCATCAACATGCCGGATGGGATGTACAATTTGTAACACAAAACTCAACCAAAAGCCAGATCATTCTTTTAAATTAGAAGAAACATTTGGATTTTTTAAACACTTGAAACAGTTTTAATTAGGTCCACCTGTGCCCAGTCACTCACCTGTTTCTGTTTACCTCGTTGGCCATTCCCCTATATATACCGGTTCCTTGTCGGTTCATTGTCAGTTCTCCTGCTTCTGTCATTGCCATGTTTGAGTTTCCTGGTGTCATGCCTGCCATGTGCCTTGCCTTGTGTTTCCTGATCACCTGCTTGTAAGTTTTTTGTGTTCAGAAAAACCTTAGAACCTCTGGAGCCTCTGTACCTGTCTGCACTTGGGTCCTATTCCTGCTACTACTACCGTGACAAAGACATCAGTAACTGTGTTGTGGAGAATCATTATCTCACCTTGGAGAAGTATTCTTAATGATTTAAAGTGAGTTTGACAGCTCTACCATAATCAAATCAAACAATGAACCACTGATATGAAAGTTGCTCTTTTGCTAGCTAAAATTAACCTACATTGTTAGCGATGTGTCCCCAAAGAGCCAGCAGGCTCCAGGGAAGTACAGGCACACTAGCTCATCTGGTGTCTTAGTAAGGAGTTTATTTCTTTCTTTCTTTGTTTTATTTTTTTTTAATCCTTCCCCTAGATATCTTCTCTGGTCCGCCTCTATCAGAGCAGTAAATTCAGCATGGAGAGGAAATCAATATGCTAGTCCTATTATCAGATGAGTGGGTGTGATTTAAGACTGTCTCCTATCGGCTTTCAGCATCTTTAACAGCAGCACACGTGCACTGATACGCCCTCGCATGCACACACACACCCACACACACACCCTCAACAACACATCGGACAGGACAGCAACGTGTTGTCCAGGCATAATAAATGAATGTGGATGTCGGTGGGAACATAAAACAAAAGTAATTAAAGGGAGCTGAAGGGCCCCAAAGCTCAGAGCAGTTGATTAATGATGTCTTTCAGCACACAGGGCTCAACTAGACTGGTCTAACACCTGACGAGGCAAGGGGGTGGGGGGGTGATAGAGAGAGAGAAAGGGAGAGAGAGGGGGGAGAGATAGAGAGAGAGCAATTTTTTTTATGTACATGTTTTTTATTTCACACTTGCTTTGGCAATGTAAACGTCTGTTTCCCATGCCAATAAAGCCCCCTTTGAATTGAATTGAGAGAGAGAGCGAGAGAGAGGGAGAGAGGGGTGAATAGGTTTGTCATTAACCAGTCCTAAACCTCTGGGGGATAGTGGGATTGTTGGGTTAAGATAAATGGATGAAGAGCTAGAGCCTGATAGGTAAATACTGGAAGGGGGCAATATAAAAAGAAGTGTCGTTTTCTTGCTTTACAGTACATCACTACAATATATTGGTGTACGTTACATATCATACACCTGACTGTAAATTTGTGTGAATTCTTTGAAAAGCTTGTAGTGCATTAACAAATCTGCACCTTCGCTGTCAGCTCCACAAAGGATTGAATATCCTTGCCATTCTTCTTCATATATTTGAAATCACTGGAGCGTATCCTCGTGTGAAAGTGAGGATAGATGTTCCTCGTTCCATCTGTGTTGCTGAAACATTCAGATAATTCCTTCACTGTAAGCTTCTGTGCGAACAAAAGGCCGACTGTTACAAACACTAAAAGTCACATTCTGTTAGGGAAAGCAGAAATCAAGACTCCACACTGTAATGACGGAGCGGAGAACTGCTGACCTCAGCAAGCAATTAGATGCAGACTGCTGGCTGAGTGGCATCTTGTCTGGGGGAATTGTGGGATTTTGTGTGCGTGTGTTTCTGTGAGAGACAAATTGTGAGAAACCCGTAATGCATTTCTCTCTCTCATAATTGGATTTTAAAAATACATGGAGTGGCCCTTTATATGTGGTGTCAGGTTGACTCCAGACACCCTCTATTTCTCTGTTCTCTTTTCTCCTTCGTTGCCTCCTCTCCACACACCTTCACCGTTTTATCTCTTCCATACTCTTTCCTCTCTGTTTCACTTTCTTTTGGCCACCAACTCACACATGCCCTCTCCTCTGTTATCTTTTATTGTTGCTTCTTTACGCTGGAGCAAGAACAAGGAAAGCAAAATGTCAATTGCTGCCATCACATACAGGGGGTAGACAAATATACCAATTTACTGGACCAGGAAAGATGAGAGTGGGAGAGAGGGGGGTGGCTGCAAGCTGTTTTTAAGGGGCTGGAGAGGACAAGGCTCAAGCTGGACTTTCAATTTTATGTGTTTCTGAGGCAACAAGGCCTCTGAAGATAATATAGGCTTGTATTGCTTTGCTCTGCAGGGTTCTTCAGATGATTTATTTATTTATTTTTTCAAACGCACTGTGACACTTTAAATTCTTGTTTTGGGTTTTACTTTACTGTTTTGTTGCCTCAGTCTCATGACTGCCATGGCCTAGTTTCCAAGTTCCATCTTTGTAGCAATGCCAAAAGCCATTAAGCACACTTTTGTAACAGCACAAAAAAACTCTCAGCCTGTTTCTTTTTAACGTCTCACTAATCTGTCTTCTTTCTCAAGAGGCAGATGTCTTCTGTTTTTTTCCTGTCTCTTCTTATTTCTGTGTTTAATCAGTCCCTTCCTGTTGACAGTGAGCCTCTGAGTGCATTAAGACAACAGCAATAATAAGTTGCAGAAACAGGATTTGATTGGAAACTGGTGCACACATGAACTGATGTTGGAGAGGGGGGTGGGGTGGGGGTTGCTACATGTCTGCCAATGTGCATGCATGTTGAGTTGTCAATATCTCCATATGCCTCGTATACTACATGTGATAGTTATCTTATTCTTGCTGTGAACAGTATTGGTGCATGACAGGTGGTGTAGCGCCAGTTTGCATGTGTGTGTGTGTGTGTGTTTGTATGTATATGTGTGTGTAGTGCGTTGTGAAGTTGTTCTATTAAATCGCAATCATGTGTTTGACATGTTTTGCATTTTGAGGTCTAACTGGATGGAGATGAATGGTTAGAGGGAGACAGCTCATGTATATGTGAGTGTGTTTGTCTGACAGAAAGAGTGTGTGAATTTAACAAGCTGAATGAGTTACAGTCAGACATCTGGACAGAGACATCTACACCTTATTACCAGCAATAATTAATCCATAAACACAGCCAATAAACCTACCTGCCTCCCTGGAAAATTACTGACACAGACACCTACAGGCACACACACACACAAACACAATGCACATCCACTAACTTGTGTTTCTTGAGTGAGAGCCCCATGTGTTGCTTCATCTGCTGCAGGCCGTGGTAGTCGGTGTAGATGAGGTCAAAGGGCAGCGGGCCAGTCAGTGGGCAACTGCCTCTGCCTGGGGGCACACCGAGGAACCTGCAACACACACAAATAAAACACAGAGTTTAGACAAGCAGAGAAGAGAGAAGATTCACTCCAAAAATACCGTGAGCACATGGACTGAACTTCAGTCTGCCGAGCCACCAGAGCATCCAAGCATTCATTATTAACTTGGACAAAAACATTTTGGTTTTGTTACAGAAAGGAACGGTAAAGAGAAGGTGTACATACAGCAGAGTTAGCTGGGAGTCAGATGCATTCATTGGCATGTGAAATTGGTTTTATTCATCCATTTATTATGAAAATGTGTTAGTCCTCTATTATAGTATTTTGGTGACAAGGTGACACATTTTTCTATTGCGTGTTCACATAATTCTGTGATGTGGTGACATTTGATGCTTATTACATATGTTTAATAATAACACAACATATCTAATTTTGTGTATTGTGTTTAGCCATGCTAGCGGCGTGGGATTGATTTGACTGACATTTTGTACAGAGATTCACGGTCCCCAGAGGATGAATCCTACTGACTTTGGTGAGCCAGTGAATTTTCCCCTAGCAGCACCATGAGGTTGACATTTGTGGTTTTGAGTAAAATGTTTCGAGAACTACTGGATAGATTTTTCATGATGAATTGTAATCACTTTGGTGATCCTCTGACTTTTCATCTAGTTTAATTTGTCCAATACTTCGATTTATGACCAAATACCTGCAAAACTAATGACATTCCCATCAGCCTTGGCTTTACTTTGTGTTTAGTGCTAATTAGCAAAAGACTAAGATGGTGAACATGGTAAATATTATCCTTACTAAACATCAGCACGTGTCATTGTGAGTATGTTAGCATGCAGACGTTAGGTTTTAGCTTAAAGCACCTCAAAGCTGCCAGCGTGGCTGTAGACTCTTAGTCTTGTTATGTAGTGGTTTGTTGGGTGGACAAGGCAATTTTGCCAGCAAGAAGTGAGAGGTACCTATTTGAAATTTAAGAGCTTAAATGTCCTCAAATGTTACTCGATGTCAGCTGGAATCATCTGGAAAACAAGGAGTGCTGAATTACTTATTCCCATCAGCAGAAAAACTGAGTGATTAGCATGAGCAGTGATAGCTGAATAGACAAAGAGTGTCAGCTACAGAGACTGAACTTCATCAGCAAATCCCGTTTGATTGACAACTGATCTCTGGGAAGTGCAGAGCAGAGCACTGAGATGAGTATAAAATATAGAAACGTTTATCCCCCAAAAGGATCATGCCGATTTAAAACACCAGAAGTATACTTTTTTTTTTTTTAACTGCATGTCCCTTGAAGAAATCAAAGCCCCTAACCCTGGAGCTGTTACGCTTAACCTGCTGAGCTACACAGCAACACAAGTGAGAGAAATAGACAGTATTGATGGCAGTTTGAGGCCAGAGCTGGAGCACAGCATCAAGAGGAATTTGACAAAAATGAACCGCAGTAGTCACAGTTGAGGGAACTCCTTGCATTGTGTGCCAAACAAAGGCACGTCCTTCAAAAACTTTGGGTGACTACATGACAGAGTAACCCAACAACGTGATGATGTGAAATAATTAAATGCCCATCGCTGTTTACATCTTCCCTTGCTTTGGGAAAGAATTTCTCATATCAAAGTTAAAAATCTAATTCCCTGGAGTGAAGCAAAACAAACAAAACAAAAAAACGAAAACTAAAATTGTGTTTTGCCTGAAAGTTGAATTAAAAGTGTGTTTGTTGATCAGATAGAATCACATCGGTAATGCCGAGTTCAATCAAAGTCAAGCCAGGGGGCACCGGGGAGTCCTTTGGCAAAACATGATTCAAACAGGATGAAAAGAGCTGAATGTGTAATGACCTGGCTGTTGTACCTTACAGCAGCAACATCAGCAACAACAACAGATGGTCAATGGGTGGAGAGAGAGCGAGAGAGAGAAAATAGAAAGAGAGAAACTGATGTGCTGAGGTTGTGTGGTGTGTGTGTGCATGTGTGTGTGTGTCAGGTGCAACTGTATCTGCTGTATGTGTATCTATACCTACTGTGTTGTGAGACCCAAATGTCTGCCTGTCTGTCTATTAATACATACACTCCTGCCACTTCCCAAAAGTCTACTTTGATTACAACAATACTCACACACTGTACACACACACACAGCAGTACAAACCAAAGGAGAGAAGGGATATTATGAGACAGTTTCACATCCTTGTTTGACTCAGTTCATTGATCGACTGAGGGCCTCTGTTACCGTGCCGACAGACCTGCTATTGGATATTTGACCTGTGAGTGGTCTGCTAGCTCTTAGTTAGCTCTTATTTCTGTGACTGATGAGGCCAAAGGCTAATGGAGACTGTAATGCAATTCGTACCCCCAGTGAATTTCATCTCGCTATGCTAGTTTTACATTGGAGTCTTTTTGGCTGCACTGCTTATCCAAAGGGTCATTTGATCATGTGGAGAGGCAGCACTTACAGGAGCTCTGCTGGCAGCTGCTAACCACCACCAGACAGCAGTGAAAACACACAGATGAAAGAGTTTGATGTAGTGATTCAAGTGAAAAATGTGGTTCCTACACATGAATATGGGTAAGGGGTGTTTTTGTCTGGTTTACTAATATGAATGACTACTGTAACTAGCAGCTTTTTCTGGAGTTTTGAACTGCATCTCTTTGTCTTTACAAAGAAGACTGTGAGATGTGGTTGAAAGCTAGTAACTGGTTCCTGAGTTAGGATTATTTTGTCAAATTAATATTATATTCCCAGGTTCAAGAATGAACTTTCAGGATCAAGTTGTGACAAGTAGTAGGCTTATGAATATATTAGTTATCCAGGCACATTTCTCTGTATGTATAAAAAACAAAACAAAATAAAAATTATAATGTTCCACATTTATTCAACTCCTAAATGCACCAGGAGGTTTAGGCTGTTGAAATTTCCACAGAAGAAAACCTAAGACACAACTAAAATTATCCAGGTGCTACATGAAAAATCAGTTTTTTATTAAAGAGTACAACTTGACAAAAAAATAAAAATGCATGACTGAAATTAGACATAAATGTTGTTACTTTTCATTGAATAAAACTGACAATATTTAACTAAAACAATATACGTTTGTCAAAAGACTATAACTAAATCAAATCATGTGCCAAAATTATTAGTTTCCAGTTTATTTTTTAAAGGATAGGTTCACATTTTTTCTTGTCTATCTTCAAAAAATGTCCATATGTATATTGAAAAGTTTTTTTTTGGTTGCTGTAATCATTTCTCCTTTACATACTGGCTTCCTAATGTGATTACAATGTAAGTGATGGGGGATAAAATCCACAGTCCTCGTTCTGTGCAATAATGCATTTTAATGTTCAAGTGAAGAAAATATGAAGCTTCAGCAGTCTGAGTCAGAACAAATCAAGTGGGCATCTTCCAAAGCTGCAGTCTGTTTTAGATGAAATTCCCTCCCTGTGTTACTATTCCTTCAGCTCAGCAAGGAAACATTGTCTGGTGAAGCACAAAGAGGGAACTTTGTACTAAAAGGACTGTAACTTTGGAAAGTGTTAGACTGCAGAAGCCTCGTAAAGCTGAAGTTCAGAATATATTTTTACACCTAACAAGGACTGTGGATTTTGTCGCTCATCTCTTACATTGTAATCGCTTTAGGAAGGCATCTCGTCACAGCCAGTATGAACAGGACGAACAATTGCAGTTGCATATGGGGGTGTGAGTATTGTATTAAGACAGACTTGAAAAATTGCAAACCGATCCTTTAAGTGCATTCACAAAATGTTCAAAGTCCACGTTTCTTACATTACAACACAAAATGGGCGATGAAATCCTCCTACAACTGTAATGTTCCCTGTATCCAAGCATTTCAGAAGCTAGCCACCATCTGCGGTTTTAAGCCCTGTAACACATTATGAAATAGCATGATGGGATTTCAAGTGTGCACTCTCCCTGGAGTGTGGTGCCCCTCATTAGTCTTGCTTCCATTAGCGATACAATGTCTGCCTCCATCCTTATAGATAATGGAGAACTCTCATAGTTAAAGAGGCCTATTTGAAGAGTCCATTCAATGAAAACCAACCACATTTTAGAGATGACAGGGAAAAAAAGCAAGCATTCTACAGCATTATTTAGTCTTGTTACAGAAGTTTTATATAAAAAAATATGCCTTAGGTCCTGAGCTCAAACAACTGCTTTAGCTCACAGCCTGTTTCAGTTCCCAAAGTTGCACAGTTGTAGTGCATCCACATCATATTGTCTTAATTAAATATTCTTAAAAAACCCAGGTGACAATCAGTGTTTGTGCTTATGTCAATGCATAATTACACAAATTGTCAGTTTATTAATGCCCCAAGAATGAAAAATAACCCATTTAGGACGACAGGTTGAAGCTATTAGCTTGGAGTTGTCATATATTCATTTCTCATACTAAATTAAATTCATATATACCCTCATCAGTGCTTTGTATCACACACCCAATCGAGCACACATATACACACTCATTGTGTGTACAATGACAAAGATGTAATTCATGATGATCGCTATACCATCTCGGGTTATTTATTGAGGAAAACCAGCAATAACATAATATGTACAATTAATTTTCATTACGAAGTGCTCAAGCTCAGTCAGTGCTTTTGTTTGCCTGCAGATATCTATCAGTCTCCCTGTATGTCTGTCTGTCTGTCATAACACAGAAAAGGGGGACAATAAAGCCAGAGAGAAAGGGTTTGCAGTAATGCTAATTGGGATTCAAAAGTATAAAAGAAAGAAAGGAAAAAAAGAGACAGAAAATAAGTAAACAAAGAAAGGAAAACACAGACTGTAATTTACCAACAGCTGAGAAAACAGCATCTCCCTGGCTCTTTATTTTTCATCAGCAGCCTGTTTCCCTCATTCTCTTCCTCTAATCCCTCTCTTTTGGCAGCCATTCAGCCATAGCATATCGGCCAAGAGTGAAAATGATTTGTTTACTCTTTAGATAGTCTCATTTTTTTCTCTCTTTTGTTAAGGAACACTGAAGGACAATTTCGCTGATGAAACTACATTGAATACGTGACCTCTGGATGGTATATTTGTACAAAGCTCAACTGAACCAGCTATCCAGTAAATTCACCCTTTGATAGAGGTTGGTACAGTATTAACGCCCTGCTCACACCTTCTACAGGACAATTCAATGGCATTCAACTAAATTTGGATGTACAGTTAATTGGGCACACTGTCCCCGTGTTAGAAACAGACAATGTCAGACAAAAACAAAAAACCTTTGTGGTTTTGGTACAGTAAGGTAGCTGATGAAAGTTGTGCCATTAGGTCAATAAAGGTCAACTATACTGAATGTTCTGTGTTTGTATCATTGAAACTGAATGTTGTGCTGATTTATGCCTATCTATGCTCTATTTTAAAACTACTTAATTGATAAGATTAGATATTAGGAAAAAACAAATATAAAGTCAGTTAACAAATCAGATACAGACAGACAGATCACAGCATTAAACCCAATATATAATCAGAATATATCAACTGAATCCAGTTGGGTTGTAGCTTAAATTTTAAAATATATAGAATAGAGTCATACAGCGTATAGTGCTTATCAACATTATACTCATCAAGGCATTACTGTAAATGCATGAATGCTGACATGCAGAAAAGACCCTATTCAAAGATTCAAAATAGGCATCAGTAACACACACACACACACAGGATGGCAGCCATCCCAGACACAATTCCAGTGCCATGCAGGGCCACACAGGAGTCCAATTACCCAAGGTTCTCTTGTCTCCTGGCTGGCATCTAGTCAACGAGCCATCAGAATTAAAACACACACACACACACACACACACACACACACACACACACACACACACACACACAATGAAATACCATGGAGTATGAGAATACATGAGTGAGGGAGGGCAGGAGAGCAGCGTACCAATTAATGTTTCCTAATATCTATTTATTGTAAAGAGTATTCAGAATCTATACAGCCTATTTAAATAAGTTACTGTTCATATAGTAAACCAGCAGTCATACAGAAAAACAGTGTTGCTAAAGCATTTGTTGACGTGCACCACAATCTGAAAGTAACATGGTCCAGTGCTCATGAAACATTTTCAACAGGGTTTCAATGTCCACATCTGACAGAAAAAAAAAATAAACTGGCAAAATTGGAAATACAAGCAAACTGAAGCGTTTTGGTTGTTATACAAGAAGACAACTCTGATGGGAGGTGGTCGTTCACAGCTGTGATGCTCAGCCTGTGCTCAACCGTTTCCTCAGACCTCCAAATATAACGTGTGTTCATTAGAGCTGGATGATGTTTAAACGTTATTGTTGATGATCATGTCTTGTTATCTTTTACAAAAATTGTGTTGTCCAAAATAATACCTGAAAGAATAACTCATTGTAATTTAAAACTAACAACATAACAACATACTGTCTGAAATGAGGTATTGGACATCAATTTGATTATTTTACTTTGCCATTTGCCATCTTGTGACATACAGCAGTCTGATATATAATAATATTCTTATTAGTATCATGATATTAAATTCATGCATATGGAACAGCCTTTATGTTCACTGTACAACAGGACACAGTATATTAAATACTCTGTTCACACACTTTATATTTCAGACTTGACATTCCTTTCTTCTCCACCAAACATTATCAGCTTTCTCAAGTTTTAAAAAACTTTGAACTCTTTCAGTATATGAACAATCAATAGGATCTCAGTGAAATGCTCTGTGTGTGTGTTACTAGTTATGTTTTCCTGTGCATGGTGCTATATAGTTATTCTGTTCAATACCAGATGACTGTATTGATCTCCTAAGGAGCAATTTAGCAGGGTGTTATTAGACGCACAAAAGCGCAAAATGAGCAATAACACCCAATGCTTGTGGAGAGCTAATATCTGTCATTTTGCCCATAGGTCTATTACTGTAAACGCTGTGTGTAGTGTGTGTGTCTCGGTGTGGTGCAGAAATAGAGATATTTTATTCTCTCTCACTCCTGCTCCTTAATCTGTTATACCTCTCTGTCCAGTCGTGTGTGTGTGTGTGCCACCAACCAAACAGCTGGCCACGTGTCACCGTGGGGTGAAGAGATTCCTCGCAGCTGGCAACACAGAGAGAACAGATGATCCATACTGGCCACAGGGATGTGTGCGACTGACTGTGTGTTGTGTGCACGTATGTGTGAGTACAGTTTGTGAGTACACGTGCATTTACACTGTATTCAAGAGTTTGTGTGTGTGTTTGTCCGCATGACACAAAAGTTGAAGGGCATTCCAATCAGTGCTGTCAGCTAATGTCATCCCCACTGTCCTGGCTGACAGAGGGCGAGACGGGGTCAGCAGTGAAGGGGATGGAAGCAGCTGAGACTGTGACAAACACTGCACAGAGTGTATGTCTACATGTGTGTGTCTTTGTGTGTATCATACCATGAAAAAAAAAAGATTCCCAAACTTGACAAAACAGACTGATGGTCATGTTTGGCATCAGATCAAATGTAGATTTTGTTGTGGCCTGGTTCACTTCATGTTTACTGTTATACTGGGCTTTTGCTCCATAAAAGAAGACATTATATACAGTATATTCTGGTGCCTAGAGCTTTGTATTAGATTAACTAATTTGTGGACTTTCTTTAACTTCTATTATCTAAAAATAAATTGCACTGGCAGAATGATCTCTTCATTGTACATCAATAAATGTTTTGACATTAAAAGCTAGGCACTTTATTTTAATCACATTTATGATTTTACATTTGTCTTTTATTATTCAAGCAAGTCAAAGCAAACTGTCAGGAAAGAAAACAAATATAGAAAACACTATGGTAATCACTTGTATTTCCATATAGGGGAGTGGTCAAGCCAAGGGAGAACATTTAGAGAGCAAAGATGGTGTGAAATTATACAGCATATCTAAATCTTTCATCAAGACTGTTTTGCAGATTTTACCTTGAGGGAAATGTTGACTTGGTATGCAATATGTCTACATGTTTACAAGGTTCACTGACTATTCAAAGAAGAGCCATGCAAAAAACAAATAGTGAAAGCAAAAAATCTTGGTCCTAAAAGTCATGAAAATGTTGCCTTGGTGTTGCATGAGGTAACATCAAAAAGTTTCTGCCTTAAAACTCGCAGAGTTGAATTTGGTTAAAAAGTTTATCACCGTGACATGACAAAATTGTGCAACACCAGCTTGATCCTCTTATGTGTGGACCTGGAGGCAGCTGCAGGCAGTATAATACTCCCATTTTAGGAAGACAAGTTTACTTTACATGTCAAGACGTTACCTCAGCGATGTGAGTGTGTGTGTGTGTGTGTAGGTGAGTATGTCTGCATGTGTGGTAGCGTAGATAGCTGGAATATTAAAAGTTCCTGCCTGAAAAAGTAAATTATGTTGTAAATCAACATGTTCTTAATTCTCAGCTCAATCAAATGATAGTTGGATGGGTATACACACACACACACAGCGTAATCAAACACTCAAACATCCATGTAATCATCTGTTTCCACATCCGCCTCTGATTACACCCAGGGGATGGCAATCTGTGTGCGGGTTGGCAAAGTTTCTCTTACTTGAAACACACACACACGCACATGCACAACCACACACACACACACACACACACAAGCAGATAAGTACATACCATTCGACTCAATCTTTTACACACAGGCACTCACACGCACCGAAACACGCACACATACGGCAGTGCTAGAAGCAGCTGACAGGCCCCAGTTATCAGCTAAGGCAGGGTGCATTAGATAAGGGAGCCGCAAGGCATCATAAACACCAATAGAGAGGGGGGGGGGAGAGACAGAGAGACAGAGAGAGAGAGAGAGTGCATCAGAGGGAGGGATGAATCAGAGATGAAAGAAGGGAGAGGAAAACATTCAACACTCCTGTCAGAGATAATAAAATTCTCAGATGAAGAGCTCCAGTGCAGAGAGGGAGAATTAGAGACGCAGGGGGAGAAAGACAGAGAGAAAGATGGGGGAGCAAGGTGAAAGGAGAAATGACAAGTTAGTCACAAGGGGCAGGCAGGTAGTCAGAGAGAGAGAGAAAAAAAACATGTGAGTGAGCAAGCGGAGAAAAGGAGAGGGGTCAAGAGGAAGAGGAAGGAGGAGAGGGCAAGAAAAGAAAAAGAAATCAGGTAATATAGTAACTAGTAAAAAAGGGATTCAGGAATGGGGAATATCAATTTCAGAGAGAGGAAATGTGTGTGTGTGAGAGAGAGAGAGAGAGAGAGAGAGAGAGAGAGAGAGAGAGAGAGAGAGAGAGA
>SEMN01001858.1:0-22890 GCA_005408345.1 Macquaria australasica | reverse complement strand
GAACATTTAAAAAGGAGATGGATTTTGTCCATAAGAAGAGACGACCTAGCTTCTGTATAAACCAACTTAAAGCAAGTTGCTGACTCACTGAGGCGAGAGGTTTTGCAGCGAGGACCAAAGCAGCAGAAAAGCATGTTGTGTTTCAGCTAATGTCTGTTAGCCATTCCAAGTTAACAAACAGTTTTCTTCTCCACTAGAGTTGTGCTAAAGTAACACATTTTGTAGCATTCAAGGAGTTACATCAAGTAAAACGTCTGTCTGATGATGCTGACTGGCTAGGTTTTCTATTTTGACTGGAGAAGCTAATAGTAAGCACAATATTGCTGCTAACACCATGTAACACATCAGGACACAGATTCCACTGTTTTCCATTATTTTGTTAATTTCTGCTTTCAGGCTACAGCCACAGTACAACATATCTGCACATCTCTCAAGCAAGTGTGACTCACTTTACAGCCCTACTGACTTGTTACCACAGCAAACTATAATCGCCATTTTATTATGTACAAGCCAAATGACCATGGCACACAGAGCAATGACCGTTCTACTCCATCCAAGTTCTGTGACTGACACTGATTTGGTCTTTTTTTCCATTTAAAACACATACTTTAAATAGAAAAGTTGTTGCTTAAACTTACCCTCCTCAGCCACCTTGTTCTTGAGAACCACTGCAAGGTTCTGCAACCATGCACAGTGTTGCGCCATCTCCAACACCAAAACGCTTTTTTCCTCTTGCAGTCGCATTGTTAACGTCCCTTGGTCATGCATTTGTTTCTTCATACTGATGTTTGCTAAAAATCAATAACAGTTGTATGTATATATGAGACAATCTTACATAATAGCATTAAACATTTTTGCAACTACAAACATGTACTTTTTATCAAATTGACACATAATAAGAAAACTGAATATACACCCATAAACTAAATGAATATTAAAGCACTCAATATGTCATGTGCATGACTTAGTTCAGTATATTCTATATAGCAAATTCTTATGAAGCATCTGAAAACTGACATACCACTGCCATGAACCTCCTACAGCCATATTGGGGACACAGTGCTCCCTCCAGTTAGGGAATGCTCCACCACAGCTACATCAATGTTTGTGGCATAGTCTAGTACAAGACTGTTGTACTTTTGGATCTCCTGAAGAAGGAGCTTTTTGTCTTCTGGCAGCTTCCTTCAAAGGCGGTGGCGAAGCCCGCTGCTGTCTAGAAAGACATGAAGTAGAGGGATAGAGGTTTGTGACAGAACTGTTCAACAAGGAAAAATACATTGCACCCAAAAAGTGAAAGTAAAGCTGCAAGTATGTAAAAATTGCAATTTAGTCGACTGATTGATTTTCACTTACAATCAACTGACAAATAGGTAATATAAAGAACAGAATTTAATGATTGAGCTGTAACTGCTACTACATTACGTGCTCATTTTAATGTATTTGTTGGTGGAGGGTTAATAAAATAATTAAATACAGTAGCTTGAATTTATCAATATTATATAGTTAAACCGTTCTGACGATAGAGGGGTTGCTTCCGCTCCATCACACTCAGGTAAAGCCCCTCAGTGGACTGCTGCTATGTGTGGTGCCTTGAGTGGTACGACATGTATCTGGTACCTCTGTAGAAATAATAGTGAGAGCAAATTCACTGTAACACAACACATAACAGTTTCAATGTTTGAATTTGTGTTACATGTAAAACTCCTTTTAACCCAACTTGATCGTACAACTATGTGCACTTCCTGCAGGGGAACTGGAATATATGATAACCCCGACATGTGGCATATCATCTGATAGTGACATGTAGTTGGCTGGTCTTTGGTGGCAGGTGATGTCACCACCTGTTGAAATCCATAGATGGTCACATTACCTGCCATGAAAGATCAGCCTACTATCTTTGGCTGCTCTTTAATATCAAACCTGAAAATTCAAATTGTAGTGGAAAAGGATATATGTTGTTTTCTGTCATCTGGTCATGCTTACCATCAGCTGCCCATTCCTTCACATCAGAAATTCACTGTGACACCATTTCATCTGAGCAGTGTAGCTCTGTTTTTACTTCAGCCAGCCTTGCAGTCTCATCCAGCAGTCTCTGACAAGTCTGACAAACAGTGTACACAATAATCAGGATTAAAACTTTGTATGATTAAAAACGTGCAAAGTGCATACTACAAAAGACGCAACTAAACTATTAATAGGAGACTTACCTTCACATATCTTGTTGAAAGTGCCTGATGTAGAGAGACACTTTTTTTTTTTCATTGCGTGCAATGTAAGCATGTCCACCCATGCTGCTGAAATCAAATAATGAGGTTATGACGTGCAATCTAAAAAATGTATGCAAGAATATGGCAAACACTCCTCTCATCACCTGCTTTTGACATATATTTTGTCGTCAGGGCACAACGGGAGAGGTAGCTGTTCACTTGCTCCACCTCCTCACCGGCAGTTGTCCTGCTCCTTCCTGGTTCCTACCACTCCATTTAGTCTGTTAGTAAAGGGTGGGTGGAATGGCAACGCAAAAAGGCTACATTTAGACATTAACTTCAATTTGATATTATTAATGTGCTTGTAAACATTAAAAATGCACATATGATCCAAAAATATTAAACATACCTCACACTTAGTAGCATGAGCTCGAGCATGCATAACACTGAGGAAAGGTTTCATTGTGGTCAGCTCCTGGAGAGCAGGAAGGACACTGGTAGCTTTCTCCAGGTATGGCCAGTATTTGCAAGCCACATCCATAGCAAAGAATTGTGCCTTGGCTGGCATGAGCTCCTTTTGAAGATACAGGGGGTAGGTGAATATCTCCGCCCTGTACATATTAAGGGCTTTCAGAAGGAATCCATGGCGACACACAACAACCTCCATCCCCTCTTCATCCAACTTGGAAGCCCTCCTTGAAGTCTCCCTCGCCGCTGTCCACTGGGAGTCCTCACACGTGCCTCTTCCCTGTGTCTATGACAAACATAACAAACATAAGTCAAATAAAAGATATGGCGTCATACAATACATGCCATTTATTCTCTCAATTTGATTTTGGAGTAATTAGTAGGCAGAAGAAGTAGTTGCAGTGAGGAGGAAATCTAGGTGTTTTACTAACACAACTATTTTGTCAAATTATGATTAAAACTTGCATTTTTCACTGCTTTCTGTATGGTGTCGACAAATCCAGACACCGCACTGTCTTTGGCCACAAAGAGCCCCGCAAAAAAGGCAGAGTCGTCAGAGCTGAGGAAGAAAGAAAAATAGAAAATCCATCCATGAAATATATAAGTAAATAAATCAAAGAAATCAATAAAAACACTGGAACAAAGAGCACCTTCCATTTTGGCGAAAGTGATATAGCTTTCTGTTTCCATCTGCTGAAACAGCCAACATTTTCGGCGTGCAGGCTGGGCAGGTGAAAAGATCACCACAGCAGAGCTGATCTTCCTCAAATGAAGAGTATGAAAATTCTAAGAAGCTGCGCCGTTCATATGACCGTTGACATGGCCAGACTGAAAGATATATAGAATTAAATAGTTTTTGTGATTATGGAAAGACATTTTAGAATAGGTGAAGAACAATTACACTTACTCTTCCTCCACACTTTGTGCGCTGCTCCAGCAGCTTTGCAAAGGCCTGTCTGGAGAATCCTGGAGAAATGACCTTGAGTTCCTGAAAGGAGCTCAGGAGGTCCAATGTGTAGAGCGTGGAAGTGTTGACAGAGGCCGGCCAATATCCGCTCCTAAGGAGGTCTTTGAAATCAGGGGTCCACTGCTGCTGGTACGTTTGACACGCATATAGTGGCTGATTCAAGTCATAACGCCCTTGGAACAAAAAAGCAAATAAACAACATAATTAATACACATTTACGACATACTTAATACACATTTTACAACAGTTAGTTCCATCTGCACATTGTGAATGGTTGAGAGACATTGCACGAGTTACTATAATCACAGTATAGCACTCATATCTAACTACTTGAATAGTATCACACCTGCATTGTTTACATTTGTCTAATTCACCGAATTCCAAACAGCTGTGTTGATTGGACTTAATGCCGGAAGGACGCAAAGGATGTTGCTGCTTAGCAACAGCTAACTATTTCTTTCTTATAAGTTATACGTATACTAGGTTTGGTTTGATTGTTATAGGATTGCATGGTGGCTCAGTGTTTAGCACTGTCACCTCACAGTAAGAAGGTACTAGATTTACTTTTCACACTGATGTGGGTTTCCTCTGAGTATCCAAGTTTTCTCCCACCCAAAAAGACATGCATGTTAGCCTATAAAGCAGAGGGCACTGAGCATTAATTCTCAGCAAGCCTACCCTGGGTAAATAAAATTTAATATTAATGAGATCCAACCTAACAACAGCAGGCGCGTGGCAGACGCAACACAAGGGATGACCAACAGCCTCTTTTTCAATAAGGCATTTTAGGCGGTATGGTCTTGCTTCTTTCCAGCGCTCTGAGGCTTTCTGCTGCTGAAAAGACCATGATGATGCAGCGCTTCTTTGACGTTCAGCCGAAGGACGTGACGCCAAAATAGCAGAGAGCCTCTCCATATTTCTTCTGTTAAGAAAATATGAACTTGAGCTACAAAGGACGATTTAGATGAGGACCATTAAAAGTCAACCGATCAATATGTAGAATAAACATCATTTCATGGTTCAGTATGGAACTGGCCCAAATCTGAACTAAATTGTGTTCTTAATCCATGTACTGTATTGCCAGTTGTGTCTAAGGGTTTTTTCTCTCACTGATAACTTTAATCACATGTGTATTTTAGATTTAAACTTAAATTCATCACTGTGATTTATCAAATTCCTCTTGAGGATTCAGTTTTGCTGAGGATACAGCAAGCAGAACCTCCACATCAGATGACAGGGAGCACTCAGCCGAGGGGTATGTCACTGTAAAACAGTACATAGAAGAATAAGACCAGGTTAGGCTGCGTTCATATTTTTTTTCAAACTACATACTGATTAACAATTTATGAAATCAGACATAATATATTCCTGTTAGTTACTTGGTAATATTCTCTACGATAGTGCCACTGAAAGATTTTGTATCTACTTTTCTATATGTATTTTTAGATATTGGACTATTTGAAACTCTCAACAATCAATTACAGTGTTCTAATTTGATTTGGTCCACCATTTACTCAGTAAATTCATACAAATGTCAAATAATTCAGATATCAACCTGCAGCTGAGGCCTACCCCTCGGTTTGCCACGTCCAGCACAGTCCCCTTTAGAGCTCTGTGGAGGGTCTCCTCCAGAGCGTTGCTTGTTTCCTCTCCTCAGCTGCTCTCTGTGTGTTGAAGTGAAAAATCTTGTAAGACTGATGTTGTTAAAGGTACTGAAACCAAATGACAGGTGACAAATAAAAGGAAAACCCAACATAGTGTAGTAGTAAGGTGTTGAACAGCTTAAATATGCCTTGGCATAGATCCTCCAAGTCTCTGTAACGCTCCTGGAGGGATGGAGCTTCATTCTTCCAAGAGATATTCCCCCATTTGGTGTTTTGATGATGGTGGTGGAGAGTCCAAAATTTCTCATAGGTCTTCAGCTGGGTTGAGATGTGGTGAGTGCGAAGGCCATAGCATATGATTTACATAATTTCCCTCCTCATCAAACCATTCAGGAAGGTGCCCTGTGCATTTGTCTTTGTAATAACTGGCCAACCCTACCATAACATCTGTAGTTGAGGAAAGACTGTTGTTGCTGACACAGTCTGATCACGTCCTGCATTGACATTCTCTGTGACCTGAGGAAGAGTTGCTCTTCAGGTTTTTCCTTACATATCGCACTAATGCCCAAATATCGTGGTCATCGAATGTGTGCCTTCGGGCCTGCTCAACATTTTTATACATGCCACATAGCATGATAGGATGGTAATTGCTTCATTGCATCATGCAATACACCTGTATAGAATCTTCTGCACTCACATTCATCCAGGTTTTCCCTTCAATTTGTCACCCATCTGTATGTCCAAGTACAAAATGAGTGAGGTGTATAAAAACACTAACCCTTCAGCTAGAATGTGGTCATGTTTCAGTTCAAGAGCCATCTGTCTCCCCTCTTGGTAGAGGAGATCCTGAGGGTCAAGAGTATGTCTGGTGGCCATTGCAACACAGACAGACAGACAGACAGATGCTGTATATAAGATAGACAGAGATAGGTAGTGGGATAGATAGTAAGATTGAGATACATATAGAGATAGATAAAGATTAACAGAGATAGACAGAGAGAAGGACTGAAAAGTAGATTAAGACTGAAAGATAGATAAAGATAGAGATATAGATTAGAGATGGATAGCAAGATAGAGGTTGGCTCTTAAAAGTGCCTTTTGGTTTTATAATTCAGGTGTACTCAGGTGACAGATGTTTGGATTGACAGGAGATCAGAAGAAAATAATTATATAATGTAGGCTAGCTATGTCTACATTTGTATTGAAAAGTTTAAAAGTGTATCCTGTTTTGTTATAAATACTTAAGATAAATGAACAGAAATCCACATTTTTCAATTTCCTGTAACACTGTTAAAAGGCGCGTCAGATGGATCTGGGGTTCCTCACCCCAGATTTAAAGGTCTGTTGAGGCCTAGTAATATTGTTATTACTGATAAGTTACTGTTTGCGTGAACCAAAATGACAACGTCTAGTGGAGCTCAAACAATTAAATACAGACTCTTGTAGGCATAATTTAGACCTATGCTAATGCTCCACGCTACCCTTGAGCTGATATAACTTAAGCTAGCGTTAGCTTATGTTGAACATTAGCAAGCCAGCGAGCAAACCTACATTTTTGGGGTTTTTTGTTTTTGTTTAGCTGATAATGGCAAAACCATTGGACAGGCTTTAATATGTAAACCATGGCAGTAATAGCAAAGAAAGGTATCAATTGTAACATTTAAGCAAAACATGCAGCAGACTATTATTAGCCACACAACTTACCTGGACAGTGGTTTGACCGCAACGAGAGAGAATCCCCGTGGAAGCTGGTGAAACGTGCTTTCTCCACTAGATGTTGCTGCGGGAAACTTAGAATAATGTCAAGCTTACATTGTAAATATTACCTTACCTGAAATATGAAAAATAAACACTTTCATTTCGAACTATGCAAATACAAATAATGTTTATAGTGTGTTGGCTTAGATGTCTTGGCCTGTTGCCATATATATATATATATATATATATATAGAGTATGATTACATTAAAGGAAATAAAACTAGTAATACAAACAGAATATTCAGTGTATCAAATTAAAATGATCATCATCAGCCATTGTTCTTCAGGTAAAATAATGACATGTGGTCACACTGCAGGCAGCACAGAGAGACTTGCTCTGGAGATACAGGTGATCAGGTGAGAAAGTGGAACGTGAACTATAATGCAGTTTAGTCGAGCACATAGACGGTGAGTGTAAGAATCCAGTTAAATAGGGATCTTAGTAAGGCACTACAGGTAAATGCATCTTGTGTGTGAATGACTGTGGTTGTATGGAGAGCAATACTCCTTAATCTTAATTAGATTAAGACAGGGGTGGACACGTTTGGAAGAAGTTGCTTGTTTTAGCTTGTAAAACAGTGAACAGTAAGTAGCTGACCAAAACAAAATGAAGTTGAGGGGCAGCCACTGTTTCAGAGAAATCAAATCAAATCCTCAAATCTATGATCTAAATGTGCACATTTTCATACATAAATATCATAGAATTGTGGGAAATGCACTTTTAAAATAATTTGGACCCCGCCAGTGTCCATACCATGGTTACACCCTTGAATGTGCATGACACTCTCTCTATACAGCCATACCATACTCTAAGTAGGTTAAAACAACTGCTAAGATGTATTTGCTCCTTATATTTGGCCTATAGTGACCTAAACATATACATAACGGTGTGTACGTCTGAATTCATAACAGCTGTCACACGCATCTCAAATTTAAACAGCGTTGGATGGAAGGCCGGCTGTTTTGTTAGCCAAACACGGAAGACTCCCTCTCTGATAGTCTGGAGCAGACCGGCTGCTGGTAGAGATGGACGAGCTCCAGTCAGAGAATGGTTTTAAACAGAAACATTCCTGAGCATGCGAGCATCTAGAAAGACATGCAGGAAGGACAAGCTGGACACGAAACCACAACATCTTCACATTACAAAGGAGAAGACGGAGCATCTTCGCTTTCCTGGAACACCAGGTCCTATTCAACAGTAAATCAATGATACAATCTTGATTTGTTTATACACAGTGGAAAAGGGAATGTGATATGATTAATTAAAGACGCATTCAGTCGTCTACAGACCTCAGAAATCAATCAATCAATCAATCCACCCTATTTATATCAATGAGGGTAGGCTAAATAACAGAAACACCTCTCTGTATAATGCAGTACAATTAAACAGCAACTACATTCTCCAAAAAGATCATAAAGTTGAGTCAACATCTCTCTAAAACGGTTTCAGCAAAAACTGAACATTAAAATGAAACTTCAACTTCTTGTTGCACTTATTTTAACTGTCATGTCAACTAAAACTTAAAATGTTTCTCTGTATCAACAATTTCATGTTTCAACTGCAGAATTTCAGCAGCGAGCACACTTTTAATTTTTCCAGAAAATGTAGCCTTTTCCAGTTTTATTTCCTTATTTTTTCCAAACAGGCCAGAAAGTGACATGAAAGCCACAGGTTTTTAAGTAAAATATATGTTTTTGTCACTTAAAAATTATTAAAACACTTAACAATATGTCACATATACCAAATGAATAACTTAACAATATTTTTTTATCAGTTATTGTCCTGATCTCTGCAAATGCTACAAAATGTTTTTTTCCTGATTCAGTTTTTGTGAAACAGATGTATTTTTTCACACAGACACAGTCTGTCTGCCCGTGTCTTCTTCTGTCTTACTCCATGGATGTATTAAGAGAGTAATTAAGCCTATTTTGTTGTGTAGTAGTATTCCAGTTATACTTCAGAATAAGTCTAAATCTCTGGGACATAAAAAAAAAAACTGCTTTGAGTCTCTCATTACTGTATGCTACACAGCTAGTTAAACCCAAGTAGCGCATCTACATGTAATCTCAAAAATGCCCAACATTCATAGTTTTTGTATTAATTTAACAGGCCAACAGCATTTTACACCAGTTTGAGAGTGTTTTACACTACAACAGACAGCAAACCTACTAAACATACTGTATGTCAAAGCAGCATATCATACCAGTGTTCACACACGGAATGCAGGTTTATTTACTAATCAGAAGATGGTTTATTATTGATAAACCCATATAGCGTGTAGCTAGAACAAGGCACTTGAACTGTATAATACACACACACACAAACACACAGAGCAACCGAAAACATTAATAATAACAGAATTAATTGAAGACTGCACTCCAAAACTCCACACTACTGAGACGTCCTCTTGCTCTGCTTTTTGAGACATGGTGAAGTGCAGTTATGATACCTGACCCACCATTACTGGTCACTAATATCCGTGATCTGGATATCTGGACCAAAATGTCATGGCAATCCACACAATAGTCAGTGAGATATTTCACTCTGGAACCAAAAAGGTGGACTGACCAACCGATGCTGGAGCCAAGCTATTCACCATCAGTTTGTCTTTCTAGAAACAGTGTCCCTGTTAATCTGGATAATCCACCATCCACCTGGACCTCACCATGAACAGTTTTCTTTGGAGCTATGTATTTCTTTGGGTGTGTTTACTGTCTTACCATGTCGGTGTTGATCAAGATTATTCCAAGAGAAATTTTAGTCAGTTTATTACCCACAGCCCTGAGTGACAGGAGTATGTTAAACATCAAATTAAACTCATGTACATAGACATTGAAAAGCATAACTGCGTCTCCTCTTCGTAGTGCCCGTTCAAGAAATGTAGGTGTAAGAGAAGGAGACATATGTACTAATGATAAGCCAGAAAACTCACTGCTGGCCATTAAGTGCACTGCAAGGCAATAAAATGTTGAATGTATTTGGAGTAATTATAAAGGAGTAGTATGAACTGTATAGTCTGCTATGATTATGATATTTAGTGAATGCTGTGTGGCTCAGAGAAGTCTTGCTATTTCAGTGCATCCTTCAACATTTGCTTGAACTTCTCCAAGTCAACTTTCAGCTTTTAAACGTATCCATCATGTACCGTCTGCTGTAGTGATTGATACATGATTGGTGCAAGATTTCACTCTTATTTCAAACAAGAGTTTACAATCAGGCAAAATAAATTAACATTGACATATTGTCATCGTATAAAGTATAAAGTTAACAAAAACAATTGCTTATTTACATGTCCAACAGATACGGAGCAACATTAACATAACATAATTTGGAGTCATGTTTTTTTTGACCACCCAACAAATGTAGTAATAATAATATTACTTTATTTGTCCCCTTGGGCAAATTCATTTTTTCCACTGTGTTGGTTATTTAATTTTACACACACACACACACACACACACACACACACACAAACACACAGAAACCTAGATGTTCTAGAATGTTGTAGTGAGGTTCCTAGATAGCGCATTATTAACTTCAAAACAAAACTTTACAATTGTTCATGACATCATCAAGATGTTCCAGAACAGATGTCACATACTGTATGAAGACCTGAAATCTGATCATTTTACTGAGTTCAACTGGACAGACAACAAGCGCTGGATCAAGCTCTGAGTCAGAGAAATCAACCTTTAAACCAATCCAAAGAAGAAAACTTTAAACCAAACTGTGTATTGTAAGTAACTTTACTGTTCTCTTTGATGTAGCAAAATCCTCTAACTTACAATCAAAGGCATTAAAAGTAGCCACCTATTTTCCCTTATTCTAAATGTAATTTCTGTGAAAAGTCAGAGAGATGTAATGAAACAAATGAAGCACTTGTGTCAGTACAGAATGTAAATGTTTTGCAGTTGTCTTATAATTTGTGAAATATAGATGATATTTACCAATGTGTAAATGAAAATTAGGTCTCAATAAGCTGACAGGTTAGGAATGCACTCAACCAGTTCTCCCATAATACAAAGCTATTAAGGAATATGCACCATGTAAATACCAAATGAATTGTCACAGGGTCCCTACAGTATAAGACAGGGCCTTTGGATTAATAACTAGGACCCAGTATAGTGTGTGTGTGTGTGTGTGTGTGTGTGTGTGTGTGCATGTATGAGTTGTGAGTTGCATTACTGCTTTGCACCAATATAATGGACTAATATACAAACTCTATGTGCATTTATGTGTTTAGTCCCCACCCTACCACCGCTGTGGACTCCACCAGGATCCACAAGGACAACACCAAACTCTCACCCACCACCGCTGGTAAGAAAGTTTCATCTTGTCTCTAAATTGTTGAAACATTCAATATTGTTGTTTATTCTGAGGATGGTTGAGGTATTTAATGTCCTTTGATTTTCAGACAAGAAGAAGAAAAAGAAGAAAGAGAAGAACCACTTCAAACGCTTCTTTTCCCAGATGAACACAAGCGAAACACTGCCACCAGGTGTCATCATGGTTCGGCCTGCAGACCCCATGAACAGAACATGGAACTTGGAAGAGACATCTGACCTGGACAGTGAAATGAGGTAAGATTATTTTCTCTGAACATGACACTCATCCCTCCAATAGATGAGAGAAATTGAGCCATAATGTAAGCATATTGTTTTTAAAGATGTCATGACGAATTGAAAACAGGACTAATATACAAACTCTGTGCGCATTTATGTGTTTAGTCCTCACCCTGCTGCAGCTCCTGCCACCGCTGCTTTACACATAGGTTATCAGACAATAGTAATCCCAACAAGGTAGGAATCCTGTTTGCTGTCCATTAACATAACTGTGTGAGTTTTCTTTTTTTTTTTGGTAGCAATAAACCTTTGGAGTCTGCAGCAGATGAACCCAGCACCAGCCAGGACCAGGTTGATGACAGGTAAGTGTTGACTCATCCTTCATCAAAGTTGGGTGTGATAGGGTAATACTCCCACTGAATTAATGCTATTGATTGGTTTTATGATCAGTGGAAAGTAATTGATAAGAACGTCATTTATTACTTTTACATGAAAAATACAGGACGGCTGAGGTTGTAGGCAGCTGCCTATTGTGCATGTTATTAATTGTATGTCTTCTTTGAACAGCACACGTGACACACTGCCACCAGGTGTCATCATGGTTCGGCCTGCAGACCCCATGAACAGAACATGGAACTTGGAAGAGACATCTGACCTGGACAGTGAAATGAGGTAAGATTATTTTCTCTAAAAATGACACTCATCCCTCCAACAGATGAGAGAAATTGAGCCATAACGTAAGCAGATTGTTTTTAACATGTCGTGACGAAATGAAAACAAGACTAATATACAAACTCTGTGTGCATTTATGTGTTTAGTCCTCACCCTGCTGCAGCTCCTGCCACTGCTGTGGACACCACCAGGATCCACAAGGACAACACCAAACTCTCACCCACCACCGCTGGTAAGAAAGTTTCATCTTGTCTCTAAATTGTTGAAACATTCAACATTGTTATTTATTCTGAGGATGGTTGAGGTATTTAATGTCCTTTGATTTTCAGACAAGAAGAAGAAAAAGAAGAACCGCTTCTTTTCTAGTTATGTGTCAATCTTCAGCTTATCATCCATTTACCTACTAAGTCACTAAAATGAACTGGTTATGCCATCACTATTAGTTTCCCAGATGAAGAATACCGTTTGCTCTTGCTGCTGCGTGGACGACGTGCAGGAGTGAAGATCCCTACAAAATCATTTGTAGTTCTCCTCATGGGCAGCATGGTGGCTCAGTGAGTAGCACTTTGGCCTCACAGCAGAAGATCCTGGCCTTTTCTGTGTGAAGTCTGCATGTTCTCCCCATGTTTGCGTGGATTTTCTCCGGGTGCTCCGGTTTCCTCCCACAGTCCAAAGACATGCCCTTTAGGTTGATTGGAAACTCTAAACTGACACTAAATATGATATGATCTGAATTTAATTGGCTATTTAATAAATAAACACATTTATCATAAATCATAAATCTAAGCTTTGTGTTTCTGGTCCAACTTATGTATTTCTATAGTAACACCTGAACCAGAATGTTATGTTTGAGAGAAATAACAAAGTGATATTACATTTTTTTCTTATTGTACCAATGTTGTACTATAATACTAGTGCTGTAATACTAACTTCTACCTGCAATACAAGAACAATGCTGCTCCTTTATCTATATATCTACTACATGGATTATTAACTGGTGACGATGCTGACTTTTTATGTAGGACCTCTTAGCTTTAGCTTTCTTCTCTTCTTCTTTGCATCAGTGTAGTGTCTCATTTGCCTTGTTTGAAAACAAATTTAAGATTTGTGCTTGTGTGATTTTGTACTGTGATTTATGCTTTATCGGAAGTGTTTTCAAATAGTATTTTTCAGTTTACAGGATTATTTATTCCTCATTTACTTCTAAAAACGACTATCTCTCAAGATTGGGAGATTTCAATCTGTCTATAAAAATGGGTATTTGTTTCTTTTTTCAAAATTCATTCATGCCAGCTGCTTATACTATTAATATCCAGAAACATGCCTCACATAGGCTACAACATGTGAGCAAGTAGCAATTAAATGAGGGTCAAGACCTAATCTCGTGTTCAGAGATGCTGTAGGGATGTAGTAGTGAAACATTCACTAGAACAAGGCACTTGAACTGTATAATACACACAAACAGAGCAACCGAAAACATTAATAATAACAGAATTAATTGAAGACTGCACTCCAAAACTCCACACTACTGAGACGTCCTCTTGCTCTGCTTTTTGAGACATGGTGAAGTGCAGTTATGATACCTGACCCACCATTACTGGTCACTAATATCCGTGATCTGGATATCTGGACCAAAATGTCATGGCAATCCACACAATAGTCAGTGAGATATTTCACTCTGGAACCAAAAAGGTGGACTGACCAACCGATGCTGGAGCCAAGCTATTCACCATCAGTTTGTCTTTCTAGAAACAGTGTCCCTGTTAATCTGGATAATCCACCATCCACCTGGACCTCACCATGAACAGTTTTCTTTGGAGCTATGTATTTCTTTGGGTGTGTTTACTGTCTTACCATGTTGATCAAGATTATTCCAAGAGAAATTTTAGTCCGTTTATTACCCACAGCCCTGAGTGACAGGAGTATGTTAAACATCAAATTAAACTCATGTACATAGACACTGAAAAGCATAACTGCGTCTCCTCTTCGTAGTGCCCGTTCAAGAAATGTAGGTGTAAGAGAAGGAGACATATGTACTAATGATACTACTTACATTTGTCTTATTGTGCTGTTGAATGAATGTGGAATCATTTATCAGCATATTCTGATGGGATAATATATTTCAAGTCAGAGCAGCAAGAAAAGGAAGCTAAAAATAGACCTGCATCGTCCCTCAGATCCATCAGTCTGCAAGCCAGAAAACTCACTGCTGGCCATTAAGTGCACTGCAAGGCAAAAAAATGTTGAATGTATTTGGAGTAATTATAAAGGAGTAGTATGAACTGTATAGCCTGCTATGATTATGATATTTAGTGAATGCTGTGTGGCTCAGAGAAGTCTTACTATTTCACTGCATCCTTAAACATTTGCTTAAACTTCTCCAAGTCAACTTTCTTCATGATGAAGGCCTTATGTTTCTTCTTCAGCTGGTCCATGTAGTCCAGCACCATCATGCATCGGGTGTAGGTCCCCTCCAACTCCACCGTCACTGGAACTTGCAGGAGGAAGATGAGAAGAAGTCCAATACTGAAACGTCTTGTCTTTGTATTTTTTTTTTGCTGATGGTTTGGTAAAAGTTGAAAACCTGCGCTTTAATCACTTAGCTCCTTTATATCCTGGAAATGGTTTCCTAAAAGAGGAACACCAGGTTAAAGCAGTGTTTTAACCTGTTCGCTCTCCGTCACCAGAGTGTCGACGGCAGCAGTCAAAGCGTATGTGTCACAGGTCTTTAAACCCAGGTCCTGCCACCAGTTCCTTTTGATACCGCTCGGTCTGGACCATCTGCAGCGACAATTAAACAACAACTGAACATGCGTGACGATTGTTCTGGTCTTTTTCAGTGCATGCAAATAAAATGTACCTTCCTGGTGTGTTCTGAAATCCCCTCCATGAAGCGAGCCATGCCTGAGTCTTGGGCCAGCCAAAGGTCACAGAAAGACTGGGGGATACAAAGAAAAATTCTTTTTACTTCCAAAACACTGAAATAAGTAAATTATGAGGTGTTTTTTCAGGTTTAGTGTCTCTGATCATCATGAAACTCTATTTAATTGTTAATAGTTACAGACCCATGGCAGGCTGTTCCTGCAGCTGAACTCCCTGGTGGCGATGTAAGTGGGACAGGTGTAGCGGTCCAACGCAACATAGGCAGCTTCAGCGTCGGCCACAAAGTTAAACTCTCCACACACTGTGGTGTTACCCCTGGCTGCATACACACACACACACACACACACCAAATACATTTCCCTCCATGTTTACCATATAGAAAATGTGCCTGACATTGAGTTTAACACACAGAGAATGTAGTCAGTATTTCCTCCCATGATGTAAAGCGCCTTCAGCTTCTTAGGGAAGGCAGGGTCCAGATTTACTGCGACAGCCAGGTTGGTGAAGGTGGTGCTGTAACAACCAGAGTCACTTGCACACAAGTACAGTACAGCTTTTAAACTCAACCATCATGTACCATCTGCTGTAGTAGGTGATTGATACATGATTGGTGCAAGATTTCACTCTTATTCAATCAGGCTAAATAAATTAACACTGACATATTGTCATTGTATAAAGTTGATATGACAAAAACAATTGCTTATTTACATGTCCAACAGACACGGAGCAACATTAACTATTTTGATTAATTAATTTGGAGTCATGTTTTTTGACCACCCAACAAATGTAGTAATAATATTACTGTCAGGGTCGGGGTTGTTAGTCTGTGTTTGTGTGACTTCCTGTTTTATTTTGGTAGGATTTTTGTCTCATCCTCTTGTTCCTGTTAAGTTTCCCGCCAATCCTAATCAGCCTAATGTGTTGCACCTGTGTCTCATTGTCTACCCTCCCAGCCCTGTATTTACCCAGTGTCTCTGCTCTCTCATTTGCCAGATAATCTTCGCCCTATGTGTGTTGTTATCCCGCGTTCTTTGTGTTCTCCGTGCCACTTGTGTATGACCAGTTTTTGTGTTTCGACGTCTCGCTTTGCCTTTCCCTTTGGACACTTTTGCTCTGTGGACTTACCTTGCTATTGGGTAAATAAAAGCTCTAAACGTTTACTCGAGTCGAGTCTGCTTAGTGGGTCCAACCTCCCTGTGTGCTTGATAATTACTTTATTTGTCCCCTTGGGGAAATTCATTTTTTCCACTCTGATGATAATTTTACACACACGTACCCGTTTTACCACACCGCGAGGACCACTGACTGGCTGCAGCCCGGTGGGATCCACACTTTCTAAAGGGTCTAGAGACATGATTTTAATTGCTAAATTCATTATAATTTTTTGTGAACACAAAACATCAAAAACTCTCAAATACATTTTAAACCTGAGATTTGCTCCCCCTGGGGACCAGTCATGTTATTGGCATACAATCAACACCACTGTTTGACACTGCACATTTCATGACAAGTGTTTAATCTAAATAATGTTGGATTGAAAGCTTAATATTAGATGACAAACACTGAATGTACTAATCCAAACTGCCAGATTCTTCTTCAAAAACAGATCAGATTCTGATTCTAAAATATAATTGTTGTGCAAACATACTATTAAACACTTGATGCTATTAGACACATGATGGACCATACAATCCATTTACACAACAAACTACCGTCCACATCAAAGATTCTTTCAATAGCCAAAGGTTGAGCAGGATGATGTCACTTGATATTTTGTTTATTGCTGCTCTTTTACTTTCTATGACTGAACATGTTGAATACTGGTTTGTCAATTGATCTCCAACAGATATGACAAACACCAGACGTGCTTTACCAAAGAGGAGACAAAACATTATGACTTTTTACTAAATCTGATGATCTAAACTACCAGACACAATGTTTTCTTCCAAAACGCATTTAGTGGGGAAAAAACCTAGACCTGCGGTACAAAAGGGAGCGACAAATTATGCTCATATTTTTGTAATTAGGGCCAGATGCTATAGATCACTAATAAAGTGTGAGGAACCACAACAACTCGAGGTAAATACGTGTAAATATTTAATGTTAAATGGTACATTGTTCCTGTTTAACAGTCAGATGGTTCTCCTTTCCTACCTGTGCTCAAAAGCTGTTGTCTCAGTGTCCACAGAAACAGTAGCTATACAGTTGAATACCTGAAACACATAAAAAGGACTGATAAAAGGATTGTAATACATCTGTAAATTCAAGGCTTCCTGAATTTATAGATGTCAATTTAATGTGATGCTTACTACACACTCACTACATAGCATGTGATCATGAAACTGACACATAACAGCTTATATATTTTTTTAATATAAAATGATTAATATTATTTAAATAAGTTGTGAAATATATTAAAGTCTTGACATCACTTTCTTCATATCACCTTTGAACTACAAACATACCATACCTGATATGACAGCATATTCATGCTTTTGTGCTGCTGGAAGAAGTTTGTGCAACCATTTGGTTGCATTACTTTTCCAGACAGCTCATTTTAGTACACTGGGAACCAAAAATGTTCCCGCTGCCCTTGCTTGCACAAGCAAACAGCAGGCCTGGCACAGGCCCCACACCCAGGTAAAAAAAAAAATCATTTAAAAGTACATGAAAATCTAGTGCAAAATGTATAACATGAACAAAAGCCATGAAAAGAGAAGCCACAGGTTCTTCAACAGTATGCAGAGACCTTCAATGTTAATGTTCTCCCATGTGGTCTCATCATCCACGTCGATGCTTCACACCTTGGAGCCAGTCCGGATGGCAAAGTGGTTGGGTTGAAGTCAAGTGCCCTGACGTGAAAGACACTGGAGAGGCATCACACACCAACTTTGTTGAGAGTCAAATGAAACTAAGGAAAACACACAGCTACCACTGGCAAGTCCAGGGTCAGCTGATGGTCACTCGCTTAGCTTGATTTCACGGTGAAGAGGGATTGGGGAGATGAGCAGCTTATTAAAGAAATCAAGGCCAACATTGATGAATTCTAATTTGGCACATACATTCATGTTTTTCTGGGGAGAAAATAGACAAGAAAAAGTGACATACTAAGTATTAAGATATTTTATTGAACTAAAACTATAAATACAACAATCTAAAAGTACTTCACTACAAGTATAAGTCTTTTGTTCAAAATCCTACTCAAGTAAATGTACAGAAGTATTATTAACCAAATGTACTTAGAGAAGAGTACTTAGAGTTTGTGCATAAACAAAGCTTGGTGTACAAACTCTGTTATCGCCGAGAGACACTGCTCACCTAATGTGGAGTTTCTCATGGTTAAATGTAGACCTTATTATCTCCCAAGAGAACTCACATCAGCTGTACATACTGCTGTATACACACCACCAGATGCTAGAAAGAACTACATGCAACCACTAGCAAACAGCAGACAACATACCCAGAGGCTGCTTTTATTTTTGCGGGTGACTTTAATCACTCCAACTTGAAGACAGTACTCCCCAGACTTCATCAGCATGTTTCCTGTCACACTAGAGGAAACAAGACACTGGACGGTGTTTACTCCAACATAGCTGGAGCTTACAAAGCTACACCCCTCCCCCACATAGGACAGTCAGATCACCTTTCTCTGTTTCTCTCCCCTAAGTACTTACCACTCATCCAACGTGTGAAACCCACAGTGAGGACAATAAAAGTGTGGCCAGAGGGGACTGACTCTGTGCTGCAGGACCGGTTCAAACACACAGACTGGAACATGTTTGCCAGTCAGGCAACCTGTCACTCCCACACAGACATTGAGAGCTACGCTTCCTCTGTACTGGACTACATCTCCATCACCATAGACAGTGTCACCACCCAGAAGCAGATCACTATGTACCCAAATCAGAAACCCTGGATGAACAGGGATGTCCGCCTACTGCTGAAGGCCCGCAACATCGCCTTCAGATCAGGAGATGTACAAGCCTACAGTACGGCCAGGGCTGACCTGAAGCGGGGCATCAAGAAGACCAAGCACTACTACAAACGGAAGGTTGAGGAGCACTTCTCCAACTCCAACCCCCGACGTATGTGGCAAGGCATTCAGGTCATCAGTGACTACAAGCCCATCTACCCCTCCCTCCCATCCTCTGGACCTCACCTGGTTGACTAACTGCTCCTACCTGGTTAAGAAGGCTTAAGAAGCGCCTCTTTTTTCTGAGGACTCTAAAGAAAAACCACCTCTCTTCAGACATCCTGGTGAACTTCTACCGTTGCACCATCGAGAGCATCCTAACCAACTGCATTACAGTTTGGTATGGGAATTGCTCTGCCTCGGACTGGAAGGCACTGCAGAGGGTGGTGAAAACCACCCAGCGCATTGCTGGAGCCTCACTTCCTGCTATTGAGGACATCTACAGGAAGCTTTGTCTCAGGAGAGCAAAGAACATCAGCAAAGACTCCTGCCACCCAGCACACGAACTGTTTGCCCTCCTGCCTTCTGGGAGGCGCTACAGGAGTCTCCGGACCAAAACAGTTTTTTTCCCAGCTGTCCCCCCCCCCCCACAACACACACACATACACACACACACTTACCAACCCCAATGGACCAAACTGAATTGACTTGAACTGACATCACTGCACTATTAAGTACTCTCTTTTAATCTGCTTGCACTAATAATACCATTGAACTACTGTACATTCAAACTGCACATTCTGCACTTTCTGTATACTTTCTGTATATACAGTAAATATTCATATATCATCCCATACCCTGTATATTTATATTCATATTATGTTATTTTACTGCTTATGCACTTCTGGTTAGATGCTATCTGCATTTCGTTGCCTTGTACCTGTGACGTGCAATGACAATAAAGTTGAATCTAATCTAATAACAAACTTCAGTGCTAACCCTGTATGCATACATTTCAATGATGAGGCTAAACCCTGAGGGTGAAATATTGTCAAATTGTCACTGAAAGTATTATTAAACACTGTACACAACTTAGGCTGGCTACAGGGAGGAGGCTGCAGCTTCCAAGCTTATCTATCATGTATTTAAACTTTTAACATATATGATTTAAAATAATTTCTGACGGCATCTTTTCATCTGTGTAGGTGTGCGAGACTTGGTGACAGTACTCTTGGGTATCGTGCCCATGCTCGCAAACGTTCTCATCCTCTACATGTTTGTCATCCACGTCTTCGCCATTGTGGGAGTCCAGCTGTGGGCGGGGCAGCTGCGCAACTGCTGCTTGCTGGGAGAGGACATCCCCACGTAAGGAAATTGCTTGGTCTTTCATTTCTCTTGAGGCTAGAAGTTGCCCAAATGACCTCCAAATATTGCTATGGTTTACAGTCATTTGTGAAGCTATAGAACCAGCGAATGTTTGGCATTTTTGCATGAAAAACAACAATTTGTTGATCATCTTAATTGTCACCAATTAATATACTGTCAATCCTCTAATTGATTACTTGTTTGATGATTCATTGCATTTGCTCATGCCGTGACTGTGACCCTATCAACCCAATCTAGCAAAACACTTAAGACGATATCATGATCTTATTAAGAATACTTTTCCGATTTTAATATGTAAATGCTGAGCAAGACAATAACTCACATTTTTTGTAGATAATAGCATCAAATAAATGCTTAAAATACCATGTAATCTGTAAGTGAGTTGTAGTATGTTAACCTATTAATGCTACATTTTACAAAGAATCCTACATCCTGTTTTTAAGACACTAGGTTTTGGTATGTCTTCATATTTCTCAAATTTGGACTCAGTTGGAATCTTAAAGCTATGTCATGATATCTACAACATATCAATTCTAGTAGCTGCTATTGTTCTTTTTCTCTCCAGAAAGTACAATGTGTCCTTAAGTCCATACTACGAGTCCAAGTATGGTAACAGAATCCCATTTGTCTGTTCACTTGACGAGAAGAACGGGATGCAGCGCTGCCAGGATGTGCCACCTTACAGTGAGAATGGGAAAACCTGCTCATTGGCTCCTCCCCACCATTTTTCAGCTGCGAACCAGTCAGTCCCTACGGTGGCCGGCGCCAGCGCTAACAACTGTGTAAACTGGAACATGTACTACAATGTGTGTCACACCGGGGACCACAACCTTCACATGGGAGCTATCAATTTTGATAACATCGGCTTCACCTGGATTGCCACATTCTAGGTAAGAAGGGCTTCGATATGTGCAGGAACACATTTGGATGCTTGACATGTGGAAGCAAAAATACAGGGAGCAAGGAGTTAAGAATATCAGGGAGAGGCATCATCTGGACCCTGAACGTGTACTTTGACCATTTGTTATGGCAGCATGGGGTCAAACCCAGACATCGTGTGTCTTGATGTTAAAACGTGCACCCGTCAGACATGAACTTTATGGTTCTTGGTTCTTTATGGTTTATGGTTTTTGAGGAGGATCTGGTACTGATGTTCTATATATCCTCTACCTCAAAATTATGTTTTTTTAAATGTACCCAATCAAACACAAATGTTCACTGTATTCCTGGCTTGCTACAGTTTTCTTTAAGGAGAAAAAGCCATCTGTTAACTGTAGATTTGAGTTTACACTGAATTTCACCCACGCCCCCAAGTTTCGATTTAAACGCGCCTTGAGATCTTCTCTGATATTATGGGGATTGCTGTAAAAAATAGTGTTTCAGGAAAAAGGCTAATGTTTAAATTAATCTTGGATTTGTCTCCAATTCAACGCATGCTGGTCTCCCTGTGTCTATGTGTCTGGAGCATTTTATTGCACATTTTGGTACAACTAAACGTGATATGTTTTTAGCCTGGAATAGTTTCCTTTGCATTAGTATATTTGTGTCTCAACAAGCATAAACACATATGTACACTAGGTCTACTAGTGGAAAACATTCTATCTTAATTTAACTTTAAAATAACTCTGTTGTTCACTGGTGTTCGTGTCTTGTCCTTTTACCAATAGACATCGTAACCAGATGCACCCTACCGGCAGCAACAGCAGGAATGATTCCCTATTGGTGAGACTAGTCATCAACTTTCTGTAGTCCAACGAGCAGCAGTGATGTTGCCTCACTAACGGGGGGTCTCTTAACTGGCTCCCGTGTCTTCCAGGTTCAGGTCTGGGTCCAATTGAAGAGAAGATTTAAGAGGATTGTCAAAAGTAAACTCTTTGAACGAGTTATCGTGTTTGTTGTTTTCCTCAGTATTCTCACCATGGTCATAGAGCACCATGAAGAGGTGAGGAGCAAAGTGTTTCTGTCTGCTCCGGGCTTCTGTATATTTCAGATGTGTAAGGTGAAAGATAGACCTGAGCAGCTGAAAGGTCCAAAACTAAAATGGCTCTAGCTGACCGTAACAAAGACAGTGGTTTGATGACTTTTCTTTCTTGCTTATTGTGTATTGATTACCTTGAATATAAAGAAAACACCTCCAAAACCAAACCGTGTATCCACAGCTTAGTGTTAATGGACAAATAATAAAAAATGTTAAAAGTTTTTGATAGGAAATCATTAAATTATCATCATTGTAACATATTGTCCAAATACAACCTCTTAAAGAGCCCCTCCAGACATGGTTTAACATGTATATAAATTGCTCTACTTTGAATAATAATTTGTATCTTTTCACAAAAAAAGTTCAATTATCTTGTCTTTAAAATGACATCTACTCCTTTTCCTTCATTAAAATCCAGAATCTATAAATATAAGTAGAACTGCTGGACAACAGCTGTTTCCTGCTTCACTGTAAAGTTCAATGCTTCAAGT
>SEMN01001857.1:0-22937 GCA_005408345.1 Macquaria australasica | reverse complement strand
AGCAGACAAGAGAATGGTTGACTAGGAGTTAGCTAAAGTTGTGACAGTGAGGTGGTATAAAGCACAGAACTGTGATGCTGGACAGGACTCATATCCTGAATCCTGTGGCAGGTTAGGTTTAGGCAGAAACAGCATGTTGGTTAAGGTTAGGTGAAAGATTGTGGTTTTGGTTGAATGTTAAAAAAGTAAACACATCGTGCTTCATGTAACTGGATTTTTGTAGACAAAACCAAGCCCACAATCTTACCCTAAATTTAACCAAGTTATCCAAGTGCTATGAGGGCCTAAACATAAAGAAGTTAAATCATGTTTTTGTTGCTGAAGTGGCCATCTAACAATGATGATTAGATGACACATAGTGCCAGTTTGTCAGTAGTGTACTTCTTTTAAGCCATGCTAGCGGCATTTGTCTAGGGATGACAATGTTAGTCTGTCTCAAATATCTTAACTATTGGATGGATTGCCATGACATTTTGTGCAGACATTAATGGTCCCCAGACGAAATATAGTACTGACTTTGATCCCCTGACCTTTAGCGCCACCAGCAGGTTGACATTTTTGGCTTTTAGTGATGTCCCAACAACTATGGGATGGATTGCCCTGAAATTTAGTACACACATTTATGTCCCTGTCAGGATGAACTGTAATAACTTTGATAATCCTCTGACTTTTTAATCTAGCGCCACCATCAGGTCAACATGTTAATGTGTCCAACACTTTAGTTTATGACCAAATACCTGCAGAACTAATGACATTCCCATCAGCCTCAGCTGTACTTTGTTTTTTGTGCTAATTAATAAATGTTAGCATGCTAGCATGCCAAACTAAAATGGTGAACATGGTAAACGTTACACCTGCTAAACATCAGCATGTTAGCATTGTCACTGTGAACATGTTAGCATTTAGCTCAAAGCACAGCTGTGTGAAATTACAACCTCGCAGGACCTCTTGCATGGCTGTACACTCTTAATCTTGTTTATTGAATATCCTACGTTATTATAATCTAGTGTTATTATAATTATTAAGGGCAACTGGTCACAAAACTGAAACAAAATAATATTAAAACACAGAATAAACACAGAGTAACATACAAAATTAAAAATGGAAAATACAACAAAGAGACATTTAACATCCAAATTCCCACCATACACACATATAATCCTATCAAATCTAATTTGTTTTACATTATGATATTAAATGCCCAATTTTTATTGACCTTCAATCTGCCAGAAGAAGCAGCACATAGTATGTTTTATGACATGGCAGGTGTGCCTTTACATTTGATGTGTGAAAAATAGAGACATACAACAGCAAAATGTATTCACATTTGAGATTAATTCAAACACAAAGATGTGTTTTAGCCTGAGGAGCTGTGAGTTGAGCCATGCATATACATCTTGCAATATCAATATCATTGCTGTGGTTCAGGTTGATCTATTATAAGATTACAACTATTCTATTTGTAGATATTCTGATCTCCTTAAAATGAATGTGATGGGAAACACAATCTATGGACAAATACATTTAACATATTGCTGAAGCATATTTTGTGAATAACAGTGTCTTAAAGTTTCATTATTTGCTAAACGTGCATGTTGAATTTTAAATTTTGGCAGTGTGACACATTTTGCGTGTCTTCAGAAATCTAAATATCACTCCTTCGATTTGAGGCAGATTCAGACCATAAACTAGAGGGTTATTGATGGGGGGAATTATCAAATACTCTAAAGATAAAACAACTGTGATGATTGGATTCATTTTATCAGCCTCAAATCGACTCAATGACAGCTCACAGAAGACAGAGAAAGAATAGGTCACAAATGTCACCATGTGAGGCAGGCAGGTTTGTAACGCCTTTCCTCTGAATTCAGACGAGCTTCTCCTGCACACAAGCAGAATGCGTAGATAGGTGTACAGGACAAAGAACAGAGGGATGAAGATGGTTGTGACAGTAACAATCTGACCTGCTATGTTGTTCAGAGTTGTGTCCACACAGGAGAGCTGAACCACAGGCCAGTTAGAACAGAAAAGCCTGGGAAGTCTGTTTCCACACAACGGCAATCGAACAGTAAGATAGAGACAGAAGCCAATAGCAGATGCAGGGTAGAGCACAGCAAAAATCAGAAGATTTCTCACCATCCTGAACGTCATTTTGCTGTGATAGTGTAAAGGCTGGCAAATAGCAACAAATCTATCATAGGCCATGATGCCGAGGATAGTCAGCTCACATGGCATGGCATGTCTGTTTAGACAAGACGTTAAATTTCATATTACAATTTCCTCTGCCACGATTGTCATTCTGAGTTGATAAATGAGGTGCAGCAGCTACTGTGTATGTATACATTTCCATTTCACCCTCCCGTATTTTGAACCTTGTAATTTTGCCTCGCATACTTATCCAAATTCTAATTTCTTATTGAATAAAATACCCGCCATGGAAGTAAATAATAACTTTCAATGAAGCAGAAAAGCAGAACATTGTTTTATTTCTCAGAGAGACATAATACATTGTATAGAGAGCAAATGATATTTGAGCTAGGTCGTAGCACAAACTAAAACCCATAGTGTGAGACATATTTAGTGATGAGCTGTAAGTCAGACCATGCATACACACCTTGTTGAATAATTCAATTATTGTTGTTGTGCTAGGTGATCCATTTTAAAATTGCATTTCTGTAATAGACATTCATATTTGTCTTTCAAAAATGTGATGGCAAACAGTTGTTCTGTTGTTCTGATAAATTGAGACGCAATAGTTCATGAATGAAGCTTGACAGGACAAACGGCCACTTAACAGTAATGATACATAGTGCCATGAATTTCCCAGCTCATTACAGTCCAGTTTTATATTGTCCCAGTGGACAACTGGGGATAATATATCACAATACAAAGATAATATAATATAATAAACACAAGAAATATAATTTTCATCCAGATAAACTTTTAAGGTACCCACCTAACAAAGACAAAAAAACTCCTGTTCCAGAAGAAAATACCCATTAAGGCCCAACCTGTACTGTTATTAATCAGCCAGAAAATTAGCACATAGTATGATTTATTTCTCATGGAAGGTGTGTTGTTACATACAGCATATGACTGGTGACACATGGAGACAGAGGAGATCATAAACAGTGGAATTAACATTCAAGCTTGGTCACAAATTATAATTCAAATATGAGTTCTTAAGATGTATTTTAGTCTGATGAGTTGTGACATGGACTATGCATATAAAACTGCAGAATATTAATATAATTAATGTGGTGCATCTATTTTCTTCATATTCTGATTTGTTTGAAGTAAATGTGAACAAACACAATATATGTACAGATAAACTAGAGTTACCATAGAAGCACAGTGTGTGAGTACAGAGAATTACAGCTTCATTAACATCTCTCTGGGCTTGTCGGGTCTTGAATTATGTCGGAGGAACCATTCTACGTACCCTTCGAAATTTAAAAATCACTCCTCTGATCTGAGGCAGATTCAGGCCGTAAACTAGAGGGTTATTGATGGGGGGAATGAGTAAAGACTCCAGAGATAACACAACAATGACAAATGTATTTACTTCATCAGCTTGCAAACGACTCAGCAAAAGCTCACAGAATACAGAGAAAGAATAGTTCACAAATGAAATTATGTGTGGCAGGCAGGTTTGTAACGCCTTTCCTCTGAATTCAGAAGAGCTTCTCCTGCAAACAAGCAGAATGCGTAGATAGGTGTATAGGACAAAGAACAGAGGGATGAAGATGGTTGTCAGTGCAACAAACTGACTTACTATGTTGTTCAGAGTTGTGTCCACACAGGAGAGCTGAACCACAAACCAGTTAGAACAATAAAGCCTGTGCACTTTATTTCCACACAACGGCAATCGAACAGTAAGATAGAGAACGAAGCCAATAGCAGATGCAGGGTAGAGCACAGCAAAAATCAAAAGATTTCTCATCATCCTGAACGTCATTTTGCTGTGATAGTGTAAAGGCTGGCAAATAGCAACAAATCTATCATAGGCCATGATGCCGAGGATAGTCAGCTCACATGATGCATAGGTGTAAATAACATATATCTGACTGAAACAAGACGCACGTGAGATCAAATGAGTGTCAGACAGAATGTCCATCAGAAACCTTGGGAAGAAGCCGGCTGAACCCCACAGAGAGTTTAAACACAGACAGGAGATAAACATGTACATGGGCTGATGCAGAGACTTCTCCAGGCAGACTGTCAGAATAATGATGAAATTAGCAGAGATTATAGTCATGTAGATCAACAGACACAGGCAGAAGAACAGATATCTGAGAGGCCCAGAGTCTGTAAACAGAGTCAACTGAAAATAGACAGGATTCAAGCTGTTATTGCTCTTCATGTCTACACAATAGTGAAGCAAAAAGAGCAAAGAACAAACAGGAGAGAGTGATGGAGGATAAAGGAAAGGAAAGGAGAGGAAGGAGTAGAAGTAAAACTGCCTTGAACAAGAAACATATCCGAGGCCTTACTGAGTTAAACAAAGGCTGAAATTTGTCTCCGACAATGTACAGTATAATCACATTTTAGGAAAGTAAAATAGAAGTGAGAATCAAGATATCCTTTTCTTACCTTTCATATTTACATAAAATGTGTGTACAAATACATCCATCCAAAGGTAAATGTAGCACATGCAGAACCAGCCAAAATACATATATGTTTATCATTGAGGTTACTTGTCAAAGGTTGCATATGAATAACAGATCAAGCAAAGTCAGGGGCAACTATTTTCCCTTGGCATGGGAAAAGCAGAGGACACATTTTAACAATAAAATTGTAAAATTAAAGGAAACATTGCTGATCCAGATGCCTGATAAGGTGCCGTAGTAAAATGTAACATCTTTCATGCTCAAGTTCATATTAGTTTATAGTATTACTGCATGATTATCCTACATGTGCATTATCAAGGAAGCAGGTAATCTAGATATCTGTTGAAAAGACCTGGTTACTATTTTATCCTGTTGTGTGTTCTATTATAGTTACAAAACTACAAAACCAACCAACAAAATATCAAGTTTGAAGTCTCAACAAAGTTACAAATAATAATGAAAGCTTTTTGAAAACAATGTATGTTAATCAGCTTGTTAAAGAGCTTCGCCAGATGAAGCCTCTACCTTGTAATGATCCAGACTGAAGCTTTATCTTCTTCTGCTGCTAGGGCGCAAGCAGCAACGTGTACAGGCAAGGTCCAAAGGGAGGTAAAGCCTCTCGCACCTGACTTCATTCATGTTCTGTAATGCATGTTTCTTTTTTTCAGTGTTGACTAGCTTGTGGGTGTGCTTAACTTCAAGGTCGAGAAATGGGGAATGCAGCCGTGTAAACCGACAAAGTCTAGTCAGACAACTGTCAAACCAGTGACATTTATAGATTATTTATTTTAACAATGGGATAATGCTGTTGATACATTGACACATGGATGCCATACACTTTATACTACCTTTATACTACTGCCATACTTATACTATACTTACTGGTACTGTAGATATATTCTACTGCATTGGTTCCATCTGCTTACTTACTGTTTTCAACCGTTTTACCACCTGTTTATACCTACACATCACAGTATATATATATGCATACCTGTCTATAACCTTTTCTCATACATATACACATTCACCACATTACTGCACAACCTGTTGAGGAAGGGATAGGCCAATCCATGACCGCCTTGACCTCGATGGGATCCATCTGGATGCTGCTGTTGGCAGCAAGGTGGCTTGTTAAATACCTCCAAGTCCAGATATTCAGGAGGAACCCCCAAGAGGTCTGGAAACTCAGATGAGGGAGAATTCCTAAGAGTGAGAGACAGGGCAGATCTGAGACACACAGCATGACAATGGCAACTCCAGTCCAGAATGGCTCCTGGAGACCAGTCAATATATGGGTTGTGTCTGACGAGCCAAGGATACCTTAAAATGACAGGCAGGTGAGGTGCATTGATCAGGTGGAAGGTGAGTGTCTCATAATGATTACCTGACATGCCTAGACATACGGGAACAGTTCTGTGGGTAACAGAGCAGAGGAAGTGTCCATCGAAGGTGTCCATGGACTTGACCAGTCACGTCGCTGGGGAGGCCCGGAGCTGGTGCCCCCTGAAGCTGGAGGCGAGAGTGTTGGAGACTGCTAATGTGGCGGTTGGAATCGTAGAGAGAGGGATCACTCCGCTTACTTTCAGTGGCAAAGGTTCTGAATTCGATGGAGTAATCGGCCACCGTTCTTCCTCCTTGACTCAGATTGAGCAGGCCACGAGTTGTCTCTCTTCGTGATTGAACACTTTCTTGAGTTTGTAGTTGAGCAGGCTGGGGATTGCCTTTTCCATTCCCAGTCCCAGGCTCTGTCAGTGAGCTGGGATATGATGTAGTTCATGTGGGGACACTCAGACAGGAAAGAGGAGGGTTTGAGCTCGAAGATGAGGGAGCATTGGACGAGGAAAGGTTTACATGCCCCTGGATTGCTGGAATAGCGTTCAGGAGGGTTGAATCATTGCTCGGAAGCAGGAGCGGGAGGAGCAGGAGTGCTAGGTGGAGGCACCGAAGCTGGAGTTTGAACTGGAATGGAGAGCTGTTGGATCTGTCCACGGATGAATTCCAGAACCCCCACATGGCGAACAGAGATCTCCTGGAGGCCCCCCACAATGGAGATAAGCTGCTGCTTGTGGCGATGGTTGGCGCTGGCCTGTCCCACCAGCCCTTGATGCACAGGATCAGAGTTGACTGTGTCCGTACTGGCCAGATTGTACTGTAACTGCTCAGTAAACAACTATGGTTTGAACATAAATGCACTACTCAGAGACAAGCAGGTTAGGTAAAAGTTCAGGTTTAATCATGGTCAAAAACATGCAAACGTCAAAACCAGGCAGGGAGTTCAAAACAGGCAAAAAAGGGTCAGGCAGAGGGGCCAATGATCAGGCAGGGGATCGTGCATCTAAGGTCAGGCAGGCAGAACAAAAGGCTTGAAAGCTAGGGCGTAAGGACAATAGACAGTCTGGCAGGGAATGAGTGGAAATGGGGGATGATTTATATATATTGCAGGGATTATGAGGAAAAGTGGGAACAGGTGTGCAGGTAGGCGGGGGAGGTCAGGTGATGGGAATGGCAGGAAAGCTAACCCCTTTCTTGCAGGTCAGGAGGGATTGGCTGGATCTAAAATCTCAGGAGAGTTAGTATGTGGCAGGAAAGGTGGAGCAGACAAGAGAATGGTTGACTAGGAGTTAGCTAAAGTTGTGACAGTGAGGTGGTATAAAGCACAGAACTGTGATGCTGGACAGGACTCATATCCTGAATCCTGTGGCAGGTTAGGTTTAGGCAGAAACAGCATGTTGGTTAAGGTTAGGTGAAAGATTGTGGTTTTGGTTGAATGTTAAAAAAGTAAACACATCGTGCTTCATGTAACTGGATTTTTGTAGACAAAACCAAGCCCACAATCTTACCCTAAATTTAACCAAGTTATCCAAGTGCTATGAGGGCCTAAACATAAAGAAGTTAAATCATGTTTTTGTTGCTGAAGTGGCCATCTAACAATGATGATTAGATGACACATAGTGCCAGTTTGTCAGTAGTGTACTTCTTTTAAGCCATGCTAGCGGCATTTGTCTAGGGATGACAATGTTAGTCTGTCTCAAATATCTTAACTATTGGATGGATTGCCATGACATTTTGTGCAGACATTAATGGTCCCCAGACGAAATATAGTACTGACTTTGATCCCCTGACCTTTAGCGCCACCAGCAGGTTGACATTTTTGGCTTTTAGTGATGTCCCAACAACTATGGGATGGATTGCCCTGAAATTTAGTACACACATTTATGTCCCTGTCAGGATGAACTGTAATAACTTTGATAATCCTCTGACTTTTTAATCTAGCGCCACCATCAGGTCAACATGTTAATGTGTCCAACACTTTAGTTTATGACCAAATACCTGCAGAACTAATGACATTCCCATCAGCCTCAGCTGTACTTTGTTTTTTGTGCTAATTAATAAATGTTAGCATGCTAGCATGCCAAACTAAAATGGTGAACATGGTAAACGTTACACCTGCTAAACATCAGCATGTTAGCATTGTCACTGTGAACATGTTAGCATTTAGCTCAAAGCACAGCTGTGTGAAATTACAACCTCGCAGGACCTCTTGCATGGCTGTACACTCTTAATCTTGTTTATTGAATATCCTACGTTATTATAATCTAGTGTTATTATAATTATTAAGGGCAACTGGTCACAAAACTGAAACAAAATAATATTAAAACACAGAATAAACACAGAGTAACATACAAAATTAAAAATGGAAAATACAACAAAGAGACATTTAACATCCAAATTCCCACCATACACACATATAATCCTATCAAATCTAATTTGTTTTACATTATGATATTAAATGCCCAATTTTTATTGACCTTCAATCTGCCAGAAGAAGCAGCACATAGTATGTTTTATGACATGGCAGGTGTGCCTTTACATTTGATGTGTGAAATAGAGACATACAAAAGAAAAATGTATTCACATTTGAGATTAATTCAAACACAAAGATGTGTTTTAGCCTGAGGAGCTGTGAGTTGAGCCATGCATATACATCTTGCAATATCAATATCATTGCTGTGGTTCAGGTTGATCTATTATAAGATTACAACTATTCTATTTGTAGATATTCTTATCTCCTTAAAATGAATGTGATGGGAAACACAATCTATGGACAAATACATTTAACATATTGCTGAAGCATATTTTGTGAATAACAGTGTCTTAAAGTTTCATTATTTGCTAAACGTGCATGTTGAATTTTAAATTTTGGCAGTGTGACACATTTTGCGTGTCTTCAGAAATCTAAATATCACTTCTTTGATTTGAGGCAGATTCAGACCATAAACTAGAGGGTTATTGATGGGGGGAATTATCAAATACTCTAAAGATAAAACAACTGTGATGATTGGATTCATTTTATCAGCCTCAAATCGAGTCAATGACAGCTCACAGAAGACAGAGAAAGAATAGGTCACAAATGTCACCATGTGAGGCAGGCAGGTTTGTAACGCCTTTCCTCTGAATTCAGACGAGCTTCTCCTGCACACAAGCAGAATGCGTAGATAGGTGTACAGGACAAAGAACAGAGGGATGAAGATGGTTGTGACAGTAACAATCTGACCTACTATGTTGTTCAGAGTTGTGTCCACACAGGAGAGCTGAACCACAGGCCAGTTAGAACAGAAAAGCCTGTGAAGTCTGTTTCCACACAACGGCAATTGAACAGTAAGATAGAGACAGAAGCCAATAGCAGATGCAGGGTAGAGCACAGCAAAAATCAGAAGATTTCTCACCATCCTGAACGTCATTTTGCTGTGATAGTGTAAAGGCTGGCAAATAGCAACAAATCTATCATAGGCCATGATGCCGAGGATTGTCAGCTCACATGATACATAGGTGTAAATAACATACATCTGACTGAAACAAGACGCACGTGAGATCAAATGAGTGTCAGACAGAATGTCCATCAGAAACCTCGGGAAGAAGCCGGCTGAACCCCACAGAGAGTTAAAACACAGACAGGAGATAAATATGTACATGGGCTGATGCAGAGACTTCTCCAGGCAGACTGTCAGAATAATGATACAATTAGCAGAGATTATAGTCATGTAGATCAACAGACACAGGCAGAAGAACAGATATCTGAGAGGCCCAGAGTCTGTAAACAGAGTCAACTGAAAATAGACAGGATTCAAGCTGTTATTGCTCTTCATGTCTACACAATAGTGAAGCAAAAAGAGCAAAGAACAAACAGGAGAGAGTGATGGAGGATAAAGGAAAGGAAAGGAGAGGAAGGAGTAGAAGTAAAACTGCCTTGAACAAGAAACATATCCGAGGCCTTACTGAGTTAAATAAAGGCTAAAATTTGTCCTGAGCGATGTACAGTATAATCACATTTAGGGTAAGTAAAATAGAAGTGAGAATCAAGGTATCCTTTTCTTACCTTTCATATTTACATAAAAATGTGTGTACAAATACATGCATCCAGAGGTAAATGTAGCACATGCAGAACCAGCCAAAATACATATATGTTTATCATTGAGGTTACTTGTCAAAGGTTGCATATGAATAACAGATCAAGCAAAGTCAGGGGCAACTATTTTCCCTTGGCATGGGGAAAGCAGAGGACACATTTTAACAATAAAATTGAATCTAAGGAAAAAATACACAGTCCACAGAAAATTTGTATAATATTTACAAAACCACAAAACCAACCAACAAAATATCAAGTTTCAAGGCTCAACAAAGTTACAAATTATAATGAAACCAACCTGTGTTAATCAGCTCATTAAGTGAGAGCTGCGACAGATGAAGCCTCTACCCTGTAATGATTCAGACTTAAGCTTTATCTTCTTCTGCTGCTAGGATGCAAGCCGCAATGTGTACAGGTAATGTCCAAAGAGAGGTAAAGCCCCTCGCACCTGACTTCTCTATGGAGGCCGTCATTTTATTTATTTTATTTAATCTTTATTTGATCAGGCTCTTTTCTAAGAAAAACGTGAGAACAAAAAACATTCACAAGAACACAATCAACAAACAGAAACAACACAACTCCACAATTAAGTTGAGTTAATCAAAACATATACAAGAATCATTAAAAACATCAAATAATAAAGCTTTGAAATCACCAAGGCGAATGTAAGACTCTAGCTTGAGGGCAATTTGCAAATCATCCCATTCAATTCCATTAAAGGGTAATTCTGGTATTTTAAAACTTAAAATATTTTGGGGTCCTAATGACTAATATGTACAAATGTTTTGGAATTGGTCCAGTAGATGGCCTCAGCTGGCAGCCGCGAACAGGCATTTCCTTATGAGCAAATGCCCCCGTGAAAAGTCTGTCCACTGAAAGTGCTTGTTTTTGCCACTGACATGCTCAAATTGTTATTCTAAGTTACTGACAACGTTATGGAAAGCATCCCTACAGAGACAGACCTTTTTGTTAAAGAATAAGATCCTTTTTGTTTAACCTGAAACACAAGTCTCGCTATGAAACCTTGTGAGAGGTGAGTTGTTAGACGGTGGTTGGAAGACGACGGTGAAAATGTGAGTCAGAGTTGGAGAGAGGAGTTTGTTGTGTTGAAGTACAGAAAGCGTAGCTTAGTGTATTGTCTGCTAGACACTTAGAGAAACAATCTGCCCACAAGGATTACGTTGCAACCATTGCATCCCATTCGCAGCTGCCGGCTGACGTGATCTGCTGGACCAGTTGCAAAATATTTGGTAACTATTAGTAATTTAGACCCCAAAATCTGTAAAATAAATAAAGTAAAAAACTAGGGCCCAGGTTTAAAAATACCGGAATTACCCTTTAAGCAGTTTGTCACTGCCTGCCTTTTGTGTGCCCAACACAATGTTTCTCAACACGTGCCAGTGGGTCTTCTTCATCCACTCCCAGTTCCTCAACGTCTCTGGCCCCACATTTGACTGATTTGCCACCAGGGTAACACCACCATATTGACTGTTGTCAATACATTGCATTCCCCTACCCAAGCTCCCATCAGCCAAAGAGATCGCTGAAATTGTGCTAAGCCAGGTGTTCCGTCTCCATGGTTTTCCCAGGGATATAGTTTCAGACCACTCATTTTCTGGAGGGAGTCCTGCTCATAATTGCCTCTGCCTGCCTCTCCTTAAGGTTTCATCCCCAGACCAACAGCCTGACCGAGTGCTTCAACCAGGAAATGGAAACCAGCCTCACTTGTCTTGCCTCCCAGAACACCTGTTCCTGGAACAAGCATCTGCTGTGGGTGGAATATGCCCACAACTCCATTCCCATTTCCGCCACAGGTCTCACTCACTTCCAGGGCGCTTATAGGTACGAACCTCCCCTGTTCCCAGACCTCGAGAAGGAGGACAGTGTCCATCTGTAGAGTGGAATCCTACAACTTGAGGAGTGCTCCTGAGTCCAGATCCGTGATTTTCTGGATCCGTTTCTGATCAATGACTTCCATCGTTGCCATCCTGACCGGCCTGGAGGGGCGTCCGGTGCCGTTTTTGCTCCGTGCCTCCTGTTTCCCCATCACTAAAATCTCCTGTCATTTCAGAAGCCTGCCATTCCTCACCTGCACTGTAGCTGCCCTCAGTGTGTTCTCACCAATCGCAGTCACCTGATCAGAGGGAATGCTGGCCTCTCTTCCTTGCTCAGGAAAGAGCAGGGGTTGGTAGCGGTGGGTGCACTGGAAAGGGGATAGGCTGGTGGCAGGGCTGGGGAGTGTGTTGTGCGCATATTCAACCCATAGCAGTTGCTTTGACAAGGACAAGGGGTTGCAGGAGGAGATGCATCCCAGGGCTGTCTCCAACTTGTGATTCATGCACTCTGTCAGACCGTCAGACTGAGGATGAAACCCAGAGGACAGGCTGACAGTGGCACCCAGGAGGCTGAAAAACTACTTCCAAAAACGAGAGGTGAATTGAGATCCCCAGTCAGAGTCAACATCCGTGGGGAGACCATGCAAGGCAAGGTAAGATAAGGCAAATTTATTTATATAGCACATTTCATACCCAAAGCGCTTTACAGAGTACACAGGCAAAAGCTCTATATTTGATTTAAAAGGAAAATGAATTAAAAGCAATGATTAAGGTCTTTAGCTTGGATTTCGAAAGTAGTCAGCATTGTCTCAAGTCTTAGCTCTTCTGGCAATTTGTTCCACATTTGAGCAGCATAGAAGCTAAAGACAGCTTCACCACATTGCAGGGGGAATACATGATGTAATATCAGTTCAGCTGTCTTTTTAGCAGTGGGTAACTTTGGCAAAGAAATGAAAAGAGCTGACTTAGAAAAGCGGTCAATGACCATGTGAATAACAGTGTTACCGTCAGATAGGTTAGGCCGGTGACAAAGTCCAGGGATGTTAGACCAGGGTCGATGGGGAAAAGGAGGAGTCCAGAGGTGCCTGACAGGAGTTTTTGTGCAGAGAAGAAGTTAGACAGGCAGCAGGTGGTGAAAACCGCCCACCGGTCACTGGCACCCAGTTAACCACCATCGAGAACATTCATCACGCGGTTGTTAAGCGCTGTTTGGGCAGGTCGAGAAACATCATCAAGGATGCCCCTCACCCTAACCATGAACTATCCATCCTTCTCCCATACCAGCAGGCTCAGGAAGAGCTTCTTTCCTGAGGCTGTGACCCTGCTGAACTCCAACCCACCTTAGCATCATTGCACTCATTACTGCTCTGTTACGGTACTTAACGAACATGTTATTTGCACTGTTCATACTTTATCGAACATGTTATTTGCACTACTCATATTTTGCACTATTCATTTTTGCAAAGACTGAACCACTTAAACTGTTTAACTTACTTATTACCAACTGTACATGTTGTTTATACTGTATATACTGTTCGTACATACTCTGTTATTGCACTCCCTACTCTAGTCCACTTTCCCCTGTATATACATATTTAAAATACCACATAACATCTGTTTATCTGTAAATTTTAACTTTTGGCGTCACTTATGTTGTAGTACTTACTGCACTTCTGTAAATATTATACTATACTTTTGCACTTCTAGATGGAAGCTAACTACATTTCATTGGCTTTGTACCTGTACTCTGCACAATGACGATATTAAGTTGAATCTAAAAAAAAAAAAACTTCAGAGACATGGAACTCACACATTTTTGCCTTGACAAAAATCTGGTTCTCCAGTAGCCTTTGGAGAACGCTCCGCACATGCTGCACATCTTCTTGCTCTGTCTTGGAAAAGATAAGAATATCATCCAGATAAACAAACACAGAGTTATTAAGCAGATCTATGAGAATCTCATTAACCAAGGCTTAGAAGATTGCAGGTGCATTTGTTAGTCCAAACAGCATCATCAGGTACTCGTAATGCCCTCTGAGTGTGTTGAATGCAGTATTCCAATCATCGCCCTCCCTGATATGTACCAGATGCTAAGCGTTTCTGAGGTCTAATTTGGACAATATGGTGGCCACATGTAGCAGCTCAAAAGCAGAAGAGATGAGTGGGAGAGGGTACTTGTTTTTAACGGTGATGTCTTTAGACCTCGGTTGTTGATGCAGGGCAGGAGGGTCTTGTCTTTCTTTTCCACAAAGAAAACCTTGCCTCTGAAGGAGATGCAGTGGGCCAGATGATACCTGCTGCCAAAGAGTCACTAATGTACTTTGCCTTGCTTTCAGGGGTGGACAGACAGTAGAGTTGACCCTTGGGTGGAGAAGAGCCTGGGAGGAGGTAATTGTGCAATCATAAGGGCAGCCAGGTGGCTTAAGCCTTGTTAAATATCTCCAAGTCCAGATATTCAGGAGGAACCCCCAGAGAGGTCTGGAAACTCAGATGAGGGAGAATTCCTAAGAGTGAGAGACAGGGCAGATCTGAGACACACAGCATGGCAATGGCAACTTCAGTCCAAAATGGCTCCTTGCAACCAGGTCTTGAGGGATCTACCTGTTACATCCCGTTAGTCCTTTGTCTGTGCTCCCTGTTTTATTTTGAAATTCTTTCCTGGTTTGTCTCTTCAGTTCCTGCCCTTGTGTCTCATTGATTATCCACACCTGCTTCCCATTACTCACCAGCCCCTCATTCAGTCATCAGTGTCTCCCTACTTATACCGGTCCGCTTCCTTTGTTCTCTGTTGGTTGATTCTGGTTTCCTGGAGTACTGCTTGCCAGGTGTCTAGTTTTCATGTTCTTGTTTTTGCATGATTTCATCGTGCTTCTGTCTGCCCAACCTGAACCTGCCAGTTACCTGTTGCCTGTCTACCTGCCTGCTTGCCTGCCTACCTGTACCTGCATGTAAGCTGAAATAACAAATAAATCCTTGAACTGCTCCAGTCTGCCTGTATTGTCTGCACTTGGGTCCTATCCCTGCTACCCCCTTAACAGAATGAACCAACCAGTCATGGACCCAGCAGACAGTCACCTTCCCAGCCTGCCTTTCTCCTGGGAGGATTTTGGGGTGACCAAGGAGGTATTTATTGAGGAACCAGACTTCCTGTGGGCACTTGTAATCTTCTGGAAGCGGGACCGTGAGTTTGCCCATATGGTGGCATTTAACAGGTGTCAAGTTTGTAGCAATCAGCTGTCAGAATAACATCACCACCCACCTGTCAAAAGTTCATTCCCATTTCACAGAGTTAACACCCCCCAATCTTCCAATAATCCAATCACAATCCCTCAAAAAACCTGCGCAGTGTGAAACCAACCTTCAGGAAATCTATTAGGGGATCTCAGCGCGGCCCATGGAGGAAGTCAGTCAGTGGAGGAGAGAGAAGCCAACTTTTACCCAGTCGCTGCTCGCATGGAGTTGCCGGTCCTGGTGGAGCTAAGGCCAACTCTGCAAAACCTGACAACCTGACTACCGACTGACTAACCGACGGTACAGTGAGTACTCGGTATAGCATTGTAAATAATTAACTGAACTGTGAACAGACGCTGTATTTCTTTTGACATTTCCTGATTTAATTTGTTTTGGGGGTATCCGCGGTAAAACCCGGAGTGGAGTTTTGAGTTGTTTCTTTTTTGGATTTGTGGTGTACTGGATTGGGACTGAACTGTGGGATTGTGAAAAAAAACCCCAAAACAGATTAAGTCTGAGACTGTGGAAAGAGACATTCACATGCACTCACACACACACACACACACACACACACACACACACACACACACACTTATATTGCCACTTGTTTGATTCAATACACCTCTTGCAAAACTGAATTGAGCTGTGGTCTATTTGCTTGCAGTGTTGGGTTGTTGCCTGAGTATATTTCATTGCTGGTTGCCCTTTTGCTTTATTGTTTTGTATGGTTTGACAGATTTTCTTGCTTTCTATGTTATAATTATTATTTGTCAGACGTGACTCTGACTGGCACCCCTCTTCGTTAAATAAGTAAACATGTTGTGTGTCGTGCTTCATGTAACTGTGGATTTTTGAGGGTAAAACCAAGCCCATAATCTTTCCCCAACCAAGTGCTGTGAGTGCCTAAACATAAAGAAGTTAAATAATGTTTTTGTTGCTGAAGTGGCCATCTAACAATAATGATTAGATGACACATAGTGCCAGTTCCTACGTTCTGTGCAGCTCATATAAAGCTGATGGGAAAGTCTTCTGGGCCCGCTCTGTATAGGCCAATGGTCAGGCTCTAGAGGACAGATCCAACTGCAGGTCTCCGGACGAACAGGCAAGTAGCCCACTCGCCCGGGACGAGGCAGATAACAGTCAATCAGCGTAAGGAGCTGGTGGCAATAGAGGCAAGAGAAGAGGAAAGAGCTAAGAGGAGATCTTAGGGTGTCTTCTTGTCTTGTAGTCTTCTGTAAAGGGGTTGGCGATGTCCGATGTCAATGGCGTGAAACTTTACTCCACCCACCCTAGATCTATTGTATCTTAACTAATTTCTTTGTTCCAATTTCTTTTCTAAAGAATTAATTTGGGTAATAAAGTTGATAACGTCTGATGCTTCCATATTTATTTATGTGGCATTCTCTGCTGCAGAACAATACCAAACACCTAGACAGTCATAGACAATATTAAAACCAGGTTTGAATGGTTATACATAACATGTTATTATAACAATACAAATACATATTTACTATATGTCTGTATATATATGCATATGTGTACATATTTGCACAGCAAATTAATGAGTGAATCACAGTAACTCAATATATACCAGGGTTCCTTTGATCATAGAGAGGTCTCTGTCTTTCGTCTAAGAGGAGAAGAAGACAAGCACACAATTGGGTAATCTGTTAACAGCTCAGTGACACATAAACGTAACCCATGCACATCGATCTCTATATGTATAACCACATATATGTATCTCCTTAGGTATAGCAAATAAAATAAGTAAAATAGAATTACTATTGGTCATCCAGTTCTGATCTCTGCTACAGGAATTTAGAAGGTGGGGGGATGCAGAAAAAGGGCTAACCCCCCCACACAGACACATCTGCACTCAGAGATTTTATCAGGCATTTCTACTTAAATCTTATTTCATTACAAGCTATGATCTGTTGTAAATGCCTGTTGTAAATTGGGCAATTGTCACTTAGCTTTCCCTTAATGTCCTCCCTGAGTCCTGGTGGGTCATGGTTTATAGCCCAGAGGTCATGCTGATAACATGATGTTTTAGGAGACTTCATCACTGAGTCTTAACAGAGACTTGTTTCATAGCAGAGACCGTGGCTGTCCCACATTTTAGTGGAGGTGAATTCTTGATGTAGAATTATTCAATCAGGCTATAATTACAATTATAATAATTGGCAACTGGTCACAACACTAAAACAATAATATTAAAACACAGAATAAACACAGAGTAACACAAAGTTAAAAACTGAAAATACAAAAAAGAGACACACATCCGAATTCCCACCATACACATATATAATCCTATCAAATCTAATTTGTTCTACATTATGATGTTAAAGGACCAAGTTTTACTGACATTCAATCTGCCAGAAGAAGCAGCACATAGTATGTTTTATGACATGGCAGGTGTGCCTTTACATTTGATGTGTGAAATAGAGACATACAAAAGAAAAATGTATTCACATTTGAGATTAATTCAAACACAAAGATGTGTTTTAGCCTGAGGAGCTGTGAGTTGAGCCATGCATATACATCTTGCAATATCAATGTCATTGCTGTGGTTCAGGTTGATCTATTATAAGATTACAACTATTGTATTTGTAGATATTCTGATCTCCTTAAAATAAATGTGATATCAAACACAATCTATGGACAAATACATTTAACATATTCCAGAAGCATATTTTGTGAATAACAGTGTCTTAAAGTTTCATTATTTGCTAAACGTGCATGTTGAATTTTAAATTTTGGCAGTGCGACCCATTTTGCGTGTCTTCAGAAATCTAAATATCACTCCTTTGATTTGAGGCAGATTCAGACCATAAACTAGAGGGTTATTGATGGGGGGAATGATCAAATACTCTAAAGATAAAACAGCTGTGATGATTGGATTCATTTTATCAGCCTCAAATCGACTCAATGACAGCTCACAGAAGACAGAGAAAGAATAGGTCACAAATGTCACCATGTGAGGCAGGCAGGTTTGTAACGCCTTTCCTCTTAATTCAGACGAGCTTCTCCTGCACACAAGCAGAATGCGTAGATAGGTGTACAGGACAAAGAACAGAGGGATGAAGATGGTTGTGACAGTAACAATCTGACCTGCTATGTTGTTCAGAGTTGTGTCCACACAGGAGAGCTGAACCACAGGCCAGTTAGAACAGAAAAGCCTGTGAAGTCTGTTTCCACACAACGGCAATCGAACAGTAAGATAGAAACAGAAGCCAATAGCAGATGCAGGGTAGAGCACAGCAAAAATCAGAAGATTTCTCACCATCCTGAACGTCATTTTGCTGTGATAGTGTAAAGGCTGGCAAATAGCAACAAATCTATCATAGGCCATGATGCTGAGGATAGTCAGCTCACATGATAGATAGGTGTAAATAACATATATCTGACTGAAACAAGACGCACGTGAGATCAAATGAGTGTCAGACAGAATGTCCATCAGAAACCTTGGGAAGAAGCCGGCTGAACCCCACAGAGAGTTTAAACACAGACAGGAGATAAACATGTACATGGGCTGATGCAGAGACTTCTCCAGGCAGACTGTCAGAATAATGATGAAATTAGCAGAGATTATAGTCATGTAGATCAACAGACACAGGCAGAAGAACAGATATCTGAGAGGCCCAGAGTCTGTAAACAGAGTCAACTGAAAATAGACAGGATTCAAGCTGTTATTGCTCTTCATGTCTACACAATAGTGAAGCAAAAAGAGCAAAGAACAAACAGGAGAGAGTGATGGAGGATAAAGTAAAGGAAAGGAGAGGAAGGAGTAGAAGTAAAACTGCCTTGAACAAGAAACATATCCGAGGCCTTTTTGAGTTAAAATAAAGGCTAAAATTTGTCCTGAGCGATGTACAGTATTATCACATTTTAGGAAAGTAAAATAGAAGTGAGAATCAAGGTATCCTTTCCTTACCTGCTGTATTTACAAAAACATGTGTGTACAAATACATCCATCCAAAGGTAAATGTAACACATGCAGAACCAGCCAAAATACATTTATGTTTATCATTGAGGTTACTTGTCAAAGGTTGCATATGAATAACAGATCAAGCAAAGTCAGGGGCAACTATTTTCCCTTGGCATGGGGAAAGCAGAGGACACATTTTAACAATAAAATTGTAAAATTAAAGGAAACATTGCTGATCCAGATGCCTGATAAGGTGCCGTAGTAAAATGTAACATCTTTCATGCTCAAGTTCATATTAGTTTGTAGTATTACTGCATGATTATCCTACATGTGCATTATCAAGGAAGCAGGTAATCTAGATATCTGTTGAAAAGACCCGGTTACTATTTTATCCTGTTGTGTGTTCTATTATAGTTACAAAACTACAAAACCAACCAACAAAATATCAAGTTTGAAGTCTCAACAAAGTTACAAATAATAATGAAAGCTTTTTGAAAACAATGTATGTTAATCAGCTTGTTAAAGAGCTTCGCCAGATGAAGCCTCTACCTTGTAATGATCCAGACTGAAGCTTTATCTTCTTCTGCTGCTAGGGCGCAAGCAGCAACGTGTACAGGCAAGGTCCAAAGGGAGGTAAAGCCTCTCGCACCTGACTTCATTCATGTTCTGTAATGCATGTTTCTTTTTTTCAGTGTTGACTAGCTTGTGGGTGTGCTTAACTTCAAGGTCGAGAAATGGGGAATGCAGCCGTGTAAACCGACAAAGTCTAGTCAGACAACTGTCAAACCAGTGACATTTATAGATTATTTATTTTAACAATGGGATAATGCTGTTGATACATTGACACATGGATGCCATACACTTTATACTACCTTTATACTACTGCCATACTTATACTATACTTACTGGTACTGTAGATATATTCTACTGCATTGGTTCCATCTGCTTACTTACTGTTTTCAACCGTTTTACCACCTGTTTATACCTACACATCACAGTATATATATATGCATACCTGTCTATAACCTTTTCTCATACATATACACATTCACCACATTACTGCACAACCTGTTGAGGAAGGGATAGGCCAATCCATGACCGCCTTGACCTCGATGGGATCCATCTGGATGCTGCTGTTGGCAGCAAGGTGGCTTGTTAAATACCTCCAAGTCCAGATATTCAGGAGGAACCCCCAAGAGGTCTGGAAACTCAGATGAGGGAGAATTCCTAAGAGTGAGAGACAGGGCAGATCTGAGACACACAGCATGACAATGGCAACTCCAGTCCAGAATGGCTCCTGGAGACCAGTCAATATATGGGTTGTGTCTGACGAGCCAAGGATACCTTAAAATGACAGGCAGGTGAGGTGCATTGATCAGGTGGAAGGTGAGTGTCTCATAATGATTACCTGACATGCCTAGACATACGGGAACAGTTCTGTGGGTAACAGAGCAGAGGAAGTGTCCATCGAAGGTGTCCATGGACTTGACCAGTCACGTCGCTGGGGAGGCCCGGAGCTGGTGCCCCCTGAAGCTGGAGGCGAGAGTGTTGGAGACTGCTAATGTGGCGGTTGGAATCGTAGAGAGAGGGATCACTCCGCTTACTTTCAGTGGCAAAGGTTCTGAATTCGATGGAGTAATCGGCCACCGTTCTTCCTCCTTGACTCAGATTGAGCAGGCCACGAGTTGTCTCTCTTCGTGATTGAACACTTTCTTGAGTTTGTAGTTGAGCAGGCTGGGGATTGCCTTTTCCATTCCCAGTCCCAGGCTCTGTCAGTGAGCTGGGATATGATGTAGTTCATGTGGGGACACTCAGACAGGAAAGAGGAGGGTTTGAGCTCGAAGATGAGGGAGCATTGGACGAGGAAAGGTTTACATGCCCCTGGATTGCTGGAATAGCGTTCAGGAGGGTTGAATCATTGCTCGGAAGCAGGAGCGGGAGGAGCAGGAGTGCTAGGTGGAGGCACCGAAGCTGGAGTTTGAACTGGAATGGAGAGCTGTTGGATCTGTCCACGGATGAATTCCAGAACCCCCACATGGCGAACAGAGATCTCCTGGAGGCCCCCCACAATGGAGATAAGCTGCTGCTTGTGGCGATGGTTGGCGCTGGCCTGTCCCACCAGCCCTTGATGCACAGGATCAGAGTTGACTGTGTCCGTACTGGCCAGATTGTACTGTAACTGCTCAGTAAACAACTATGGTTTGAACATAAATGCACTACTCAGAGACAAGCAGGTTAGGTAAAAGTTCAGGTTTAATCATGGTCAAAAACATGCAAACGTCAAAACCAGGCAGGGAGTTCAAAACAGGCAAAAAAGGGTCAGGCAGAGGGGCCAATGATCAGGCAGGGGATCGTGCATCTAAGGTCAGGCAGGCAGAACAAAAGGCTTGAAAGCTAGGGCGTAAGGACAATAGACAGTCTGGCAGGGAATGAGTGGAAATGGGGGATGATTTATATATATTGCAGGGATTATGAGGAAAAGTGGGAACAGGTGTGCAGGTAGGCGGGGGAGGTCAGGTGATGGGAATGGCAGGAAAGCTAACCCCTTTCTTGCAGGTCAGGAGGGATTGGCTGGATCTAAAATCTCAGGAGAGTTAGTATGTGGCAGGAAAGGTGGAGCAGACAAGAGAATGGTTGACTAGGAGTTAGCTAAAGTTGTGACAGTGAGGTGGTATAAAGCACAGAACTGTGATGCTGGACAGGATTCATATCCTGAATCCTGTGGCAGGTTAGGTTTAGGCAGAAACAGCATGTTGGTTAAGGTTAGGTGAAAGATTGTGGTTTTGGTTGAATGTTAAAAAAGTAAACACATCGTGCTTCATGTAACTGGATTTTTGTAGACAAAACCAAGCCCACAATCTTACCCTAAATTTAACCAAGTTATCCAAGTGCTATGAGGGCCTAAACATAAAGAAGTTAAATCATGTTTTTGTTGCTGAAGTGGCCATCTAACAATGATGATTAGATGACACATAGTGCCAGTTTGTCAGTAGTGTACTTCTTTTAAGCCATGCTAGCGGCATTTGTCTAGGGATGACAATGTTAGTCTGTCTCAAATATCTTAACTATTGGATGGATTGCCATGACATTTTGTGCAGACATTAATGGTCCCCAGACGAAATATAGTACTGACTTTGATCCCCTGACCTTTAGCGCCACCAGCAGGTTGACATTTTTGGCTTTTAGTGATGTCCCAACAACTATGGGATGGATTGCCCTGAAATTTAGTACACACATTTATGTCCCTGTCAGGATGAACTGTAATAACTTTGATAATCCTCTGACTTTTTAATCTAGCGCCACCATCAGGTCAACATGTTAATGTGTCCAACACTTTAGTTTATGACCAAATACCTGCAGAACTAATGACATTCCCATCAGCCTCAGCTGTACTTTGTTTTTTGTGCTAATTAATAAATGTTAGCATGCTAGCATGCCAAACTAAAATGGTGAACATGGTAAACGTTACACCTGCTAAACATCAGCATGTTAGCATTGTCACTGTGAACATGTTAGCATTTAGCTCAAAGCACAGCTGTGTGAAATTACAACCTCGCAGGACCTCTTGCATGGCTCTTGTTTATTGAATATCCTACGTTATTATAATCTAGTGTTATTATAATTATTAAGGGCAACTGGTCACAAAACTGAAACAAAATAATATTAAAACACAGAATAAACACAGAGTAACATACAAAATTAAAAATGGAAAATACAACAAAGAGACATTTAACATCCAAATTCCCACCATACACACATATAATCCTATCAAATCTAATTTGTTTTACATTATGATATTAAATGCCCAATTTTTATTGACCTTCAATCTGCCAGAAGAAGCAGCACATAGTATGTTTTATGACATGGCAGGTGTGCCTTTACATTTGATGTGTGAAATAGAGACATACAAAAGAAAAATGTATTCA
>SEMN01001856.1:0-23250 GCA_005408345.1 Macquaria australasica | reverse complement strand
CTAGAATGAGTCCTTTGATGAAGATCAAGGGAAATAGAATGGAATGTTTGTCCCTTTACGTTTTTTATTTGTTTTTAAACGTTAACCATGGCAACCATGTGTTTCAATATGCTCTGAGAATCAATTCGGTTGTAAGCGTATTGCATTACAAGTGGTTACAGAGTCGAGAGCAGCAACTGAAAAAACAAGATGTAGTTAAAGCTGCAAAACCTTTCTGCCTCTCTCTCTGCTGCCTCGTATCACTTCGCTAAGCCCCACCCACTAAACCCACAACTTGGACCAGCAGCAGAAGGAATCAGTTTCTCTGCGAAACCGTATCCCCTGTAGTGCTCACTCTGCACGGCGTGAGCCTCACCGAGACCCCGGGCCCTCCCGCCGCGACTTGTCTTCTCAAAGACGCCCCTCCAGCGCTTCGCGGCCGCAGAGCAGAGCGCCCCAGGCTTCATAGGCAGCAGCGGGATGAGAGGCTAGTACACCAGACACATGCCACGATCCCCCCTCAAAAGTTATTCCCCACTGTCATCACGCCTCTTTGCCATTCGACGAGCACCATGGCGTCGAACATAATGAGCCCGAAGCTCCGTGTGGAGCCGGGACGTGTTATTTTGTTCTATACATCGCTGTAGGCAAAGGAGTTTTTGGAAATTTATCACAAGTTGCAGGTTTTCTGCCACTGAATCAGGCTTTCACCGCCTGAAGGGACGTGCACGCGCATCTGCATTTGTAGCTCAGCCAATACGAACGCAATAACCTGTGATTGGCCAAAGTCTCCCGTCACGGGCTAGATTTTCTGAAGCCTGAAAACAGAGCCAAGAGGCGGGGCTGAAGTAGAGGTAAATGGCTTTTTAAACATCATAACATCTAGATGTAAAAGTGTGATCTTGCACCTTTGTCATAGAAATCTTGCTTAACACAGCAGCTTCTTTGTATTCCCTTTTATGTGAAAACCTTCAGAAACCAGGTGTGTTTGTCCTACACCACCTCCTCCTGGAGGAGAGGAGCAATGACCATCACTCACAGCAGTCAATGCACCACCACAGATACAGGAAACCAATACCCTGTGTCCCTCTGTCTTCAAATAAATATAAAGCAACTTTTTATAAACAGATATTCAGCTACATGAAACCAAAGAATCAAAAAGACTTAGATGAGAATGTCCCCATGAAAATGAAGAGTAAATGTTTGAACTTGGTTGGAGCAAACACCTCAGTATGTCACAAGACAAATTTAAACATCTCCACACACACTGGTTTTAGATTTCTGGAGTAGGATGATATTTCAAGACTTTATTTCAAGCCTGAGACCTCTAACAGTTCACAGCTTCCTTTAGCTGTATGCAAACAAAAACAAACACCCTTTGGAAGTCATCATTTATTAAGGTATTCCTTCAGCTCCACAATGCATATTGTCAAAGTATTATACTGCGACATATTGTGCCACGTTATATTGTTAAATACGGAAGCCGAGAACCCAAGTGAATATGTAACACGCTGACTGTATCTGGCCTGTAACTGTCTTCGGCTACATAATTGCTAAGAAAAAATGTTTTGTGAGTTGATCTGTCAATTTTTCACAAGTATCAGAGTATAATGTACAAAGGTAGTCGTGTTTAAGTCTTACTGATGTAAACAAACCTTGTACAAATACTACATAGATTTAGTGCTGTGTGCAGCAGTTTGAATTTTGGTGGTGGAGTTATATTTTACTGAGCACACAGCTTTTTAAAGATACCTGATGAAAAAAGAATTTCTCTTTATTGAAATAAGGTTTTATCAGTGAGGGAGTTTTAGGAAAATTGTACAAATGCAGATCAGTCTTCAACACAGCAGCTGCACGTTTTCTTTTTTGCCGCCAGATGCCGCTGTGCTTTGTCGATGACGTCACGGTCGCGGAAGCTGAAAGCCCGATGACGGTCGCTGTTTGCCGCCGGGTGCGGTGGCGCGCGCCTGTAATCCAAGCTACCGGGAGGCTGAGGCTGGCGGATCGTTTGAGCTCAGGAGCTCTGAGCTACAGTAGCTGGCGGATCGTTTGAGCTCAGGAGCTCTGAGCTGCAGCGGACTATGCCGATCGGGTGTCCGCGCTAAGTTCGGTATCGATATGGTGCTCCTGGGGGAGCCCGGGACCACCAGGTCGTCTAAGGAGGGGTGCACCGGCCCAGGTCGGAAACGGAGCAGGTCAAAGCCCCCGTGCCGCTCAGTAGTGGGATCGCGCCTGTGAATAGACGCTGTAGTGCAGCCTGAGTAATACAGCGGGACCCAGTCTTTTTACACTCTTTCTACTGTTCAACAAACACCTGTCACAACACACACGCTCAGCAACAAAGTCTTTATATGTCACAACTGCTTCTTTATCCGCTTGTTTCCATCAAAACCTTCACAAACCAGTCGTGTTTCTTTGTCCTACACCGCCTCCACCTGGAGGAGAGCAGCAATGACCATCAACCACAGCAGACAGTGCACCACCACAGATACAGGAAACTAACAGGGTTCATTCACAACATCAGGACTGCAAACATTTAACTGTCTTTCTGTCTTTTTTCTGTCTTGCTGTAACGTTGTTGTCACTACAGCAATTCATCACGTTAGGTATGCATGATTTTACCTGGTGAAGTGTCATTAACACAAGGGCAGATGTGTGCAGAATGTCCACTTTGCTCCATGTCTCTCAAATAAATACAATTGATTTAACTAGATCTTTTTCATATTGTATTACACCACATGCAGTCACGGTCAGATTAACCTGTTGGGGGCCCCAGAGCAAAAGTTTACTGCTGGGCCCCGACTGATCGCCTCCACCTCCTGACCTCTCTGCATGTTTATGTACCCGCTGCCTCCAAGTTCCCATCAAGTACAGAGCACACAGCAGAATATACACGGTAGCTTCATTATTTACCCTCTCAGCTGAGCGATGTGGAAATATGGATAAAAACATTTTCCCGTGTTATATAATAATATAATATATCAAACAATATAGCTCATGTTTTTAAACAAATGGCGTCAAAATGTTTCACGTTCAAAGCAAAGTTTTGGTCGATTTTCCACTGTACGAAAGACAAGTGAACAATTTAATGAAAAAAATAACAAGAAGACATTTTAATTAAAAGTATAATTCCAAAGTCGTTATTTGACTCCAAAGTTAGATACATTTAAATGATTGAATATTTAGGAAAAACATAATATTTGTAACAATATTTAAACTGTACAACCACACCAACAGATGGAAAACCATTGTAAAAACAACAAATACTGATCTTATATCTTTTCTCCAACACTCTCTGTCATGAGGTCTTTAATGTTGTAAATATAGTGCTAACTGTAGAGAAAGTTAGACATATCTATGGAACAGTGCATTCAGATTCAGATAAAATGAATAGTTTTATTATTATTATTTATTATGATTAATTTTAGGAGGAGGGAAATTGAAAGGAGTTATTGCCCAAAAGTTATATTCATTGTCTCAAAAGGCTTTACAGGCCCTTTGAGACATATGTCCAGCCCACGCTCTCTAAGAAGACAAGGAAAAACTCCCTGAAAGGGAAGAAACCTTGGAAGAGGCAATTCAAAGAGAGATCTCCTCTCCACAGATGGCTGGAAGAGCAATAAGAGATGTAGATGGGAAAATAGGGATGGGGTACAGGGAGTTAGGGGTAGGAAGAGTTAGGGGTAGAAGAGGGAGTTAGGGGTAGAAAGAGTTAGGGGTAGGAAGAGGGAGTTAGGGGTAGAAAGAGGGAGTTAGGGGTAGAAAGAGTTAGGGGTGGACAGAATTAGGGGTAGGCAGGGGCAGTTTGTACAGAGAGGTAGGTGTAGGCAGTGGGAGATAGGGTAGAGAGAGTTAGGCGTAGGGAGTGGGAGTTGGGGGTTAGCTTGTAGGACAGGGTGGCATACTCTCCTCCAGTTTACTTGAGTAACTGGAGGAATCTTTTCATCAGAGACGGTCTTTTAGGCTTTTTGGTGATGTTTTTCAGCTGCTGTTCTTGGCCAGCAATCCTGTCCATCATACCATCCCATCTTGTGTCCAGAGCTTTCTCCTTCTCCTGCAGGGTGTGGTGGATGTCGCTGAGGGACTGGAGGAGACGGGTCCTCTCCTCCTTCCACTGCAGCTGTTGACTCTCCAGCTCTCTCTGTGTCAGGGTCAGTGCAGCCTTCAGCTTGTTGTTCTCCTCTGTCTGCTGGGCCAGGCACATGTCAAGTTTTCTCTGGCTCTCCTTTTGCCTCTGAAGATCTGTTTCCTTTTGCTGCAGCTTCTGGAGAGCCTCAGTTTCAGTGGTCTTCATCTCTGAAAGCTGAAGCTCCAAGTCCACAATCTTGTTCACTCTCTTCAGCATAGCCTTCTCATGGAGAGCCTTGTTTCTTTGGAGCGTCTCCTTTAACTGCTCCACCTCAGCTGCTAAAGCCCCATTCTCCTTCTTGAGCTTGGTGGTCTGCTCTGCCTTTCTCCTTCTGAGCTGCTGAAGCTCCAGCTCAGGGACGTAAATCATGGCCTGCTGGGGGGAAGCCTCTAACCCATCACAGGCCTTCGTCGGCATTTCTTTCAACTGCTTCACCAGAGCTGATAAAGCCTCATTCGCCCTCTCGAGCTCGGCGGTCTGCTCCGTCTCTGTGATCCCTGGCTGCTGAAGCTCGAGCTCAGGGACGCGAATTGTGTTCTGCTGGGGTGGAGCCTCGACCCCAGTACAGGCCTTGACCCTGCCGGCCTGCTGTGGTTTGGCAGGTGCACGCTGAGGGGTGTGGTGGTGTGGTGCTGTCCAAAGCCTTTTCTGTTTGACAGGGCCCCGTTTGAAGTCAGTGTCCTTAACCTCCCCTGGATGTTCTCTCAGAGGTGTACGGTACGGTGGCGGTGGTGTCCAAAGCTTTTTCCTCTGGACAGGGCCCCTTGGTAGGTCAGTGGCCTCACAAGCCTGCTGTGTAGCACCTGAAGGTGTACCCGCTTGTTGTGATACACCTTCAGGTGTAGCAGCCTGCTGTGGAGCCTCTTCCGGTGCAGCACCCTCCTGTGGAGCATCCTCAGGTTTCCTTTGGAGGATGCAATAGTTGGGCACTGTCTCGGTTTTCGTGTCCCGGTCCGGTCTCTCTGCCTGGCCCTTTTTGGTGATACCCTGACGGGTTGGGGCCTCGACAGACTGCTGATGTTTAGCAGTCTCTGGAGGATTTACCCGTGCAGACATAGCTGTCTCGTTCTGCCTGCGGAGAGTGGAAATCCTTTTATTCCAGGAACCGAAGGTGACTGGTAAGTCCTCCAGTGGCTGGATAAAGATTTTCTTCTCCTTGTTCTTGCCTTTTTTTCTTTGTTGGTCTTTGGTTTTCTCCATCGTGAAAACTTGACTCTTTCTGTTCACTCTGTCGAACTCTGTGTTTTTGTATTTGTGACTGCTCTGACTGAGTTTGTGGGAGTCTTAAAGACTAAAGATTCTAGAATGAGTCCTTTGATGAAGATCAAGGGAAATAGAATGGAATGTTTGTCCCTTTACGTTTTTTATTTGTTTTTAAACGTTAACCATGGCAACCATGTGTTTCAATATGCTCTGAGAATCAATTCGGTTGTAAGCGTATTGCATTACAAGTGGTTACAGAGTCGAGAGCAGCAACTGAAAAAACAAGATGTAGTTAAAGCTGCAAAACCTTTCTGCCTCTCTCTCTGCTGCCTCGTATCACTTCGCTAAGCCCCACCCACTAAACCCACAACTTGGACCAGCAGCAGAAGGAATCAGTTTCCCTGCGAAACCGTATCCCCTGTAGTGCTCACTCTGCACGGCGTGAGCCTCACCGAGACCCCGGGCCCTCCCGCCGTGACTTGTCTTCTCAAAGACGCCCCTCCAGCGCTTCGCGGCCGCAGAGCAGAGCGCCCCAGGCTTCATAAGCAGCAGCGGGATGAGAGGCTAGTACACCACACACATGCCACGATCCCCCCTCAAAAGTTATTCCCCACTGTCATCACGCCTCTTTGCCATTCGACGAGCACCATGGCGTCGAACATAATGAGCCCGAAGCTCCGTGTAGAGCTGGGACGTGTTATTTTGTTCTATACATCGCTGTAGGCAAAGGAGTTTTTGGAAATTTATCACAAGTTGCAGGATTTTCTGCCACTGAATCAGGCTTTCACCGTCTGAAAGGACGTGTACGCGCATCTGCATTTGTAGCTCAGCCAATACGAACGCAATAACCTGTGATTGGCCAAAGTCTCCCGTCACGGGCTAGATTTTCTGAAGACTGAAAACAGAGCCAAGAGGAGGGGCTGAAGTAGAGGTTTGCTCTCAGACAATTTGATTTATAATATGCTGAATGTTTATTATCGCATTTTTGCCCAATGACGCCAAAAAATACTGCCTACCCCACCTTTAAAGGACTGCTGCATTTCATAACGTCTTTGATTATCTTCTCCTCCCACAGCCCGAAGACATGTAGGTTAGGTTAATTAGTGAGTTAAATACCTACATTTAAATCATTTATTTTTAGCCATATTTGAGATCTTAGTAGATTTGTATAATTTTTGATTTTCTCATCAGACACTTTTCAAATTTTTCCTCAGTTTTACTGCAGTCTGCCAGCAGCTATCTGTTCTTATTAGTTTCAGTGAGGAATGCTCAAAGTGATCAAGAAGCTACTGTGATGGATATGTTTAAACTTATAAGGACTAACGTACTTCACTATAAAAAGACCAGCTCATATTCTTTTACTATAAAGATTACACGTTGTTTGAACTATAATATATATAAATATAATTATAAATATAATTCATCAGCTTTTTGTTGAAGAATTGTTTTCTTCTCTGTTTTGAACCCGTCTCCTGGCAGGATTTGGATCAGCCAATCAGGTTGCTTGACACTCAGCTCCACAATGTTCATATTTACCTTTACAAAATATAGGAAAATATAGCAGTATTTAGAGAAGGTGAAAATTCCTGCATAAAGTTAACAAAAGAATTGTCAAAATGCCATAGTTTGTAAAGAAAGAAATATTTATCAAGTAGTTGTTAAATATATAGTGTATATATTAAATGACTGTATATTTCTTCTTTCTAGATTCTCTGACAAGCCATAATAAAACTATACTACTTTGAACTGATTATTTGTTTGTGAGTGTATATTACCACTGCGGGTCAGTTTGACTCATAATATAATTGATGTAATGTTTTTTTTTTTTTAAATCATAAAGGTGTGAGTTGTATCACTTTAACAGAATAAAGAAAACAGGAGAGACAGAACGTGTTAATAGAGTTTGCTCTGTACTCATCCACACAGTCTTGACAAGAGGCCTAATAAGGCAACAAGTGAAAGCACCCGTGTGTGTGTGCGCACGTGCGTGAGTGTGTGTGTGTGTGTGTGAGTGAGTGAACCTCAGGCATCACTAAATAAATCAAAGGCTCATATATTATCAACATATTACAAGAGGAAGACGTTTCAGCATTTTAGATTTCCAAAGCTGCAGGAAGCCAAAGAGGTTTTGTGCAATGAATCCAAAAGAAAAAACTATGAACTTTGACTAAAGAAGTGGAGTTTCTATTCCATTTTATGACTGGAAAGCTTTGAATGCTCTGTAAAAACTCTATGTAATGTAACTTTGCTCCCAAATAGTGCATAATCTGTATAACTTAGAAAGCCCAGTGATATATTTGGTCATCTGTTTGCAGTCAATTCACTGGGCTGTGAAAGAAAAGAAGGGGCCGATGTTGGAGGAAATCTGTCACTTCTCAAGCAGAGGACCTTCATTCTGAGCAAGAAGCACCAGCAAATATCCCTTCATATGATGCCATGCCATCCTCAAGTAAGCACATTTCAAAATGTTCTAATGGAAAGTATGGAGACCCAATTTCTTTTAATGTACGATGCTTATGAAGTTCAAAACACATCTAAAAAAACAGCATGAAAGTGGCCAATTAGGGCATAGAAATCCTGGTTTTTAACAGTTCCTCTGGCATCATTATTTTTGTAGCTTGAGGATTCAAAAATTCATGGGCCATGCAGAACTGGTTCCTCTTCCGTTCACATAGTTAGGGTATATTTTTGCCCTAAGGTCACACCAGAAAGGCACATGATACTCACGGGAGCAAATATAGGCTGTGTGCCAACCCCCAACAGTTTAATTTTGTTTAAATGTTTGTGCCTTGTTGTTGTCCTTCAGTTGGGACGCTCTTAACTGTGGTGTCAATTCTTGTGAATGTGGTCTGGCTGTAACTCAAACTAAACTTCTCGCATCAACTGGAAATTGTGAGCTCTGAACGTGTCTGAAATTGTTTGTCAAACAAAAATCAAACGGTTGCATATTAGATTATATGAATAATTATTCATTTTGTGATTAGTCTTGCCCGTTTGTGAATCACCACCACACAATGGAGATATGATCATACCTGATACTGGAGTACCTTTAATGCTGTAATGTGTATTTTTGTGTTGCTGTCAAGTTTATAATGTTGGGAACATACAACGTCATGTGTTTCAGACAGTTGCATATTAGATTATATGAATAATTAATTCATTTTGTGATTAGTTTTGGCCATTTGTGAATCACCACCTGTTATGACCCGGCTCAAAGACCATAACAAATAAGGAAGCACAGGCAGGGAGGTACTAAAAGAAAGGACTTGTATTTAACAAAGACACATCTAACTTAACCAATATAACCAAAGTAACAGTTCTAACAAACCAAAACCCGACTGACAGAAAAACATACTCCCGGGGACCTTAAGCTTAATAGCTTAATGCCAACAGAACCAAAAACACAACATGGTGCAAGGGGGAAAAACCAAAAGATTCCGCAAACAGGAAGGGGCGGTTTTATACATCTGGAAGACAGTGGCCAGCTGCCTCCAATTCCTTGACAGCCTCAGCTCCCTCCAACCAGGACCAACACTGAAAGACAAACACAACACCACAACACACCCTAGCCCTGGCAGAGGCCCTGGGCCGTCACACCACCACACAATGGAGATATGATCATGCCTGATACTGGAGTACCTTTAATGCTGTAATGTGTATTTTTGTATTGCTGTCAAGTTTATAATGCTGGGAACACACAACTGAAACACGTCATGTACATTATTTTATGTGTAGCTTGGAAATTAATTATCAAGATAGGAATGAATTGAAATGTATCTGCACTCAATATAAATTGACATTGATCTGTGTTCAGTATAGTGGCTTTCCAATAAGTCAGTGAGGTGCTGCCATGTAGCATCGGCTGTGTAACGCTCAGTCCAATTGTAATGTCCAGACGTTTATCTTTTTTATTCTTTGCTGCTTTTATTGCTTACAGTTATTTACAACGTTTCTTGCATCCAGATAGAACATCATCAGTCACACAGATAACAAACTTGAGCCACTGATACGCTACCTGCAGACGCCATGTCCACGGTCAAAAGCCTCACCTGGCATACAACACACCTGGCTGTATTTCCCCTTCCTGTATAAATACAGTCCTATTGTAGGTAACTTACACCAAAATAAACAAAGGCAAATAAATGGATAAATGGCTGTTACACTCAGTATAATTACAATGACAATATTTGTAGCAGTGCACTTAGGTTTTAAATGCCACCAGCATCTGTATGGTCCTTCAGTATGTAAAGTGCTTAACAGAAACCTCCCATATTCAAGGAAGAGAGGCCTGCTTACTTAATATATTGATATCTTAAACTGTATCATCCAACACGACAGATACTGCTGTATGGATACAGCTGAAGCCTGTGCATCAAGTTTGAAGCACATTGCATCTTAGTAGCTGCTATCAAGCCTGTTTTGTGTCTTACTGCTAAGATCTTGACTTATAGCACCCGTAAAGTGAACAAAAACTCTTTTTATAGAGATCTACCAGCATCTCTTCTTAGCTACAATTGCCCTACATCTTGTCCAGTGCAGGCATACACCTGCCCAAAGGGAAAAGGTCACAAATGCATCAGCAGCAGTGATGGAAGACGCATCTGTTACAAGTAAAAGCTCTGCATTCAAAATATGACTTCAGTAAAGTTACATAAGTGTTACTAGAAAATGTCCTTCAAGTATCAAAAGTAAAACTACAGATTCTACCTACTTATTATACCGATTGGAATAGTTCAATGAATAATAATGCATCATATTATATACAGATCATATAACTGGATGTTATGTTGCCTATCCAAAGTCAATGAACTTGTTAATATGCTGATCAGTCTTCAACACAGCAGCTGCACGTTTTCTTTTTTGCCGCCAGATGCCGCTGTGCTTTGTCGATGACGTCACGGTCGCGGAAGCTAAAAGCCCGATGACGGTCGCTGTTTGCCGCCGGGTGCGGTGGCGCGCGCCTGTAATCCAAGCTACCGGGAGGCTGAGGCCGTTTGAGCTCAGGAGCTCTGAGCTACAGTAGCTGGCGGATCGTTTGAGCTCAGGAGCTCTGAGCTGCAGCGGACTATGCCGATCGGGTGTCCGCGCTAAGTTCGGTATCGATATGGTGCTCCTGGGGGAGCCCGGGACCACCAGGTCGTCTAAGGAGGGGTGCACCGGCCCAGGTCGGAAACGGAGCAGGTCAAAGCCCCCGTGCCGCTCAGTAGTGGGATCGCGCCTGTGAATAGACGCTGTAGTGCAGCCTGAGTAATACAGCGGGACCCAGTCTTTTTACACTCTTTCTACTGTTCAACAAACACCTGTCACAACACACAGCTCAGCAACAAAGTCTTCATATGTCACAACTGCTTCTTTATCCGCTTGTTTCCATCAAAACCTTCACAAACCAGTCGTGTTTCTTTGTCCTACACCGCCTCCACCTGGAGGAGAGCAGCAATGACCATCAACCACAGCAGACAGTGCACCACCACAGATACAGGAAACTAACAGGGTTCATTCACAACATCAGGACTGCAAACATTTAACTGTCTTTCTGTCTTTTTTCTGTCTTGCTGTAACGTTGTTGTCACTACAGCAATTCATCACGTTAGGTATGCATGATTTTACCTGGTGAAGTGTCATTAACACAAGGGCAGATGTGTGCAGAATGTCCACTTTGCTCCATGTCTCTCAAATAAATACAATTGATTGAACTAGATCTTTTTCATATTGTATTACACCACATGCAGTCACGGTCAGATTAACCTGTTGGGGGCCCCAGAGCAAAAGTTTACTGCTGGGCCCCGACTGATCGCCTCCACCTCCTGACCTCTCTGCATGTTTATGTACCCGCTGCCTCCAAGTTCCCATCAAGTACAGAGCACACAGCAGAATATACACGGTAGCTTCATTATTTACCCTCTCAGCTGAGCGATGTGGAAATATGGATAAAAACATTTTCCCGTGTTATATAATAATATAATATATCAAACAATATAGCTCATGTTTTTAAACAAATGGCGTCAAAATGTTTCACGTTCAAAGCAAAGTTTTGGTCGATTTTCCACTGTACGAAAGACAAGTGAACAATTTAATGAACAAAATAACAAGAAGACATTTTAATTAAAAGTATAATTCCAAAGTCGTTATTTGACTCCAAAGTTAGATACATTTAAATGATTGAATATTTAGGAAAAACATTATATTTGTAACAATATTTCAGTTCAATTCAGTTTTATTTATATAGCGCCATATCATAACAAAGTTATCTCAGGGCACTTTTTCGAATAGAGCAAGTCTAGACCGAGTCTTTATATTTACAGAGACCCAACAGTTCCCACCATGAGCAAGCACTATGCGACAGTGGCAAGGAAAAACTCCCTTTTAACAGGTAGAAACCTCGAGCAGAACCAGGCTCAAGGTGGGCGGTCATCTGCCTCGACCGGTTGGGTTGAAGGGGGAAGGGGGGAGCGGGAGAGAGAGAGCAGGAGGAAAGAGAACATACAGCAGCTCAATACAGCATAGATATGGTAATGGCATTGATGTTAACACCAACAGAAACAACACTAAGAGCAACATTATAATAGCAATACTAATAACAGCAACAACAGCAATAGCATCAGCGGGTGCAGAGCAGGAGCACGGGGGCAGCAGGCGGCAGCAACCACAGACCCAGACTTCCACAGCTCCAGAGGCAGAAACACCTGCAGAAAGCAACAGAAGTGAGAGGGAGAGAGAGAGAGGAGAGAAAGCACACAACTACGGGAAGAAGTTGAATTAATAACAAGCATTGATGGGATATGAGGGCGTACAGATGGAGAGGAAGAGGAGGAGAAAGGAGCTCAGTGCATCATAGGAAGTCCCCCGGCAGTCTAGGCCTATAGCAGCATAACTAAGGGGGGGCTCAGGGTCACCTGAGTCAGCCCTACTATAAGCTTTATCAAAGAGGAAAGTCTTAAGCCTACTCTTAAATGTGAGGAGGTTGTCCGCCTCCCGTACACAAACTGGGATCTGGTTCCACAGGAGAGGAGCTTGATAGCTGAAGGCTCTGGCTCCCATTCTACTTTTAGAGACTCTAGGAACCACAAGGAACCCTGCATTCTGGGAGCGCAGTGCTCTAGTGGGGTAATAGGGTACTATGAGCTCTTTAAGATATGATGGTGCCTGACCATTTAGGGCTTTGAAGGTGAGGAGAAGGATTTTAAATTCTATTCTGGATTTTACAGGGAGCCAGTGTAGAGAAGCTAATATTGGAGAAATATGTTCTCTTTTTCTGGTTCTTGTCAGTAAACGTGCCGCAGCATTCTGAATCAGCTGGAGAGTCTTAAGGGATTTATTGGGGCAGCCTGATAATAGAGAGTTGCAATAGTCCAGCCTAGACGTAACAAATGCATGGACTAGTTTTTCTGCATCTTTTTGAGATAGGATGTGCCTGATTTTTGCAATGTTACGTAAATGAAAAAAGGCAGTTCTTGAAGTTTGTTTTATGTGGGAGTTAAAGGACATATCCTGATCAAAGATAACTCCAAGATTCCTTACGGTTTCGCTGGAGGCCAGGGCAATGCCATCTAGAGAAACTATATCTTTAGATAATGTGTTTCGAAGGTGTTCGGGGCCAAGTACAATAACTTCGGTTTTGTCTGAGTTTAACATCAGAAAATTGCAGGTCATCCAGGTTTTTATGTCCTTAAGGCATGCTTGAAGTTTAGCTAATTGATTGGTTTCATCTGGCTTGATCGATAAATATAATTGGGTATCATCTGCATAACAATGAAAATTTATGGAGTGCTTCCTAATAATATTGCCTAAAGGAAGCATATACAAGGTAAATAGAATTGGTCCAAGCACAGAACCTTGTGGAACTCCGTGACTAACTTTGGCGTGCATAGAGGATTCATCATTAACGTGTACAAACTGATATCGATCTGATAAATAGGATTTAAACCAGCTTAGTGCAGTACCTTTAATGCCAATAAAATGTTCTAGTCTCTGTAATAGAATGTGATGGTCAATGGTATCGAATGCAGCACTAAGATCTAGTAAGACAAGTACAGAGACAAGTCCTTTGTCTGATGCAATTAGAAGGTCATTTGTAACTTTCACCAGTGCTGTCTCTGTGCTATGATGCACTCTAAATCCTGACTGAAAATCCTCAAACAGCTTGTTGTTGTGTAGAAAGTCACACAACTGATTGGCGACTGCTTTCTCAAGGATCTTAGAGAGAAAAGGAGGGTTAGATATAGGTCTATAATTTGACAAAATCCCTGGATCAAGAGTGGGCTTTTTAAGAAGAGGCTTAATTACAGCTACTTTAAAGGACTGTGGCACATAGCCTTTTAATAAGGACAGATTGATCATATCTAGTAAATAAGTGCTAACTAAGGGTAAAATTTCTTTAAGCAGCCTAGTTGGGACGGGGTCTAAGAGACACGTTGATGGCTTAGATGAGGAAATCATGGAAGTTAGTTGATTACGGTTGATGGGAGAAAAGCAGTCTAAATGTACAGGTTTTACAGTTGTTTCTAAGGTTCCTGTGTTTGAAGATAAGTCAGTACCAACTGAGGGCAGGAGGTGCTGAATTTTTTCTCTAATAGTTAGAATTTTATCTTTAAAGAAGCTCATGAAGTCATTACTACTGAGGTCTATAGGAATACATGGCTCAACAGAGCTGTGACTCTCTGTCAGCCTGGCTACAGTGCTGAACAGAAACCTGGGGTTGTTCTTATTTTCCTCTATTAATGATGAGTAGTAAGCTGCTCTGGCATTACGGAGGGCCTTCCTATAAATTTTAAGACTATCTTGCCAGGCTAAACGTGATTCTTCCAGATTGGTGGAACGCCAATTCCTTTCAAGTTTTCGCGATGTTTGTTTTAATTTGCGGGTTTGCGGGTTATACCATGGAGCTAACCTCCTCTGTTTTATTATCTTCTTTTTTAGAGGGGCGATAGAGTCGAGTGTTATTCGTAGTGAGCCTGCAGCACTATCAACAAGATGATCAATTTGGGAGGGACTAAAGTTAGCATAGGAGTCATCTGTTACATTGAGACATGGAACTGAATTTAATGCCGATGGAATCACTTCCTTAAATTTAGCTACAGCACTATCAGATAGACATCTAGTGTAGGAATGTTTGCCTAATGGCGTGTAGTCCAGTAATAGGAATTCAAAAGTTAATAAAAAATGGTCTGATAAAAAAGAATTCTGTGGAAAGACTATTAGATGTTCAATTTCAATGCCATAAACAAGAACAAGGTCGAGGGTGTGGTTAAAACAGTGAGTGGGTTTATGTACACTCTGACAGAAGCCAATCGAATCTAGTAATGAGATAAACGCAGCACTAAGGCTATCATTTTCTACATCCACATGAATATTAAAATCACCTACAATAATTATTTTATCTGTTTTAAGGACTAAACCTGATAAGAACTCTGAGAATTCAGATAAAAATTCAGAATACGGTCCAGGAGCTCGGTACACTATAACAAATAGAATTGGCTGTAGTGTTTTCCAGGTTGGGTGTGAAAGGCTAAGAACAAGGCTTTCGAACGAGTTATAATTTAGTTTAGGTTTAGGTTTGATTAATAGGCTTGAGTCGAAGATGGCTGCAACTCCACCTCCTCGGCCTGAGCCTCGAGGAATGTGAGTATTAATGTGACTGGGGGGAGTGGATTCATTTAGGCCAACATATTCACCCTGACACAGCCAGGTTTCAGTAAGACAAAATAAATCATTATGATCTGATATTAGATCGTTTACTAGAACAGCTTTAGATGAGAGAGATCTGATGTTTAAGAGTCCACATTTAATTCTCCTATTTTGTTGTACTGTTGCAGTGGAGGTTTTACTTTTTATTAGGTTTTTATGTGTAACTCCTCTTCTGTTTACTTTTGATTTAAATAATTTAAGTGGTGGGGGGCAGACAACCTCTCTGTGGAGTTTAGGGTGGGTAACTGCTCTAATGGAAGCGCAGAGAAGCGTGTAGGACTGCAACTCTGCCTCCTGGTCTGGACCACAGACTGTATTAAGTCTATGGTCTGAACTCTGAGCTGTCATGGCTTTGGGCCACTAATAAATTCGGCCAGATTTCTAGATATGAGAGCGGCTCCATCCAAAGTGGGATGAATGCCATCTCTCCTAATCAGACCAGGTCTTCTCCAGAAAGTCCGCCAATTATCTACAAAGCACACATCATTACCTGGACACCACCTCGACACCCAGCGGTTGAATGATGACATGCGGCTATACATGTCATCGCAAGTAAGATTAGGCAGGGGTCCAGAGAAAACTACGGAGTCCGACATTGTCTTTGCATATGTACACACCGACTCCACATTAATTTTCGTGACCTCCGATTGGCGCAATCGGCTGTCATTACCGCCGACGTGAATAACAATCTCAGCATATTTACGTTTATCCTTAGCCAGCAGTTTTAAATAGGATTGAACGTCGCCCGCTCTGGCCCCTGGGATGCATTTGACTATGGTCGCTGGTGTCGCTAATTTCACGTTTCGCAAAATGGAGCTGCCAATAATCAGAGTTGGTTTCTCAGCGGGTGTGTCGCTGAGTGGAGAGAACCTGTTAGAAACGTGAACGGGTCGGTGGTGAACCGTGGGCTTTGGTTCAGGGCTATGCTTCTTTCGGACAGTCACCCAGCCTCCCGGGCTTCCCGGCTGCTCGGGAGTTGCCGGGAGACGGCTAGCAGAAGCTGCCTCTGGTCGGCTCGCACCGGCTGGGGGCTGGCTAGCTACGGCTGACTGACTCTCCATGGTGCGGAGCCGCGACTCTAACTCACTGAGCCTTGCCTCCAACACAGTGAATAAACTACATTTGTTACACGTACCATTATTGCTAAAGGAGGCAGAGGAGTAACTAAACATCTGACACACCGAGCAAGAGAGAGCAGGAGAGGGAGAAGGAGAGAGAGACGCCATCGCTAACTGAGCTAAAGTAGCAACTAACTAGCGTGTAAACAACTGTGGGATTAGCGGAAAGTCGCTAACAGGAGACAGATATGAGTGCTTAAACAAAGCTAGTGTATCCTTAAATGTATAGCGGGCAATTAACCGCTATAGTAAAGAAAATATCAAAATTAACTGGGTTTAGCTGGAGCAGCGAACTTTGCAATCAGTAACACAGAAACACCGGCAACTGGAAATGAGACAATACGTTCACCTGAGCACGTCAGCACCTTATTTAAACTGTACAACCACACCAACAGATGGAAAACCATTGTAAAAACAACAAATACTGATCTTATATCTTTTCTCCAACACTCTCTGTCATGAGGTCTTTAATGTTGTAAATATAGTGCTAACTGTAGAGAAAGTTAGACATATCTATGGAACAGTGCATTCAGATTCAGATAAAATGAATAGTTTTATTATTATTATTTATTATGATTAATTTTAGGAGGAGGGAAATTGAAAGGAGTTATTGCCCAAAAGTTATATTCATTGTCTCAGAAGGCTTTACAGGCCCTTTGAGACATATGTCCAGCCCACGCTCTCTAAGAAGACAAGGAAAAACTCCCTGAAAGGGAAGAAACCTTGGAAGAGGCAATTCAAAGAGAGATCTCCTCTCCACAGATGGCTGGAAGAGCAATAAGAGATGTAGATGGGAAAATAGGGATGGGGTACAGGGAGTTAGGGGTAGGAAGAGTTAGGGGTAGGAAGAGTTAGGGAGTAGAAAGAGTTAGGGGTAGGAAGAGGGAGTTAGGGGTAGAAAGAGGGAGTTAGGGGTAGAAAGAGTTAGGGGTGGACAGAATTAGGGGTAGGCAGGGGCAGTTTGTACAGAGAGGTAGGTGTAGGCAGTGGGAGATAGGGGTAGAGAGAGTTAGGCGTAGGGAGTGGGAGTTGGGGGTTAGCTTGTAGGACAGGGTGGCATACTCTCCTCCAGTTTACTTGAGTAACTGGAGGAATCTTTTCATCAGAGACGGTCTTTTAGGCTTTTTGGTGATGTTTTTCAGCTTCTGTTCTAGGCCAGCAATCCTGTCCATCATACCATCCCATCTTGTGTCCAGAGCTTTCTCCTTCTCCTGCAGGGTGTGGTGGATGTCGCTGAGGGACTGGAGGAGACGGGTCTTCTCCTCCTGCCACTGCAGCTGTTGACTCTCCAGCTCTCTCTGTGTCAGGGTCAGTGCAGCCTTCAGCTTGTTGTTCTCCTCTGTCTGCTGGGCCAGGCACATGTCAGGTTTTCTCTGGCTCTCCTTTTGCCTCCGAAGATCTGTTTCCTTTTGCTGCAGCTTCTGGAGAGCCTCAGCTTCAGTGGTCTTTATCTCTGAAAGCTGAAGCTCCAAGTCCACAATCTTGTTCACTCTCTTCAGCATAGCCTTCTCATGGAGAGCCTTGTTTCTTTGGAGCGTCTCCTTTAACTGCTCCACCTCAGCTGCTAAAGCCCCATTCTCCTTCTTGAGCTTGGTGGTCTGCTCTGCCTTTCTGCTTCTGAGCTGCTGAAGCTCCAGCTCAGGGATGTATATCATGGCCTGCTGGGGGGAAGCCTCTAACCCATCACAGGCCTTCGTCGGCATTTCTTTCAACTGCTTCACCAGAGCTGATAAAGCCTCATTCGCCCTCTCGAGCTCGGCGGTCTGCTCCGTCTCTGTGATCCCTGGCTGCTGAAGCTCGAGCTCAGGGACGCGAATTGTGTTCTGCTGGGGTGGAGCCTCGACCCCAGTACAGGCCTTGACCCTGCCGGCCTGCTGTGGTTTGGCAGGTGCACGCTGAGGGGTGTGGTGGTGTGGTGCTGTCCAAAGCCTTTTCTGTTTGACAGGGCCCCGTTTGAAGTCAGTGTCCTTAACCTCCCCTGGATGTTCTCTCAGAGGTGTACGGTACGGTGGTGGTGGTGTCCAAAGCTTTTTCCTCTGGACAGGGCCCCTTGGTAGGTCAGTGGCCTCACAAGCCTGCTGTGTAGCACCTGAAGGTGTACCCGCTTGTTGTGATACACCTTCAGGTGTAGCAGCCTGCTGTGGAGCCTCTTCCGGTGCAGCACCCTGCTGTGGTGGCTCCTCCGGTGTAGCACCCTGCTGTGGTGGCTCTTCCAGTGCAGCACCCTCCTGTGGAGCATCCTCAGGTTTCCTTTGGAGGATGCAATAGTTGGGCACTGTCTCGGTTTTCGTGTCCCGGTCCCGTCTCTCTGCCTGGCCCTTTTTGGTGATACCCTGACGGGTTGGGGCCTCGACAGACTGCTGATGTTTAGCAGTCCCTGGAGGATTTACCCGTGCAGACATAGCTGTCTCGTTCTGCCTGCGGAGAGTGGAAATCCTTTTATTCCAGGAACCGAAGGTGACTGGTAAGTCCTCCAGTGGCTGGATAAAGATTTTCTTCTCCTTGTTCTTGCCTTTTTTTCTTTGTTGGTCTTTGGTTTTCTCCATCGTGAAAACTTGACTCTTTCTGTTCACTCTGTCGAACTCTGTGTTTTTGTATTTGTGACTGCTCTGACTGAGTTTGTGGGAGTCTTAAAGACTAAAGATTCTAGAATGAGTCCTTTGATGAAGATGAAGGGAAATAGAATGGAATGTTTGTCCCTTTACGTTTTTTATTTGTTTTTAAACGTTAACCATGGCAACCATGTGTTTCAATATGCTCTGAGAATCAATTCGGTTGTAAGCGTATTGCATTACAAGTGGTAACACAGTCGAGAGCAGCAACTGAAAAAACAAGATGTAGTTAAAGCTGAAAAACCTTCCGCCTCTCTCTCTGCTGCCTCGTATCACTTCGCTAAGCCCCACCCACTAAACCCACAACTTGGACCAGCAGCAGAAGGAATCAGTTTCTCTGCGAAACCGTATCCCCTGTAGTGCTCACTCTGCACGGCGTGAGCCTCACCGAGACCCCGGGCCCTCCCGCCGCGACTTGTCTTCTCAAAGACGCCCCTCCAGCACTTCGCGGCCGCAGAGCAGAGCGCCCCAGGCTTCATAAGCAGCAGCGGGATGAGAGGCTAGTACACCACACACATGCCACGATCCCCCCTCAAAAGTTATTCCCCACTGTCATCACGCCTCTTTGCCATTCGACGAGCACCATGGCGTCGAACATAATGAGCCCGAAGCTCCGTGTAGAGCTGGGACGTGTTATTTTGTTCTATACATCGCTGTAGGCAAAGGAGTTTTTGGAAATTTATCACAAGTTGCAGGATTTTCTGCCACTGAATCAGGCTTTCACCGTCTGAAAGGACGTGTACGCGCATCTGCATTTGTAGCTCAGCCAATACGAATGCAATAACCTGTGATTGGCCAAAGTCTCCCGTCACGGGCTAGATTTTCTGAAGACTGAAAACAGAGCCAAGAGGAGGGGCTGAAGTAGAGGTTTGCTCTCAGACAATTTGATTTATAATATGCTGAATGTTTATTATCGCATTTTTGCCCAATGACGCCAAAAAATACTGCCTACCCCACCTTTAAAGGACTGCTGCATTTCATAACGTCTTTGATTATCTTCTCCTCCCACAGCCCGAAGACATGTAGGTTAGGTTAATTAGTGAGTTAAATACCTACATTTAAATCATTTATTTTTAGCCATATTTGAGATCTTAGTAGATTTGTATAATTTTTGATTTTCTCATCAGACACTTTTCAAATTTTTCCTCAGTTTTACTGCAGTCTGCCAGCAGCTATCTGTTCTTATTAGTTTCAGTGAGGAATGCTCAAAGTGATCAAGAAGCTACTGTGATGGATATGTTTAAACTTATAAGGACTAACGTACTACACTATAAAAAGACCAGCTCATATTCTTTTACTATAAAGATTACACGTTGTTTGAACTATAATATATATAAATATAATTATAAATATAATTCATCAGCTTTTTGTTGAAGAATTGTTTTCTTCTCTGTTTTGAACCCGTCTCCTGGCAGGATTTGGATCAGCCAATCAGGTTGCTTGACACTCAGCTCCACAATGTTCATATTTACCTTTACAAAATATAGGAAAATATAGCAGTATTTAGAGAAGGTGAAAATTCCTGCATAAAGTTAACAAAAGAATTGTCAAAATGCCATAGTTTGTAAAGAAAGAAATATTTATCAAGTAGTTGTTAAATATATAGTGTATATATTAAATGACTGTATATTTCTTCTTTCTAGATTCTCTGACAAGCCATAATAAAACTATACTACTTTGAACTGATTATTTGTTTGTGAGTGTATATTACCACTGCGGGTCAGTTTGACTCATAATATAATTGATGTAATGTTTTTTTTTTTTTAAATCATAAAGGTGTGAGTTGTATCACTTTAACAGAATAAAGAAAACAGGAGAGACAGAACGTGTTAATAGAGTTTGCTCTGTACTCATCCACACAGTCTTGACAAGAGGCCTAATAAGGCAACAAGTGAAAGCACCCGTGTGTGTGTGCGCACGTGCGTGAGTGTGTGTGTGTGTGTGTGAGTGAGTGAACCTCAGGCATCACTAAATAAATCAAAGGCTCATATATTATCAACATATTACAAGAGGAAGACGTTTCAGCATTTTAGATTTCCAAAGCTGCAGGAAGCCAAAGAGGTTTTGTGCAATGAATCCAAAAGAAAAAACTATGAACTTTGACTAAAGAAGTGGAGTTTCTATTCCATTTTATGACTGGAAAGCTTTGAATGCTCTGTAAAAACTCTATGTAATGTAACTTTGCTCCCAAATAGTGCATAATCTGTATAACTTAGAAAGCCCAGTGATATATTTGGTCATCTGTTTGCAGTCAATTCACTGGGCTGTGAAAGAAAAGAAGGGGCCGATGTTGGAGGAAATCTGTCACTTCTCAAGCAGAGGACCTTCATTCTGAGCAAGAAGCACCAGCAAATATCCCTTCATATGATGCCATGCCATCCTCAAGTAAGCACATTTCAAAATGTTCTAATGGAAAGTATGGAGACCCAATTTCTTTTAATGTACGATGCTTATGAAGTTCAAAACACATCTAAAAAAACAGCATGAAAGTGGCCAATTAGGGCATAGAAATCCTGGTTTTTAACAGTTCCTCTGGCATCATTATTTTTGTAGCTTGAGGATTCAAAAATTCATGGGCCATGCAGAACTGGTTCCTCTTCCGTTCACATAGTTAGGGTATATTTTTGCCCTAAGGTCACACCAGAAAGGCACATGATACTCACGGGAGCAAATATAGGCTGTGTGCCAACCCCCAACAGTTTAATTTTGTTTAAATGTTTGTGCCTTGTTGTTGTCCTTCAGTTGGGACGCTCTTAACTGTGGTGTCAATTCTTGTGAATGTGGTCTGGCTGTAACTCAAACTAAACTTCTCGCATCAACTGGAAATTGTGAGCTCTGAACGTGTCTGAAATTGTTTGTCAAACAAAAATCAAACGGTTGCATATTAGATTATATGAATAATTATTCATTTTGTGATTAGTCTTGCCCGTTTGTGAATCACCACCACACAATGGAGATATGATCATACCTGATACTGGAGTACCTTTAATGCTGTAATGTGTATTTTTGTGTTGCTGTCAAGTTTATAATGTTGGGAACATACAACGTCATGTGTTTCAGACAGTTGCATATTAGATTATATGAATAATTAATTCATTTTGTGATTAGTTTTGGCCATTTGTGAATCACCACCTGTTATGACCCGGCTCAAAGACCATAACAAATAAGGAAGCACAGGCAGGGAGGTACTAAAAGAAAGGACTTGTATTTAACAAAGACACATCTAACTTAACCAATATAACCAAAGTAACAGTTCTAACAAACCAAAACCCGACTGACAGAAAAACATACTCCCGGGGAACCTTAAGCTTAATAGCTTAATGCCAACAGAACCAAAAACACAACATGGTGCAAGGGGGAAAAACCAAAAGATTCCGCAAACAGGAAGGGGCGGTTTTATACATCTGGAAGACAGTGGCCAGCTGCCTCCAATTCCTTGACAGCCTCAGCTCCCTCCAACCAGGACCAACACTGAAAGACAAACACAACACCACAACACACCCTAGCCCTGGCAGAGGCCCTGGGCCGTCACACCACCACACAATGGAGATATGATCATGCCTGATACTGGAGTACCTTTAATGCTGTAATGTGTATTTTTGTATTGCTGTCAAGTTTATAATGCTGGGAACACACAACTGAAACACGTCATGTACATTATTTTATGTGTAATACTTAATGTCTTCAACTTCATTGTCTTTTAATTGGAAATAAGACATTCAGTTTGCTACTATTGTGCATTTGCGTGGCATCATTACACCCTCAGTGATTTTTGGTGTAAACCATTGACTTCCATTTTTTGCTTAAGCAGGATGGGGTTTTATCAGCAGTAATTCAAAACATGTGGCCAAAAGAGAGGTGCAAAATGTGATTTTGTGGGCGTTTGTGGAAACAAATGATTTCCCTTATTTTCAGTGTAACTTGTGTGACTAAAACTGTAAAGTTCTTTCAAAAAAATCAAACAAGTGTAGGTGGATTATAAATGAGTGAAAATGTTTGACCCAACTGGCAGATGACATGTCCTTAAATCATGAGAACGGTTTTCTACAATTTGTCAAATTTAGTTAACAGGGCATATGAAGTAGAGGCTGGATTCCAGATGTTAAGTGTGCAGGTGTCAGCGTCAGGGAATGAATTACATGTAAAAATGACGTGACTGATCACCTACTGAAGGAAGTTCCTGCAATGTGTCCACAAAGCATTGAATGAACAATGTTAAAACAGTCTGTGAGAAAATGGCAAACTCTAAGTTTCTTCACTTCCTGTAGTGAAAAACACATCACAAAACTCACTAGAGAATTTTCTCAATTGTACACTCTTCAGAGGTTGGACTTGTTTCACCTCGATACCCTTCACTCGCCAACCTAAGCTACAAAATAAGCTGGAATTGTTACGATTATCTATGTATCATTCTGAGCATATATACGTCTCCGTATTAGCTGTAATGTAAATGGTCTTAAATGTGTGAAGGTTGGCTCCACACTCTAAATATTACTCAGTCTGTTATCTTGAGTCATCCATGTCT